>LUCM01006057.1:132882-305296 GCA_008360955.1 Fasciolopsis buskii
GAAATAGGTGTCTCGCTTCTTCGTGGTTGGGGTCCTAAAGAGCCGTCGATTAGCCCGCTGGAGACACTGAAGTTTATGGTTGTGAGCCGCGAACAGTGGTGACCACGTTGTCATTTTCTATCAAATTAGAATGATTGAATAAGTGCGTTTGTACAGTTAGACTGTGTTCCGTTTGTTGGCTACTGCGGCATTCTTATCTTTTCCCGCTTGTTTGGGCGCACTCCGTTTCCCTTGGATATCCACTCTTTTTTATAGAAAAATGTGATCCTACGGAAAAGGCAGCGGTTAATGAGGCTTGCCTTGCTGTTTAATGCCAACCGGTGCTGCTACTGCTGATGATGATGTGTATAACAGACCCACAACGTTTCAGTAGTTTCATAATGGCAAGTTCAATGTTGATGCCGCGTGACGTCAAACCGTGACCTTTGTCCACCTAGTCATTCATCACCCTCTAATGTCGCCTTCATCCAGAGTCGGACCACATCTTGTCTTCTTTGGAAATGCTACCGGATACGGCTGTATTGTGCGGTCATAGTTTGTCCCCAGAATGCAATATCCTATGGTTCGTTCGGTAATCCTTTACCAATTAAGCTGTGTGGTGACTGTGTGAAAGTGGTTACGTGTCTGTCATCATCATCGTTCAGCGTTAAACAGCAAGGCAAGCCTCCACCCAGTTTCTGTACCTTAGTGCAGCCGGTAAGAAAGACATGAAATATTTCGCATTCGACGGATCCCTAATGGTGTTTTTCAAATGGGTTCTGTTGCACAATGTGGACTCAGATTTTTAAATTAACCTAAATATTGATTTTTCACCTCGAAGACATTAAATTCAAGTCCCTCAAAGAATCTCACCCTCCCCACATCCCGGATGTCGACGTCTGCCAAAGCACATGATTGTTTTAGTGAATGCCTGCTGGTTAGCCCACTGACTAAAAAGGAGCTTAAGTTGTTTCTGTGTCCCCGCATATGGGAGCTAACTCTCGCTGTTGCATAACCCGCCTACTCTCACCCACCTGTTCGGTCAGACCGATAATCAACAGCGACATTAGAGCACCACTCCGGTTGCTATTTGAAACCACTGCATGTCCGAATGGAACCCCAACCCGGGCATCAGTAGTCGTATTTGTTGCAGGGCCCGTTGACGTGCGCCACTCGCGAACATGGACTGCGCAGCCAGGGGCAGCCATTGACCATCTGCCGGTCACATTGAAATAATAGTGAAGGCGAGGCTACGGCCACACGATGACTCATCGTATGGCTGGGACAGACCCAGCGGGGTCAAATTCCCGACATGCTTTAGTTAGCTTACGGGAGTTTTAGTGACCGTCGCAGAGTGCAGTCAAGCATGCAAACATCAAATCCCGTTTCCCAGTCCTCACTGCTAGTCGTTTTGTTCTCTTTGTGTGTGCGTATTCGTATGTGTTGAAAGTTGCTACTGTGATAGCAGTGGGATGTGTAAAATATTCTCTTTGGTACGAAAATCTTTCCATTGTACAGATGTTGGAAATATGTCTTATTGTGATAGGTGCGGATGTTGGTTCGTCAAACGAGCCACAATGTGGAATAGGAAACGTCGTCCGCCTGGCGGAAGCAGGTGTGTCACTGGGACTCAAATGATAAACAGCATGGGAATTCAACGACAAGGTCGTCTGCTCGAGTCTTCCCAACATCGCTCACTGCCCCGTTTCTGCAGCGTCTCAGCAGACCTAGGCTATCTTGTTGAAAATTATCTACTTTATTGTGACGCCAGTAAAAACTTCAGGCGAGTGTCGAGTGCCAAACAGTTCGGATGAATCTGGTTTATTGCATCATATCCGGAAACATGAAGTCATCTTAAATGGCAGTAGGCAAACCGAAAGTACGGAATACCAAGCACCAGCATGTCCAACCAGGAGAACAGTATGGCAGTTTTAGAAGCTTTTATCGAGTCCATGTTCCAGGGTAAATAATGTCATGAAGAAAAGTACAGTTTCGAGCAGAACAGGAATTTGAACTTTGAGCATGAGGAAGGTAAACTTGCAGTTTTTGCAACTTTGATATGTGACCGATGACTAGGTTCCTAGTGAATGCTATCAGTGAAGTTTGGGCAAATATCGAAGCTCCCCCTATCGACAACAGTGTTCGCGAATACATCTGTGTGGAATTAATCAGCGTGAAACAACTTATTTTCAACAAGACGGGGAATTACCTTGGGACGATGAAATAAACCTTTATTAAGGGATATATCCAATAGTTTCTTAACCCCGTGCAAGTTTGTGAATCACGATAGGCAGAGCAGTGACCCGATGCTAGGCCATCGGGCTGTTGTATTGGTTGCTTGTGGAGAGAATAAAACTACTGTCCAAGGTCCCTAGGGTTTTTGACATACTCGGGGAAAATCAGTTGTGGGTATTGGGCTGTGCTGATCGATCACGCTCACTGAAAGTATTTTCACGGTCTGTCTAAACTCCTGATTAATTAGTGGGCTATACGATCCTTCAGATGATTTCGGAATCATTTTAGGTTTATTCGAATTTCTTATGGAAAATAGTTCAAAGTTTATGAAAACATCTGTTTTCACAGGGTCTGACAATTTCGCATTCGCTCGAAAGGTGAATGGTAATGCACAGACGAACAAGATGACCCGTAATACGTACTCGCAAATGTGCGCATACATATGGAAGATCACATGTATATAATTGCAAGTAGTATCCGGATGAGTGAACAAAGTTTGCCCAGGAGCACACGACCGGTCTCGCGGTTATTGCTGCCCATCAGGTACGCGTACCCGGTACTCACTTGTCCAAACATCCACATACTTGTACGTTCCGAATTGGTATGTCTCACTAGAATCTAATTTGTAGCGTCAGGAGTGTGCATGGAAGCTCTTCGTCGAAGTGTCCAGAGAAGACCCAGAACTGTGATTCGTTGGTAATTCTTTATCAGTTGGGCTGAGCCAACCTTAGAAACGAGGACAGGGTACCCCGGAATGTTACTTTAAAAGGCCCAATATATTATGTCTGTATCTGAGGGTAAGTGGTAGATGATTACTTAAAAGACATAATTGCCTCGAAATTCCACTTTTATCATGGTTAAAATGTTTTTCACATTAAAACATAAAATTCATCAGCCCTTGCCAACGGAAGCTCAAGCGACGGCATAGTGGTCAGCAGCGTGGAGTTTGGGAGCAGATACCATGGGATCGACCGCCTAGTTAGGTAATTTTGACTGCTTATTGCATCACAGAAGGAAAGCAAAATGTTAATACCATTAGCAAAGCTAATCAAAGGACAATTCGCCCCAAAGTTTGATGAAAATATGATTTGATGGTCACATGATACAGTGCTAGATGCTCTCCAGCTTCGGCGGGCAAATTCTGCCAAAACACATCTGGTAGCATTTGGAGTTCTCATAAAACATTTAAAATCTAGCGCCGCGGTCACTGAAGAGAATAGTTCAACGGAGCTTATTGACTAGTGTACCCGTGCATTTTGGTGTCGGAGAACAGCCAGGGAATAACTGCGTTGGTGCCATATCATTACCAGTAATCATTCACGTAAATGGCATATCGGTAATCGGTGGAATGTGGCCGCATTCAGTTGAAGTGAGTGAGAACTTTGATTAGTGTAAACAAAGCACGACACCGAGCACCTAGAGGCGTTCTAGCATCCTTTTGGCTTCAACGCACCTCAAAGTGCAAGTGAACACACAGGATAACTTTTTCAGATGGGGACCCATGTAGGTGCATCCACAAGCCCTTCCGAGCAACAGTTAACGTCATCTTTCACTCCTAACTTAGTGTATCACAGGCGCACCATCATTACTTGAAAACTAGTTATAAGGGCGCGTGATTTAGAGCCAATATAAGATGACACATCGTAATCCAATTATATCATTTGTCTTCATTCTCGAAAGCATCTTGCAACTCGATCATCAATGGATTTTGGCTGGATATCATTGTGAAGTGATGAATGAGTTACTGATTTATTTTCAACAAAAAAATAGAAGAGCAGAATGCGCTCTTATCGGGCCCAGGATGTACGGAAAAAGGTGATGCACGATTTCGATGAGGCTAACCTGTTGGCAGAGATCATGATCCAATTAACTCGGAGAAAGCTGAAGGAAAAGCTTCAATACATGGAAGCAATAAAGCATATATCCAAGGCACTTTGCGTCGGACGTACATAACTTGAATCAAAATCACCAAGGCTCTGAGGTTTGATTAAGGCGGGCAGAGATAACGTCTTCGAATTCATGACATGAAAGTGACATGAGTGAACAGTGATCTGTGGAAGGAAAAGTGATTTGTAAGTTATATTGAATGGGGTATCCAGTTACGCACTAGGCATTCCGAAAGTCGTTGCTGCAAGCTAGATTCAAACCGACGACCACCCGCTTGCCAGCTAGATGTTCTACCTCTGAGTTACCATGGCCACGGCTCTCGGATGCTAATTACGTGGTGAATGCCCAGTGGTGCGCGAACCACTATTACAAAGGCACACAACAACTAACCTAGTCTTAGCCAGTAGATACCTCCGTCGGTCGCTGGTTCGATTCTGACTTGTGGCGTTGACTTTTGGATGCGTATTGCCCAAGCGTGTTTCCGATTCTGTACAACTTCTGGTTCCTCGCATCACCTCAAGGTTAAGCCAGATTTCGAATTTCATTGCAGTAAGGTGATTCACTCGTCTCAATATGTACTGCTTGGCGAGAGCAATTGCAGACAAGTTTTAATCAATCAACGGTCGGACCATGCAGACAAAGTCATTCAACGTAATTTCCATCTAGGGAGGAAAAACCGAAGAATAATATATATATATATATGCATGTACGTTTGTATGCGTACATGTATATATAAACGAGTATATGAATACTCCAGCTTTAAGTATCGGCTGTCAACACCTGTGGTCATTTGAAATGCTGACTTCATGTATATTTCTGTTGATGAGTTTATAAGCCAAGTTGCGTAAGAAATTATCTGTCAGTCCTGAAGAACAGCCGGCCCTTATACTTACAAACTGCCCTCATGTTATTTATATATATATATACAAAATGTTTTCCTTGATCCGAAGACAAATTCTATAAACCTTTTAATGGTCCATAAGAACCTATTTCAGACGGACTTTGCGTGCCTAGTTTCAACAATACACTTTTATTAATAATTTTCGTTGCTTTGTTATCAAGGGTTCACCTAATTTCACCGAAGGTTCGAGTTTATCTCACCTGGTTGACAGAACCGATAGACGTTTCTGTGTTTGTAGGATTTGATTCAGACCGAACCTTGCGTTTGTCAGCGACGGCAGTGCAGCTTGTTAGGAATGGAAATACTTCATGTAACAGCGCCTCACGAGGCTGCCAAGACTACGAAATTTTCAGTCACGACGATCATTTATCAGAATTTGTGGTATAGCCAATAAGCCGGTTAGAATTGAATCACAACGTTCGATTGTTATTTTGGACTGGATGAAAGCACTTCCCTTTACTCAGGGCAAAAAACCAACTGCCTGCAATCATTTAGTAATAAGATCATTAGAACAGTTTTCCGCTCCATTTGTAGCACTGAACAGTCTAATTAAATGGGCCGTGATTTTGGAATGAAGCACATTAGGAGAAGATTCTTTATTTCTAGTTGTTTGTTTGCGACACACAATTACGACGATGCTGGAATGAAGCAGCAAAAACGGCAGGTTGTTGAATGATGAGGCCATCCAGATGCGCCGACCACTCTAAAGTCAGAATAAATAAGAGGAAAACAGCATTAGGTACGGTGGTACGTTTTGTTTAGGTTCTTGAATCAATACAAGTTGAGGTTAAAGCAAGAATAAATGATACACGAGAAGTGATATTGTACGCAACAGGTTTACTTTTGGTGCTACCATTTTCAATCAGCCGAACTTGCCAATCACTACACTGAACAAAATCTAAGCAGCTGACTCATGCATAAAGTTGGGCATTGGTAAAAGCCGGGAAAATGGAGAAATTTCCCCCCATTAACTCATCGCGGACATTCACATCCAGACAAATGAATGGAGTTGTGATGAATGTCAAGTCCTTTGATGTTTGTCGGTTCTCAACAAGTGTTAGTTCTTTCGGAAAGTTAGTAACAGTGGTTCTGGGGACAATAGGACTAGGAGAAAAAATACTTCAATTTTGTGGGCATGATGACCCCTTCAGGGATGATTGAGACGTGGCCTAATGTCTCCTAGCGTTGCTTCAATAAATGTCCGATCTGCATACCCTCAAGGCTAACTCACAAGACACAAAAATTTCCGAAACTTTCCTTCAATAATGTTTGGTTGCAGTATAATCGCATTCAGAAGATGACGCGATGGTTGCAATGATTGTGCATCGATGCATTAAAGATGTTCCTCAGACAACTCGACGAAATCAATATTGTACGAGTAGATGAAAGATGCACGGATTATTAATTAATTAGACGTTGCGATTGAAACAAACGTCACACATCTCGTATGCCCAAAGTCGTGGAGTAGTTTGAACAGAAAAACCCTAATATGAATGCAGTGACAATGGAAGCATGATTTGTCGATGTAATGAGATACCAAGAAGATTGGAAGGAAAAAGGTAGGGGGAAGGGGTCAGCGCAGGCTATCAAAGCAAACCGTAACGGGACTAAGGTCATTAGGAATTGAGTGACTCAGCAACATATTTAACGCTGAATAGCGTTTATTGCCCTGATACAATATGAATGAGTGAATGCAGCAGATTTTTCTTCGACAAATCTGTCAAAAACATGGAAGCAGAGCATAGATTACTTTTCCAACCGAATAGGAATCATGGGAACATAAGAGAATAATTAACTCCAGAAGAAAGGTTTAATATTCTTCGCATAGGGCGAATTCAGGCAATGACGTGCACATCCCATAGACACTGGATCCATTACCTATAGGTACCCACTCATACATATAGACTAAAGCACGTTATCTAAGTCAGTGGAACCCACATCCTGTTTCTATGCCTTCTCGTTATCATTTACTCAGGCCCGTCTACCTACTCGTTGTACTGGTTTCTATGGGATAAACGAGATACTGAGACTTGCCGATATCAGTTTGGTTGTCTACGTAACATCAACGGTACTTAAGGCGACTCCTTCAGCCGCAACAACCGGTTTCCTATCAGGCGACCTACCTTTCAGACAGATATCTTATTGTGACAGTAATTTTTCTAAATCGATGATATCTGAAAAACTGGAAATAGCTGTACAAAACAGTTGTGCTTTTTGCTGATGTATTGCGCAGAGCAGTGCACAGCAAATCACTTGGCGGTTGTCATATAGTCCTTGATACGGATTACGTAACTCGGCATTTCCTCGACTATCGAAAAGCTATGATAATTTACTGAATTCATCAAGATTGATGTTAACATTTCGTAAAAATTTTGTCATTTGAAATCGCAGGCAGTCTGACAATTGAAGTACATTCTCTTAGCAATATTATTTTGATGGACGGAGAGTTTTGAGAAATGTCCTCTCTGTTGGCATGTCGAAAGGGGAAAAAGTGGTTTATAGAGGGGCACTGAAGCAGGATGGTTATCACAGGGGTTCATTAACGTCCACAATCGAAAAGGATCTAAATGAGTCCTGGCTGACACAGTCCCACAGTAATTCGGTTAGCCTAACCTGGCTTATAATAATGCCTAAGGAAGAAATATGCCACAGGCACAGGTTAGCCCAAGGTGTAAACTGCTCTACTTCAACTACTACGAGCCACTCGGAAAATAGACTTGGGCAGCCATGTAAATCGTTGCCTGGCAAATTCCGCTTCACATAGTGTTCATCAATTCTCGCGCAATTTCGAGAAAGCACCCATTAACAGAACAAATCGACAATTTTTACGACGGACTTTTGAATACATTTCAAATTCCCCAATGGGGCCAGTGAAACAAAGTTTTTTCTGATAGTCAGAAAAGCCGGAGTTTAATAACGACTTGTATTACGGGAAACAAGATGAACTAGACTAGTCTTTCACGGCACAACTGAAAACCCTGAGTATCCAGTGAGTCTTTGCTTGTCGGGTCCGTTTGGCCACTTTCATGCGTACAAATGATAGTAGCACAGTTAACTCCACTTCCTCGATGTTGGGCACGATTTCCCGATAGTGGTAATTTTTGGAGGTTTGTGTAACCCTAAAGAGGCCATTCACCGGATTATTACTGATAACAAAATGGAAGAAACGTTAGTGGAAAATGTTAGCAGCACATATTATTAGTCCTCTTCTTATCTCGACCATTGAAAAGTCTTGAATACATTTCAATAACAAAGGAAATAAAAGAATCCTATTACCAGTTCGTTTTAATTAGCCCGTCCTTCTTACTGGTAAGTAACACTGATGTCACGCTACTCGGTTGCTTGAGCAGGTGGCCACATTCCGGGTATCGTTTAAACAATTAAATTGTGCTGACTGAGCCAACGACAATTAGGACGCTGTGAGAGGAAACGTTTGTCTTGTCGCTGTTCACAGCAAGACAGTTTCAACTTTGATCAAAACCGTGGTATAGGTCCGGGGCTTGGATAGTTTTCATTCGTACAAATCTGTGGTGTTTCGATGGCAGATCACTGAAACGTGAACTGTCTGACTCACGGAAACTTAGTAGTTAGTGTGTTTAAATTTGTGAACCGAAAAGGTTAAATATGCTTGGCGATTTTGGAAACAATATGAGAGAAAAATAGTCAAGTCAGTTGTGTTAACTTTTGCTTTGTCCCAGTCTGAACTCAAAGCCATGATTAAACTTTTATTTTGCAAAGTATAACTCACTTTGTTATTAACTATAAGACCCTACACACTTTCTCCATCTGAAAAGTGTTGAGTATTTTACTGGCATTTGTCCACCTCCCTGTTATATGCAGCATTGTAAATACCGGCTACTATGGGTTGCTGTCAACCGGTGTGCCGGACAACTTCTAACCGCTTGCAGGCCGAAAAACCGGATGAAATTGTCGAGATATTTCTCTGAGTAAAGGGGTTGCATATTTTGTTCACTACATTCCATTTGCATGCATAATTTACGATCCGTCAGACACCTAGCGCCTTAAAATATTTTCACGCTTTTTAGATGTGATAGACAACAATCTCTGAGGATAGGTAAAACTTTTTCAAATCTATTGATCATGGGACCTGGTTAGGCAGCAAAAAGACTTTGTCAGTTTGTTGAATTGTGCGATGAATGGCATTTGTGAATTTCTCACTGTGAAAATTGCTCCTAGTAGGCAACAAAACGTATCCGCGACATTTGAGAACAAAATTGTTCACGAAAAACCAGTATGACTACAAATAGTAACGAACCACTGTGAAGCCGGAATTTCCGCGTAGTTGTGTAACTGTCACTCCCCCACCCACGACAGGCTTGGACAATATGCTTTGGAACCGTATACATTGTGCAGAAGCGTTCAAATAAACGTTTTTTTGGTTCGGTCTCCGGATGCCCACACATTCAGGACCTGTTATAGGGTGGCTGGAATACTAGTCAAAGAGAATTTTCCCTCATTGGGTAAACGTTGACATCTGTAGCTGGCTTTCTACAGGCCAAAGCAAAAGGGAATTCAAAAAAGGTCTGAATGTACTGTAATTTCATTGTTGCACTCTTGTTTGTTTTATTGTTTCGTTCCGGAAACTAATGTCATCCGGATCTACGGCCTAGATAAAATGACTATCAAGCAAACATTTACAGGATCGTCATTCGCGTTTGATAAGATGACGCAAAAGGACCTAGTTCTTCAACGAATGCTCATAAAATTAGGGGTGCGTTATTAAGTTAAGGGCCAATCATTCCTTTGTTTTGAAACAGAGGAAAAGGATGAGACAAAACAAAAGAAAACAAATAACTCATATATTTCTAAATTTACTGGTAATAAGCCTGGAGTGTTTGGAATGTAGAATGATTTAACCACTTTGTTTAGAGTTTGTGCTAGTCAGAATTTAATTGCAGTGGCAGCAGCTGAAATAGGACCGGTCTGAAATGGTCCCAAAATCAATTTTCATGGTTTACATTGTTGTGTTGGTTATAATATTCGCCATCCTAATCAATGATCAACAATGGACACATTAGTGATTTGAGGAACTGCAGTTTGATTGAACGAAATCATCTGCTGATGTCAGTGGTACATGACCAACAGTCACGTTTACTCCTTCCAAGATTGGTCAAGGGCCAAATCACTAGTAAATCTCAGTTTATTATTACTAAGACATTACTGGTTCTAGCTCTATTTGCGCCAACGTTTTTAAGGCGCGATTTCTGTATTTTTCTCGGTCAATGAGTGGAAAAGTAATAGCGATGTACGGCACTCCTGGGGGACGAAACTCTTAATGGGTACAGGTGAAACAGAGCCATAATCGAACACCTGATGGTGGAATCTTAGCACTGGAGTTGAGAAAAAAATATTCAGATTCTCCGGGAGCAGCTCTCATTGGGGTACAGCACGGTCGTCCAAGGTGTTTTTCAATAGCTGAAGAAGGCGACCATCGTAGGCCTGGTGAAGGAGAGCCAATGAGCCTAAATTTCTCACAGAATAATGATGTGGTTGATGCCATCCTAACTAGGTAAGGGTAATCTCTACTAGTGCAACTTTCGCTAATACTACTCAGCTCTGAGACTGGGATCAGAAAGTATTAAAATGTAAATGAGAAATTATGGAGTAAAATATGGGAACTATTGTTTTCTTTGAAGAATCTGCCAGTAAAACTGGTTTAGCTTGCATATAACGTGCCTCACATTGGCTACTAAGATCATCAACGGCTGAATCAAGCTTTGCTTCCCTTACAGTCACTCGATGCAAGAATCACATAAAATTCAGACAAGAACACTTCAACTTCGAGTGGTTCTAGCACCAACAGGCAGGCAAAGAAGTGGATGCACTGGCCACTCACCGGTATGGTTAATCGGCAGATGAGGTGTACCAATTGAGAGACAAACGATTTCCAGTACTCTATTCGGGAGTTTTTTAACTTTGTAGGGTCACTGTTGTTATTAGTGCCTCGTAATATGGTCTTTTTCCATGCTACAAAAAACAAGAAAATAAAAATGGAATTCAAGACAGGCTCCAATTTGATGTAAACGTACTCTTAAAATTACGAGCCCACTGAGAAAGGGTAGGAAAATGAAATATCGGGGTTAATGAGTGATTGGTATATGATATATTACCTTACTATTACTGAAAACCGCGTTATGTATGCGAGTGGCTTTAAATTATAAAATAATAAGAAGGGTAGGCTCATTATGAGAGTTACGGCAATCAGTGAGAATATACCTTTCTACTTCCTGCTTATTCCCACTAAACAGTCCCTCGGTGCAGATGAGTGACTGGACTATAAATGGCTGTTTTCGTGTTTGATTAAACGAGACTCTATTTATGATGAAGCAACGTTATTCGGCTGGGCGTCTCGAGGCACAATCTCATATTAGACCATATTCGTGAAGCCATAGAGGTCGAACTCTGAATACTTAGCAAAGTCTAGACTATCTTGTTTCGGCAATGTAAAAATAACGCACTTTTATCAACCGTATTTCGTAAGCTTCCAGTGGGAAACCACTAGAGAATATCAGGGCAACCTTGGTGGGATTTGCGCGATCCCTCGCACCGCGACAGAGCCCGCGGGATTAACGTAAGTCCCGTAAGTAATGGCTGAAGAGGTTGAAATTCATTTTTATACAATGTCCAGTGACGAGTTTTTCCCTTCAAACTTCCGCCATACTGCAAGCGTGCTGTGCAACGCATCAGGCTGAACCGGTTTGTCGTTTAAACCCATGGCTGACTTTGCCGTTTTCCGCATATCAGTTGAGCTGATTCTATTTGACAAATTTTCAAATGCACATGATCTTGTAAATTTCAGCACAAAATTTCAGATTTAGCTGAAAATGTGAAAAAATAAATCATCTTCCATGCGGAAAAGATTTAGAAAACATGAGCGCTTCAACTCGAATCTAGATCAAAAGGAAAACTTTTAGGCAGAATAAATTTGTCCTTCTACTAATAAGTTCAAAGGAAACTCAAACGAGCATTCGGTGAGGCTTATTGCTTCTGGCGAAAGGTTATCTGCCTGGCCAGTTTAGTTAATTCGTTCATTCTGAGGCGTATTCTTTGTTCAGTAGCCTTTTTAACTTAGCTAAACAATCACTTATTTTTTTGCAGTCGAAACCAGTGCTGATGAAATGGACAATCCAAGTTTTTCCGAAATGATCAGGCTGAGCTTAAAGCTATTTGAGTGAAAAGTGAAAGAAGGGATTTTTAACGAAATTTGTTGACGTGTTCAAGACTGCTAAGTTTCCAAGGTAGATGACACTACGTTTCTGCATTAGATGTAGTCAATTCTCACCGTGCCTAATTTATAACCATTACCCATGCACCAAAGTTCCCTTGTTTTGTCCAATATCTCACACCACCATCTATTCGAAAAATAAAAAAGAACCAGAAATGTTCAAATATCGATTGTGTTTTGCAAATCGATTGAAGAGCAAAATTTCACTTGAAGCACATGGCGGGTTTCGCGGTTATCGTCGCTCGCTAGAAATGCTCTCCCGGTATTTTCCTGTTCAGCCGACGACACCCAGAGCGACTGTTGCAGTGAATCATCATCTGTGGACACTCACAACGATTCGAATTAGTTACTGGTCCAGAATCAGCTCCAAGGTGATAATTTCAAACACTACAGAATGAAAAAAATTTCGAAAGAAAGCTACTGACTGTGACGCTGGGCCACATCACCGGTTGTCTCCAACCGCTATGCGAGGGATCCCATGGAATCAAACCAGGTATTATCGCTGGACCCAGACGATACAGCAAAGCTGTTAAGGTTTTCATATCACTTAAGATTTCGCTGACTGATCATCTCGATCCCTTCTTCAAGTCTCTACCTGCCGCGGCGAACGGTATACAGCAAGTCAGGCTTTCTTTATGAATGGGAAATAATGTCCCAACTACCCTAATTTATTCAAGCCCAGGGGTCTTACAAAAATTGAACCCAAAGATCAGACATCATGCGGTTTGACTCCGGGTCCCCCACGTATTTTTCCAGTATAATTAACGCTTCAGTGTTCGGTCACGGAAAATATTCACGTATCTTCTCCCCCCAACGACCTTATTTCTTAGCCTTATAGGAACACGGACCTAACTGCTGCTGTATTAAGTCGATCTCGGATGGATTATCGCATATCATACCAACGCAACAGATGCCTCAAGTTGGTAATTAGTAGTCTAGTCTTCCTCCAAAATATGAACACCTGTTTGGATACATCTGTCCGGATAACTAAACTCATTTCCTTCACCCATTTCATTTCGTGCAACAACAAAGGTCTTATTAGAGCCAATGTGGTCTAACAACAGCTTCTTGCATTTTAAAGAATCACACACACACGCACACACATACACACCGATACTGTCATTCGGACGATCAAGAAAGACTTGCAACTTAATCCGGGTTGCCAGACTGAAGCCCAATATCGTCCGTGCATTCGAAACCAGACATTTTCCTTTCTGCGCAAAGATCAATACCACTATTCCAACCTGGGGATAGTTCTACAATATTTTCCATTATTAGGCTGCAGAGGAAGGGGGATAGTTGCAGCCTTAATGAACATCACTTCGCATGGTGAACTAGGGTGAAAGATGGAAGCATGCAAGAACACATCTTCGGCTGTTTGAATGCGAAGATTGAAAAAACAGAGAGGCGGAATCACAGAGTTATGTGATCGACCGAGACCAGTGCCTCTACTTGATAATGAAGAAGTAATTATGGGTCTACGGAAGGCGTGCCTATTGTATTGTATTGCATAGACTTTTGTGTACACTGAATAATGTCGCATTTCCGTCAAAAAGGGTATAACACTTGCTACAGATTGAGGACTTGATTAATATGACGTTGACAGGATCGGTAACTGGCGTGACTCTCAGACCTACATTTTCCTCGAGGACTAGATCATCGCCGCGAGGACATACCCACAAACATTTTGGACGTGATGCTCACCAAACTAATTCCTCTCTGATCTTCATATGTGGACTTGTCACCCTTCTTGTAAATCGGCACAATTGCTGAGTCAAACCAGTGTTTATGTTTGTTACGTTGTACAGAATAACCCCCAGAGCTTTCGGTAAGCCCGTGATTAACACTTCACTGCCATCTTTGAGGAAGGACGGGGATAGCGCATGTGGTCCAGCTCCATTATGCCTTTTTTAAAAGCTAACTCTGGAAAAGCCTCTATTGGAGTTCTTGTATCCACTTGCATTATTCATCAAACAGGTATTGAGTGGTGCTTACAGAAACGTACAATCAAGATGAAGAAAATAGCCATCACCATAAAGCATTTACCAAATGAAAAACTTTATTGACACTTCATGTGATAACAGCGATGGACGCCTTGAAGATGCAAAGGGACCAAACGGATACCTATTTTTGACAGAGCTCAAATGTACGTGTTCCGTGTGCAAATGTGACACTAGCCACCGACGGGTCACCGCAGACAAAATTTATCTGTTGACAAATAACAAAATTTTCGAACAGAAAATGAAACCGTCACGAGTGAGGAAAAACCGATGCGTTTGGAATATCACATATGCTCACCGAGACAATAATTCATTTCACTTGAATTTCCTCAATCTACTAGTGTGTACCTCTCTCGTAGGCCGTATATTATCACTAAAGCTCTCCCCAAACATCGGGTTGCTAGGCCGTACGAAACGGCTGAAAGCGACGAGTGTGTACAGCCAGGGTAAAAAAATGTATCGCCTTGATCACGGACTTGGCAGCTAGCGTTGAAAAAAAACCGCATAAATTACTACACGAAACAGTACGGTCTTTCGTCATTTTTCAAACCCCGAACGTTGCTAGACCGTAGTGGCTTTTTCCACAGACCACTGAAGATTTAGGATATGGCTTTCAAAAAAATACAATTTTCGGATGGCTTATGTAAACAGCTGTCATGAAAAACAGATTTATGAACTTTATGCCGTGTAACATTTGAATCATTCGAATATTCAGAATATCATTTCTTTCAAAGGGTTTATTACCAGGTGGTTTGCAAATAAGGTGGAAAACCGAAGGAAATGAATCATTTCTTTGAAAATAGACAGGACTAGTGGTGAGGTAAGTTTTGTCACGGTTAAATAACCCCTAATGCTAGCTTTTGAATGACAGACAGGCAGAATAATTCTTGCCTGGCCAATCTCATTAGCTGCTAGAGGAACAGGAAACGCCTAAACTTGATGATTTTGGTCCAGATTTCAGATAACCAGCTTGACCTACAATGCACGGGATAACTCGACTAGATCATCCCAAGGTTAGCAAAATCGATATAGATATTTCCCAACCTGCGTATAGAACCAATTTTGATACATTCCATAATTTTCTTTCCTAATGCTCTCCAAGTTTGGGTGCTAACAAGGCATCGGGAAAAAAACAAGCCAAACTACCATATATTTCATTAGACTTCTCTTATGATATCGTTCCTACATGAAAACTACTACCTTGAAGCGATATGATGCATCATACACTTATTATAAAGGATCCTGGGATCCGTTCTAATCTAGCAAGCTCACTCGACAGAAACACTTATTTTGCGGAATATTCTATCCTCCAATGGTCAAGCATTTGCTAGCTGAAGTTGACTGTTCACCAGTTGGAACATTCAACGTTAACTGGCGTCGAATAATTAACTGCTCGTGGCCATGAATAGGAGAAGCTACCTAGCTAATCACTCACGTTATTACCCTAACAGTGAGATATTGCGATAGAAACATTGATGTATTTTGGTCTCGAAGTGCACGAAATAGAGAAGTAATTGAAAAGTCTTGCTCAAATTCAGTTTCTTATGTCTAATGATATTCAACGTTTTGAAATATGTAAGGCGACAATGCCTACATTGCTAAACAAACAAACTACGCCTTATGCATTTTTGTTAGAAACAGTTAATAACATCCAGCAGTGGATAAACTTATTCAGATGCTTGCTAAAATTTTGGTACAGAAGTTTTTTGATGTAGTCTTTAAGTTGGTTGCTGCTAGTATTTTTCATGCACACCTGTCCAGAAGAATAAGAATCATTATGCAGATGGTTCATTTATTAGCAGATTGTGGATGTAGATTGGTCGTGCAATAAGACAAAGATTGTAATTATCTTGAGTTTTAACTCGGTGATCTGTTGATTTTGCCGATATATGCACATGCAGTGAGGACCTGTATTCTGGGAGTACAGATAAAGAAAACGTTAACTTTTGAGAAAACCCTCATATTTTACTATACCACGGTTTAGTAAACGTTTTATATTGAGTGGAATGCACCGCTTCAAGTGTAAAATAATTCGCCGTGAAGTGATCCTAAATCTAGAGTGTCTTCCTTTTCAAAGTACCCTAACTTAGTTAAATCTGGGGCTTTCAACGTCCTGGAACTATAACTTAGTGGACCACGTAAACGTTTGATGTTAAAGTCGAATTCGGAAAACTCCCCGGATGCCACATCAATTTGATTAGCGAAATACTAAAAGGCAATGGACTGGCCTAGTGATTCTTAATGCTGCATTTATACTACCGTCTGCACTGGGACGATGATCTTCAAAGGAGTTGCCCTACAGAAATGGGAAGTACAAAAAGCGTTCAGATCAAAGTGAGCCAAACCTCAGTACACATGTCAGCCGACATCAACAATTACGCAACTGAACCATTATGGTGGTCCACGATATACGTGCTACGCTAGCAACGAATGCATCAAATTGTTCTGAATGAATATAATTTTTCCCCTCCCAAAGGGTTCGGAATTTCCTACTGTTGAGAAACACACATGATACCTGATATAGGATATCCACTGAAATTTTATCACACCTACTTGCTATTTGATCCCAGTTACAAGGTTTTATTGCTATAGAACTCCGTTACTACAAGCTGAACACAAGAACTACCAGTTCGTGTCTTTATTTCTATTGATCAGTTCCATACTGGTCCGAAAAATGCTCGCGTGATTACTGTCACATGAGTTTTGGCCCACACTTGTAGAATCGATGTGGAAACTGATTTACTGATTTTGGGTGAGTTTTGTCTAAATCCCCTAGTAATTGATCAAACGTTGGTTGGTCTAGTGGTGTCCCCGATATCAGTGCCGTCGGGGTTGTCGTTATGTGCTTCCGTGATGTAGGATTTTTGAAATATTTTACTTCAGAATGACAGATCGGAAAAACATTATTCTGTTTTAGGTTATTTGATTTGTGAATGGAGAAAGAAGCCCGGGTAAAGAATTATTTGATCGTGTCTGTAAAACATTCGCATCAACCGTGGTACTCATTCTTTGTACGAGCATATTTTGTTGCATTTGTACACCCAGCGTAGTGGACGAATTTGTGTGTATGAATGCCACCTTAACTGTGTGTGTGTGTGTGTGTGATGAATCGGGTGTGATTAAACGGTGAACCGCATGCAGCTCATACGACCTAGGGAAATCTATCCGCCGTGGATTCGGATAGCTCCTAAATTCTACCCGGACGAACGATGGTCGACGAAATGACGTCAGTTCTCAGTGTCACGAGTTTTTCCGACAATCTTAGGAAGATTTAATTTTTAGGTGGGCAATAAAAGTAAACCTTTTCATTAAACCGTGAGTCGTAATTTTGTTACATACACACACACGGGGTAAGATTCTTACAAATGACTGTCACTGAAACAGTCAAAAAACAAAAAAATGCTTGCGAAATTTAATTCCCGTATTAAATTTCGGATCAGCTTCAGTTTGTTGAATAGTTTTGTGGGCTAAGTGTAGCATCACAAATTAGGTACTACAAGACAGTTATGATAATGACACCGAAAGTAATTTGTGAAACAAACGAATAACTCGATGATGGGCATGTTGCACGATCCCAGCAATTTGGTTCGAGTCATCGAAAGTTTATTGAAGTCCCCACGGTCTCTTTCATCCGATGCTCGGTCTTAAAGCTACTCGCTGTTTCCACCGGGTGACAACTCGTCAAACAGTCTGGTATTTCGACAAAAGAGTCATATGCATTGAGCACCCTCTCCTTGTTCGTAGCTATATTCCAGCTGTTTTCAAAGTTAGGTGCATAACAGATAAAGTCACTAAAATGGTTTAAAATTTAAACAGAGTAAAACGGAAGCGGCCTTTTTACCTGAATTGTTGTGAATTTCTGGAATCGTGTAATTCCACTCCCGACAGTGGTCGACTGCAGTGGATGTGACAACACGTGAATTCATTCAATGACTTAAAAACGAAATTAATCATTATTTCACTTCGGATGGTTGCCGGATGTACAAAAGCAGATTAGCAGTTCAGACAACCCAAACAGCTCGAATCTGCCTTCAGTTTTATAACTTAGACACTATTTCCGTCTGATATTCGTTTGCTACAATTAAAATTTCCGGCTCGTGACATAAGAATGCCAGCGAGCTATGCTTGTTTGTTTATCAATTTATTCAGTTATGCGATGGAATATTCTTGCCAATCTCTCTCTGATTCGGAATGGAAATTGACCGTATTTTCCGTAGATTTTTACAAGTGTCCGAATTGTGTTGGTCAGAATGAGAAATAACGTCAGCCGTGCCTGTTCTTGCGCCTACTCGGACAGACTCATTGTCAGTCAGATAATGTACAAGATGCAAGATAGGTCCAACACTTTCCCCGGCTGCAGTTTTATTTCCTGTTCATTTTTTTCTCGTAGGCGGATTTTACTTTTTTCAAATAATGCCAGAATGTTGGGATTTTACAATAAAAATCCAAATTGGGTACCTTGGAATCCGCGTTGTAATTGTGTTGTTCGGAAAGGATATTGTTTAACCAAAAGTTTAGTTTATTTGCTTTATTTCAATCTCCCTGGACATCATCCTTTCAGTGGTGTCGTAGAGAAAAGTTTGATTGGTGCACGAACCTCAGAATTGCGTCAAGTTTAATTGTCAAATCGGGATTAGAACCACTAAGTGCTGAATTATTCAGTAACTGTTTTAACTTACAGAAACAAGCAAACTAAAAAAGGATAATCAGTTTCCGTTCACGATGCGAAACATGTTCACAAACAATTCTTTAGCACGAATGTGGTTCATAAGCCAGGATGAAGAGCAAACATTTGCAGGTTTTTGATAAAGTATCAGCTGTGTTTGGTCTTAAGTTGTTGGGATCAATTTGTCGAATCCCAGTAGAATTCCACGGTCAAGTGCAGGGAGTTAGAAATCGATAAATCTGTCTTCTGAATTTTTATGACCACTAGGATTAACTCGGCAATAAATTTAATACACACGGTTTTCACTGTTTGTATTATTAATCCTATTTGACTAATCCGATATGAGATCAAATGAGACCTAACGCAGATCAAAATGAGATGCCCGCTTTTGTTGGAAAAACACGAACATACTCTTTGCAATGACCCTTTGGAGGAATTTTTCCCTAACTTCAAGTATCCTGAACAAAGTCTGTTTACCAGAAGTCTCGAAGGTTATTCAGTATTAGGTCGTGTATTGTGGCTAGTATTTTCAAACTAGGATTGAACCGTTATTGACTGGGCACCACCGTTTACACTCACATATCTAATATCAAATAAATCCTAAGGAAGAGACTTTTCAGAAGACAGTACATCTCCAGGATTTCGACGGACCATAAATCTGGTGAAACTTTATCAACTTTACGGAATTGGTTTTTAGAAGGACAGTCTTCTCAATTTTTTCCCTGGATAGAGAGATATTCTCGTTTTTCTGGTTAGCTTCCACATCTCGGTGCTCATATGCTGAGTGAATATTTTAATTTAATAGAAACTGACCATAGTTGCATGAAAAGAGATTAACGGTGATTTACCCTCAAGTGGCACTTAGTATGCAAAAAATAATTTTTGTTCTTTTAAAATAAAGGAAACTTCACTTTTTACATATGGAGATCGATGAGTTTCTTCCTCATGGATAGTGTCAAACAAATACAACGAAACCTCCTCGACGTCAGGTTACTATAGTAACATGCAGTGCAGTTCTTACTGTCTATCTTGTTAGGGTTCTATTTCATACTTGTGTTCAATCACGTATGGGCATAGGACTAAGGTAGCAATAAGCATTAACCTATTTATATCAAAAAAACAGGTAGAAGAAGACAATGCCCAAAGCGAATGTTGCCCTGGACAACAAACGAGCGAAACTGAGTTGATGCGTCTTTCATCCCAAAGCATTAGCTATCAGTTTTATTCAATTTACGAGAAATTGGTCAGTATCTCATCATAAATAGTAGTGTGGGAAGGAAATCAATTCCGTTCTGGTAACAAGTTATACTGGTTAAGAGACACCCTGGGAATGAATTGGAACCTACATCTTCAAAAGTCCTTTTTCGTCCACGGTCATCCGGAACAATCCGCATGCTCCCCATTACCAGATGATAAATGTTTCCAAACTTTACATGAATCAACGGTTTGGGCGTTTACTGAATGACAAACTCACAAGAGCATAACCGGTTTTGAGTAGCTATTTTATACACGAGTCACAAGGGCGGGGGAGGGAATGCATATATTTAAACAATGCAAGTTGGTTGAGTTGAGCAAACAACTTGTGACAAGTAAACTTCTTGATAGAGATTTTGACTGAGTAGTATATACGGCGCAACGGAAGTCATTGACAAAGTGCTTTGCACAAATCGAAGAACGTCGATTTAACCTTTGGCATGTTTATCCCAAATCCTTGGTTCCAAATGAACCAGACTTCAGCAGGCCATGTTCGAACATTTTTGGTTATTTTGGAAAAAATGCTGAACTTTTATGAGCATTTGGAATCGCTTCACGGAACACGGCGGTTTTCCTCACTCAGCTGCAAAGAACTACAAGGATGCTCAACTACAGGAGACTTTAAATCTACTTGATTTTGTTCTGTATCGACTGCGGGTCTGTGGTCAGCATGAAACTGTTCTTACCGTCTTCGTTTGAATGGACCGAGTTAAAAAGCATTCATCCATTCGAACAATAGATTTACTAACCCCAGTACTGACTTCAATACATGCAAGTAAATATGTGTGTGAAAAGTTGCCCAGTTACAGTTAAGCCTAGAGAAAAACAGTTCTACAAACCGTAAAAGACAATACAATGATGAGTGCTAAAAATAATAACTTAACTGTCATCGAATGTCCCTCCAGGTTATTAAAGACAGTAAATTTATACTCCTCCCTTTGGCGTTCCGTCATCCGCGTTAATATACATATTTATAATAATGCATACATACATAAACGTATTTAATATTTTTAGGTCAGTTTGTTTACCAGTTTCGTCTGTTTGACTGCAGACGCCTTATCGCTAGCCCAGATGGCGTCATCGGCAACATGAGAACCCGGCAATGATGACGCTATCTTGGCTGGCGATGAAATAGTTTTGCATTTAAATTGCCCAGCTCGATATACAGGGTAAAATTTATGCACCTGTTTATATACAAGTGTATATATATATGAGAGAAAATATCTGCAGCTCAGGTTGCATATTTTAAGTTGAGAAGGCGTAAACTGAGTTAATACGTTTATCGTGACGTTTCGATCCAAACTAGGACTCGCTGTCACTCATTCACTTTTGACAACGAGTCCTAGTTTGGATCAAAACGTCACGATGAACGCATTAACTCAGTGTACGCCTTCTCAAATTTAAACTATATATATATATATGTATGCAATGGATAGCTCTTTTAAATCAAAGCAAAGTCAGTTGGGGATAGGTATGAGGCAAACAACGGTTTGCATGCTCGAGAATGGTGGATGAAGATTCGATTCGAGGTACATTTTAACCGCAGCTGGTCACCTGTCTCGTCCAATTTTTTGTTGTAAAAGCTTAAAAAAGTGTGAATAAAACCTCGTGAAGCAGAAGAATTTAGCCAAAAATTCTCAAAACTGAAGGGAGATAAGGAAAACGAAATGGTGGACATGAGAAATAAGTACCGCATGGTTAAATTCGGGGGCCGAACCCGGCTGCGCATTACGAAGTCCAGCGGTAGTTGACGTTCTTGCTTGCTCGATGAAATGACTGATTATAAACACTAGACAGGCCAAGGCATTTAACCCAGTGTAAAGTGTAACCCCCGGTACAGCTGTTGTCAGCTACACACAACTACGCTTTTCATTCATGTCATAAGCGATTTTTCAAGAAAAAATCGAAGGAAATTAAGTTATTTTCTTTATCTGTGTTCGCACTCTTATGTGTATATACATAGACAGGGTTGAGATAGATGTGAGGTTAAGTGATCGATCCAAGGTACGCAATAAAAAATAAAGTCACTCTCCCCTTTATGCCGGAACCCATGCGAACAAGTTTGTTGGCATAAGCTCGAAAGGAGAGTCTGATAGACTGTTCGTCATTATCCCAGTCAGTGAAATTTGGAACCATAAAACACGTGCCGGAATCCCAGAAATCAGACATCTCACTCATATGTGAAGAGCATGTAGGGAGCTGGCCCACACTGGTGATGAAATCTAGCATATTGGATATGAGTAATCTGTTTTGGCAGGACAAGTGAAATCCCCGGGGCAGGATCCGTTGCATTCTTAAATCAGATCGATCTATGGAATCAACACACATGAAGTAACAGAAGACTGGAATATTACGCTGATGTTTCTTTTAGAAATGAAAGTAATGGGTATTCCTATCATTTACGAAAGTTGAAAGTAAAATGCAGCCTCAGTTAAGACCATGAAAAGTCTAGTGGAACTAACAACGATAGTCACCGGTTGTCGATGGAACAAAATACTTACTTCAAAACCACCAATGCGAAATTTCAAAAGTGGGTCAATCGAGCCGTACTACTAGTTTACCTGCAGCCAACAAGAAGAACTATGAACCGATTAGTAGGCTTTGTTGAGCAATATCACGGAAATACAAAAACGTCAATTTGAAATACGGGCTTTTGTTTACAAAATATTATTCCCACCGATAATCGATTTTGTTAGGATAGTTTTTCTTCAGTTCAGAATTATCTGAAAGGTTCACAAATCGAAATAAACCAGCCCCAGACAGTATTGCCGATTCATTCGTATTTATAGACAATGAGGATTTTAACAGACATACTTAATGCAAAGAAATTTTTAACTTAAACGGGGTTGAACTAAATCCTTATGTCAGTGTCACGAGAATAGGCTGTCGGTGGGTTGTGTCGGGCTGAGACAAGATTTTTTGTTCACTTGTTCTGATGAGAAACTCTAATCCGATTAATTCATCCTCTTCGACTAGCGTTTTTAATTCATCACAGAGTTTCCACACACGAACAGTGCTCGCCCGGCGCATCTGTCTGTTTGTATAAATGCCCAAATCGCATCAATCCTGATGTAGGCAGGGGAATGATATGGGAACTTAAGTTCGTTTAAGGTCAACTAATGCAGGCCTTTCAGCGGGAAGCTGCAAACGCTGGTAACCTAGCCATATTGCGTGCACCTAAGCAAAGGTTTTGCGAAGGAAGCTACAGGTAATCTGTTTACAAAAGAATGAAGAAAAAAATTAAACTTGCAATTAAAAACGTTCATTGCGCTGCTAACTCAACATCTTCGTGCATGCGAATAAATAGCAACATTTTGAAGGAGAACAGTATATCAGTGTTCATTATGCACAAAAAATCCAAATCACCGCCGGTCGGCTCCAGAGCAGAGTACCAGGAATTAAACGGCTGTCCCGCGTTTTGGTAGAGTTTCTTTAATTGTTTTTAATTTGGACTGAACAATGAGTTATTCGTAATAAATTCTAGTTAAAATGTGAATTTATTTGGTATCTACGGTTCATTTGAATCAAGAAGTGGATATTGAATTACTCCGACTTGGGTGCATACGAAACAGACAAACGTTTTCAAGGGTTTTTCTCATTTTAATGTACTAATATATCACATTTATTTGGATTTATTTTCCTTGCCAGCGGAAGGAAGGACACAGCTGACAAACCGTCAGATTTGTATCCTTCTGGTGCGACATTTCAGAAGACATCAGGAAGTATTTTGTTTTTGGCAAACGTAGACCAAATGAACCGAAATTTCGTGATTTCCAGAAACAACCACCATTAAAAATTTTAGTGAATGAATACCAGTGAGAGCTGATCGATCTTCCCTAAATCTGAACAAACATCTGATTGAGTGGGGAACATGATTGGCAGCTCCCGATGGCGAGTAAACAGCTTGTCTATCTATCTTTTGGGCCCGCATGAAGCAACTGAGGATAGAGCAAGTATGCAGTGTTTCTTAAGTGGTTACGGTTTCTGTTTGGGATTAAATAATCCACCCTATCTTCTCCTCTTCCGCCCAAGGAACCAAATTGATTGACCAATGGGAACACCTCAAAGGTGATTTTAATTCATTCTGTCATACACGAAATATTTTGTCGAAGATTAAATTACGAGAAACTTTAGTTTTGTTTATGTTTTGGGACGACAGAATTTCACTAGTAGCATCTTTTTCAGCGAAAGAGAGCAATTTAAAAGACGAATTTCTTTGTGGAAAAAGATAAAGGTGTGGTGATTAGTGGTTGTGCGATAAGGATAAGCAGATCTATAACACCGCAACCAAGATAGAACAAATTTAAGCTTCATTGTCATTTAACGAATATGCGGTGTTCTGAATTCCAGGCATCATTACAAATTGCTCCATCAGTCGAAAACAGATATTTGCTGATAGGGTTGAGACAAACAAAAGCGCGCATCACCGACGATGTAGAATAAAATATCGTTTACCGGCTTTTCCTGCTTATTTAGTGGAATGTCCACTGACATCACAAATAATTTAGCTGTATATTTAGTTAGCTTTTTTGAGATGACCCGAGAAGATGAGTGCTATCGAGAACAGGAAAACCGCTTAAACTGTATGGGTCCATAAGTCCACGCCACCAGCCGGAATCCAACTGGCGAAATTCCGCCTACCGTGCTGGTTCCTTAGGAATGAGTTGCCGCGGACAGCTAGATATTTAAGTGAACATCCAGCGCTGCGCAAACCACTAGTCGGTGGACACTCAACTAACCTGGTTTGTGTTAATGGATTAAGCTTGTGTGTCATTTTTCAATGAAAGCGGATAACACATCCACACAGGACCACAGTTGCATTTTTGATCAATTTTCAGTTGTTTTCACATGGTACAAGGAACCAGACGTAGTGCGGAATAAAATAGCTACTAGCGCACTGAGCGCAACTCCGGCTGACTTCTGGATGCAAAGTTAGTGAATGGAATGCCTATTCCATATTTAATCAAAGTAAAATTAAAGTCACCAGGAAACCAAATCAATTCATCGGAACCCTTATGAGTGCAAAGTATATCAGAATAAAAACAATGAACACCTGTGGTATGAATAAAATATGCTGTCGGCATCAGCTCTCTTTGCGATGCACTTCTCTGGGAACAGCAAGACCATTTCTTCAATGCAAGCTTTTGCCTTCAGTAGCGAACACAGGCGAAACTGGGGGTCATTTCCCGTATTCTAATTCCCCATCGACAGTGAAAATTTGTTTCCGTGAAATCTTTAACGTGAAATCTTTGATTGGCACAATGTACGTCCACTAGGACATTCATCGTGAATGCAGGATACTTCTTCCACACGATGAACTCCACTCCGTTTGATGTCATTTTATCGAGGTGTTATCCCCAAAACATCCTTAACCAATTTCCAGCATTTTTTTACAAAGATGGACATCTGAAAAACTAAACATACGTTTTCTGACCACTGACTTCTTCAAAACACCAGCACTGCACCATTCACCAAGGATTTTTCAAGCCCTAAAGAGATTTGTACTAGCACCAGAAATAATGACGTTGATTCATTGTCACGAACTACTTTACCTTCCATTTTCATTTTGAATAAAGTGCAGAGCAGATAGAGAGAGCGTGAAATCGAAGTTGGCAATCAACAGCAACAGCTTACGTTACGAATATCACAGCACGTCTTTGAGTCAAGTAGACCCTATGCTGGAATGTCTTGCAGGCTAATACGTGTTCAACTTAGAATATTCATATCAGCTTGCATAACCCGATTTTGAAAAGATGTTCTCTTTATGGATCATTTTAGAACAACTGGATATGTACTGAGACCAAAGATAGGACATCATAAATGAAGATTTTGTGCAGTCAATGCATGTTTCTTTCACTTTGGAAAGTTACTGAGAGCGTTGTATTTCAGTCTTCGTGAATTGTGATTAGTATTCAACGGAGACAGAACCCCATATTTCGTTTTCGTTCCACCTGTCGCACACGCATGTAGAGGCCTACAATCAAAGTCTAGTAAATTACACGGACTTTGGTCGGAAGGTGTGACTGACACAAAGGGCATTCGAGTAGTGCTATGCACAAAATTCCCATTAAACTAAATTTGCAGTTACCTAACTGGATTCGAATGTGCTAAGTTTTTTCTCAAATCCTCCATGGTCGATAGATGATTACTCTTGGAAATTTGGAAAACGGGAGAAAAAATGTTATTTATTGGCTTTGCTGAAGGTCATTTGGGAGACATATGCCAACTGTCAAGCATAAAATGAAATTGCAGTACAATTCGGATTAGATTGGATTGGGGCATCGGACTTCATCGTTGTTCTGCAATCGTAACTGGATTACTTGCAGCATTCGCTCGTAGTCTCAGCCCTCCGGGAATCGGGAACCCAAAACTGTAAGGAACTATCAGTGGGTTGCAAATACACAATAAGTATATATATATATATACAGGTATGGTCAAACCTAGTGCAACAAGCGCCATACAAACACATTTCACTTCAGGAAATATGAGTATAAGAAAATATATACTTTACTTTGTATTCTTTTTAATTACCAATAACTAGAAAATCTTTTTAGTACCAAGATGTGCGCTCTGGTTTTGTCGAGCGAGCGATTAGGCTAGAAATCTAGTTGGTACCCATTTAAGCAACAGTGACGTATTTCTAACTTGCTTCGGAGAGCGGAGCAAGATATACCCGCAACCATTTGGGACTTCTATTGCTAGAAATCTAGCACCAATGGACAGCAGCAATCGATGAACCCAAAATTATTCTTCACTAGTACTTTGATCGTTTTGACTGGGCATAGAGCACGTCCAGTATGGAGTTGTTTTCACCTCATACTTCAGTAAGTCTTATAATTTCTAAGTCAGTATCCGCTAGTTAGGACGTTCACTGAACAAAACATAAAGCATATTTTCGGATAAGAAGATCCAGGCCATGTTATATTTTTATATGAAGCGTACACTGGACCCCAGTGCGATTCACCTGATTTACGTCAAAATGACATAAAAAATCACGCTCTTGAAAATGTTCATTAATAACATTAAGATAGAGTGAAAACGAAATTTTCTCACAGACTCTACCGATTTTTATGTTGCATAGTTTTTTAAAACCAAGAGAATATATCCGTCAATGCAGCAACAAAATTCTATCTTCAATCTGTTTTGATTCACTTTTGAGGCTTTTTTTGTTTTATTCTTGGTGCAGTAAATAATGTGGATGGGAAAAACAAAATGGGAAAACCTTTTCGAAGAATTTCCTCCTAGAAATTTTCCCTTTGTATATGTGCACAGAGAATCATATGTCATGCATCAAACAACAATATTAGCGGGTCGTCAGATCAAGGTGATCGGCGTTTACTAGAACTATATAGAACAATTAACTATATTCTCTTTATTACTTGCATGCCTGATGCTCCCTCCATTCTCTGAGACTTGGAGCGTTTCAATATTAGCCAATTCTACCTGGACATCGGTGCATTAAATATCGGTAATAATCCACTTAAAAATTAGAAAAAAGAACTTCTGTCGTAAAATTTCGACAAGAACATAGGTGACTCTGTGGTCACTGCCGAGGGCGATGGATTTCCTCCATAAAGACGAGCAATTGGCATAGTTTACCCGTATAACAATGTAAATAGTGGATTTGTTTGGTTTAAAATGCTGAAAAAGGGGAAAACACAAAATTCCGAAAAGACAGAGGGTTTTTAAATCTGTTTATTATCATCTAAATTGTGATTTCAAGGGATTTTAGTGTTTCTCGTTTCCGGTTTCACTTTCACGGTAAGGGTGCGGAAGATTAAAGCAACGCGCTGAAATAACCGTGACATTGTCATTTTTGATATAAATGAAGATCATTCCTAAGGGAAATGTTTCCTGTTTGTGATTACTAGATCTCTGTTTATGGGAAATATGCAAATGAATAAATGATTGATTTCAGCCTAGGAATGCAGGCATGATTGCTGTTGAACAAACGATCTTGTTACACTTGTGAATGCAAATTAAGGTAAATCTTATGACCCTTCAAAAAACAATTATGAAAGTTTTATACTGCAGTCGGGATTTCTTTTTCATGTTCAAACGAGTTTGCCTTGACAACCGGGGGAATCCATATAGAAATGATCGTATTACGGACTATGAACTGGTATATTTTAGGGAAACTTGAATATACGTTTGTGATATTTTCCAATGCTTCTTCATATCTTGTAATTATGTGTGGCTTGTAGCCTCCAGAACAACATAATTATGGCATACGACGGATGTCACTGATGGCATCAGTTTGCCATAGTAACCGGAACACAACTTAAAAATTCATAGCGATAACTTGACAAATACTTAGCACTGTGCGAACACAGTGAAAGGCTATGGTAACGAAAAAACCTGTCAGAATGCAGGTGATCGCAGTTAGCTCGTTTAATTTGCTAACAGTTGTATTCGAAATGACACATGTGCTCGGAATGACAATCTTCGGTAGAACTAGGCAACGAATAGTTGAATATCAGTCATCCAATTGGAGACGATTTTATTTTAGATGGAATTATCATCAGTCAACCTGGTTTGCGTCTTCCCAAATCGCATGTTCCCGTTTCAAGCTCGCAACAACTACCTGCTGGTTTAATACCCAAGACCTAGTGTCAAGTAGATTTTCCAACCGTTCAAACAATGCTCTTCTTTAATTTTCCCTCCTGTGCACACTCTCCTTATTCTCATTTCAGTTACTGAATAATCATGTTCACTTATCTTGCAGATAATGAATAAGATTTTTGACACGGGTTCAACTAAGAAAAACCTTTTAACGTTCCGTTTAACTCCAAAAGTAAGATCTCTAAGGAGAATTAAGCAACGTTCTCTGCTGAACTGAAAGCGCTTGATTCCTCTTTTGCTAGCCAAATCTTATCTGAGCGCATCAGCAGACGCTCATGGAAAGGAATTTGGCTTCTGTAAGGGAAAAGAGATCACGGAACTATCCCACGAATGTAGAAAGTTTGAACATTGAAGTTATATGACCTTTCGATAACATAATTTTATGGATTCGGGATCCACTTGCTCGCGAAATACCATTGTTCTAGGACGAGTTATACAAGCGATTTCGTTTGATCATAACATATTCAGGTATAGGTCCTAATGGTCTGTTGTTGTCAGTTCTAATGCATCGTATTCTTCATCTCAGGGGTGTATTTACTTCCCTTTCTAATATACGTCCGCTTACTTATTCTGGTGCGGATTGCAGGGAATTTGATGCAAACATTCCCATTTCCAGATTCACTGTATTCACTTTTCTGGTCAAACTCTTTCCGTCTACCACTCCACTATCCCGAGGTCTCAATTTAACGGAACGAGCGGTCCCGAAACGTCTGACTTGTTCCAGCGTTGCGCCTGGTAATCCAGTTTGTCTATCTACGAACCAGGCAAATCTACTTAGGATTTGGCCGCTCCTGTGGTCCCGTATAAAGCTAACTATTCGAAGGGCATCTACAGTATCTGAGCAATATTCCATCCCAAGTATTTCTTTTATTTTTGATTCTTCGCCGAAAACTTGCAACATTTGGTTGTCACTAGTTCCTATTGGCATGGACGCATCTGACTCCTCAGACCGCAGAAATCAGTGATTAAGAAAGCACCAAAAGATATTCAAGCCACTTGCATATGAACTTGGATTTGTTCAAAAAGCTGTTAATTTTCCTAATTCGTTTTCTTATATTCGTTGGTGAACGATCAAATAGTTTCTTTGGTCAACTACTGATGATGGTGCCTTTGGTCAAACAGTATCTGAAATTAAGGATATAATCGACCTATCTAGCAAAAAGTTCCGCGTTTACTTTCATCCCATTCTTTCCGGCTGAAATCCTAGTTCACCGGTATGTTTGGATGGGTTGTTTACTTCAACAAGTCCTGTTCATCCATCTAATCCTTGTTTCATCAACACAAATTCATTTATCAGGTTGCACTCCGTCCAGAAACTGAAAATCACTGTCTGCAAGAAACCTTCAGCTGTCACTTCAAATTTCCATCTATGGCAAATTAGTGGAAGGATGGCTTTTCGCTCGAACCGAGCATAAGGATTTCCAAATTCGAAAACTAGATTTTCTTATTTGTTTATGAGAACATTTTTCCTAATATTCTCTACTGATCTCCTCTCACGTTTGCCGGTTTAAAAAAAGAAATGTTTTTGAATCTCCCACCGGAGGCTATTCATTGTCAGTGGTGTACTTTTCGTATGACTGAACACAACGTCCAACGTGCACTAAAATGTACACCTAAATGCGTGTTAAAAATTTTCCCAGATTACTATTTCCGACCTTGCTCACCCGGTTTACAGTGGCTTCCCAAAATCCTGTTGGCATGTCTCGACAAATTCTACACTCTATTCCATACCAACCGGATTAAACAACTATGGAGGTCCGACTGTTCCCTACGTATCCCTAATACTAACCGATTTGCCACTCAACTTGCCTAGTACTGTCAACAACCTTTCGTAAATAAACACATTTTCATTAACAGTCTTTGTTCTTCGTGTCCGAATGGGGAATCGAATGGAACAATTTGTGGGTGAAATTTTGCTGGGTGCACGCAATAGGCTGCACAAATAGAATACAATTGACTTTTCAGCAGGAACACTATGATGTCGTTCACATTAACTGATTTACGGAACTTGCCCACTTAGAAACGCACGAGGTCAAAAAATGAAGAGATAATACATGGGCAGAGAATCAGTGTAAGTGCTCATTAAGTGAGTAGACAGTCCTCTGTTTTTGCTTAACTTGCGGTTTGCTAAAAGAACACTCATGTATCACTAGCCTGACTAGAAATGCAAGCAATAACTTGCCGTCAAACACCTGACCTTAATCAAATTTTAAAAGCTTTACCCTCTGGAATCAGTTTACAGGAGTGCCCTAGAAACCGTCATAATTTCCTAATGCAGACCCATTTTGGCTTTCCTGTCTTCGTATCAGGGGGGTGGGTAGGCTGTGTGTACCCTAAATGGTCAAGAAAATATTGGTTTGTCCTGATGTGAACTTCTCAGACTGCACGAACTGCCGGCTGTTATCCTTATTGGGAAATCCGTCTATCAACTTACTCTCCACGGGTCCTACTGCAAGCGCGGGTCAAACCGGCGACATTCTGTTTATCATCCCATTGAAGACTACTGGAAAAACAAGCTAGACGATTTAAAGTAAGTCAGTTTACATGGCTGACACGATATATAGGTGGTCCATGTGTGGTAGGTAAAGCGCGACGGTTTACTTGACCAAAACATCCACCAGATGATTTGAACGGTAGTCGATTCATCAGAAGCTCGAAACATCACTTTTAGGGACTGAGGATGGGCATTAACTCTCTGTTACCTCATTGACTTAACCTCTCGTGTTTTTTCAAAGCTTTTTAGAAAACAATTTTCAAAAAAGAAGACATAATCTGGAACCACAAATAAACTGTTGTCGTGTAACCTCACGCTCTCTCAAACCATTACATATTTCCAAAAGAATTAACAATCTACTAAGCCTTTCATTCATCACAGAGAATTCGTCAAATCAGCAACAGGAAGTAAGCTAACTGAAGTCTGCTCACAAATATTACGCATGTCTTTTTTAGATGACCATTAACATTTATCGTAGATTTTGTGTTTTAACCAAAGACAGTATAAAAAATCAATAAACTCAGCCCACTTGTTTTTCATCCGATTGTTGGTACCAGGACTTCTTACGTCATTCAAAACTGGAAGGACCTTAGAATATTAATTTTTTGCAGTTCTTTAGGAAAACATCGAAATCCTTTCAGTTAAATAAATGAGAAAAAAAATTAATTGCTCACCTCTGCCAGTCCATTGATACGATGTGACCAGCTGCTGAATACTTGGTAAATTTCAATGCCAGACACTAGCCATCTTACCTCACAAGTCATTTAAATGCATAACGAGCTAGAAGCAGAGGAACAGAGTGAGGTAGTGTCTGAAATCGACTGGCAGACGGATCCAGTGGCTGAAAAGTTTAATTGGCACTACTCTAAATGTCCGTGAGTGACATATCAGTGCATGCATGCGCTGAATGAGCAAATCATTAATTAATGTAATCGTGTTCTGTAGTGTGAAGAAGGGCAGTGGGTTTTTTTGCAAGCTGACGTGCTAGCTAAATTGCTCGTCTTTGCAATTTTTATCTTACCGCTTAGTAGAGGCACATTCCAACCACGAAATAATCCACGCTGCTCCAGTTTATCGAACAATTTTATAAGGAATGACAGCATTGTTTATAAAGTTAGGTTAAGTTTTGTCCGGATACAACCAGAGGGTTTTCTACCGTAATATCTGAATTCATTCACTCGAAGTCGCACCCTGGTTCCAGGCGTTTGGGAGTTCTTCAAGATGAGATCCCACACCCAAAACATCCTTCCTGTGATGAAACTGACTGAGTTTGAAATATTCGCGTATATTATGCCTGGTATCTGAATTTCAGGCTGAGGCTTTGTGAATCTGGAAAGATTTACTAGACACTAACGTGTTCAGGTGTTTATAGGTTCTGTTTAGTTTGATTGCTGAATACCGAAAACATTCCGCCCACAGACCTAAGCGATTCGCGCGTCGCGATAACTTGGAAAAATAATTAAAAGTTGCCATCGGCTTATGCGATGAATACTGTTCTTGCTAAGCATATTACTAGTGTTATGAATAATAGCACACCGTCAATTTTCGGTTTTGATAGTTGCGACAAATTTTGTGCTAGTAAAAACAAATGTGAATCAGGCTAGTCAGCAGCAATTCTGTTTGGATTAAAAGCTAGAGCATAAACCAGTTTCAATGAGTTATTTCTCTTGTAGTTAACTGTCGGCCAGTCGCACAAGTTTACTTGAAAGTGGTAAAATGGGTTAGTCGGGTGGCGAATTTTTATTTCGCATCAGTAATATAAAAGCCTGAACTATCCTGACATTATGGTTTCAAGTAGCATTGTAGATTAATTTCAACAACGCTTGTTAGCCTACATACCATTTAAGATAGTCGTACTATCCACCCATTTTGTTGCTGTTTTCCTATCAGTCTGTAGAAACCAAACCCCAAGCAGCAGTCTGTGACCGCAGTTTTGATCCATTCATAATTGTAACTTCTGAATGCGGTTTGGAAATCGTTGAGGTAAACCCATACTGGCATATCGGGTAGTCAAAACTCGTGGACGGCAAAATGACGAAAGACTAATGCGATTTCGGAAACACCTGTTCATTTGTTACAATACGTCGGTATCTGCATCTTCATCCATCTCCACACCTACATCTATGACTGTGTGCGTAAATGTATTTTTACATAGGTATAATTTTCTAAGTGTAACTGAAGGTACATTTATCTAGCTCAGGATTACAAACTCCCAGAGCGATTAGTTTGATTGGAATCCACCGTATATACCAGTGACCCAAATTGTATGCGTAATTGACCATGGGCGGATCATCCCCGAGCCCACTGGTTACACTGTCGCATCAGTGTTACTTGGGTTCTGCAGGAGGAATAAATAAATAGCAGCTGGTCCAACTATTCTCGCAATAAAAATAGTCATTCAAATTCAGTTTTTGCTCTTTACAAACTCAGCGTGAGAAAATAACGGTACCGCGGTTTCCTTTGTGCTGGTCCTAGTCTACGGAATTCGATTTGAAGTTTCAGGAAATGGATTGCAGAACTGCAATGGCAGTTATTAAATTTGAGATCCGTGAAAATTTTCCCAGGATTGTATGGAGTCATTCGCGGGCAGTGAAATTAATTTTTCTGCGCAATCATTCACTGGCATTTGCGGAGAAACGCAGTTCCCACTGCCATTGGGAATAAACTTTTTTCTGTCTCTCTCTACCTCGCTCGTTTCAATCTAGCAATTGTCATCCACATCCCGTCACATTCCCCAGTGGAGTGAGAGTCAGGTCGAAATGGGTCGATTCCAGATGTCAGCAATTCTGTTACACAAGCGCGCTTGTGCTATTTGCGTTAGCTCTACCAAGGCGAACGGGCGGGAAAAGGTTGACAGTTCGGAGAGAACCGATTAGCTCGACACATCACAATGGAAAGATGAATCATTTTAAGTGCCATGGGCAGTTTGTCATCCATTATTTGTTGCTTTCATCTTTTAGGATTGCACTTGAGAACAATTAGGAAAAACTTTGCTTTCCCATGTACCACATTTTATTTCCGAGCAATTTTTGTAATTTCGCTTCGATGATAAACAATCGACAGAACGGTATATTTCATAAGGTCCATGCAAATTCCGTCATTATTTCGTTGTTTAAAAATCACTGTTAAAATGGACGGTCCAGCACTTCATTCTCAACTGGGTACCGAAAGATTCAAAGCCAAGGAGTTAGTGAGATGTTTGGAGCTAATTTAGATAATCGAAAAAAACTGTCATTCCCTTTGTGATCGTCACTGATTGTGAAAAGCAAAAGCACTCGACAGTCTAGTTCGTCGAAAACAAGCAGCACGATAAAACAGTTGAGGTAGACGTACGACGACAGCAAATCATTGTATAAATAATGATTTCTATTCAGTATAGTACAGTTTTCCTATTTGCTATTAGGAGTTAAAAATTGTTTCTGTCTACGGTTACCCATGGTTTCGCAGAGTGATTACTCGATATTTTCTCATTGTTCATTTTAGAGCGTTTTCGATTCATCAAGTAACTTGCATGGTTCCCTACTTCGATATATTAATCTGACCGACTGTAAACATTATTTTCAGTCTGTCTGAGATGAGGACTGTAATCAATGAACTGAGGATTCAGGGTTCCGCGAAATAGGTGGACATAACCTCAAGTTAGACGAGCGAAAAGTGCAGTGAAGCTCATTATTAAATTCATCCACATTAATGAGGGTAAATCTTTGCGGGAAAACATGAAAAACATGACAGAAATATGAGACAAATTCAGGCATCTATCGATGGGCTGTCGCATGAATCGAAAGGTGTGTACAACATTATAAAGTCGGATAGAATCTAATTTTTTTTGCTACCACTGGAACTAAACTGACAGACAACATTACATATTTGCAAAATGCCAATAAACAAGAGAATAATGGAAGGAGACTGAACACGGAGGCGAGGTCTCTAAAGACTAGCAGTTTTAAGGGCAGCGAATCAGCCTTCGACGAATCTGTACAGGGGCAGTAGCTAATGTGGGATAATTAGGTGTCCAAAAGTGTTTCAGAAGCCAGAAAACGCTTCTGAACTAGAGACTCTGAAACTTCGTGTCTATTAATCTTGCCGAGAGATTCATGTCGCTTTGGAATTTAACAACTACCGAGAATTAGTAAAATAGAGAGTCGGAACATATGAAGTAGCGAGTTGAGGGACAAACTGTAAGATGGTATCAGTCATTTGCGCCTAATAGGCAGGCAGTAAGTCAGCATATCGCATGAAGTGTCAGTTTTACATGCGGTATAATAAATAATGCACGTTAAAACTATTCCCAGAGATGCATTCGTTGATAGCGATATATGCCTTTTAAATTGCTTTGGACTAGAAATCCCACTGAAGCTAAACTGGAATATTAATTATGGCTAACGGAACGAAAGTCAGCAGGCTACTCCCTGTAGATTTTCAGACGGATGACCAAGAGTTCCATAAACTATAAAACGATGGAAAAGCAACGTCATCAGCACATTTGCAACCGTAAAATTAGGTGTACGGAGCTCGTTAACTTAAAAAGCAAAAGAAAATGTTGGCAAAAAGATTGGCTCGGAAAGTTTGCAGTTTGCCTGAGAAGTGGCGAATGGTTCCTCTCAAATGAAGTAATCTAAGTATGACCAAAATTCATTGGCGCAAAGAATGTGCTATGTAGATGTCAGCGTCACTATCATAAAGAATCTAATTCAGAGTACTAAGATTGAGTGATGGGACATCCTAAAGAGCAACGAAAATAGCCTTTCGATTACCCATGGTTTCTTCTTGCAGCACTCTGAGTAACAATATGATATATCTATGAAATATGAAAGTGGCTGCCTCATGCAATATCGTCTTTTCACTGTCAAGTGAGACCAATGCTGCAGTCCACTAACTAGAATGGTGGTTGAATTGGACATTGAGTCAGGGATACTATAGACCTTATTTTGTACTGGAATAAAAATATATCGAGAGCGTGCATGTGCGTTGCAGAGCCCTACTGGGAAGTTTTATCCCAGAATGAATTGAACTTTTCTGGTACTGATTTTCATAATACGTGTGAATATAAAGTTTGTTGTCTGGTCTCTGTGGTTGCAACAGTTGAGTGGCCACATTCTACAAAAGGATTTCCAAGGAGCGGCTATCACCACCCAAAGTGATACTCGTCCTATGTCTTAGAACCACGGCCACCAAACATCATCTTTCAACTCTCTGCCTTGATTATTTGCATATTTTGGCCTCTAAAAGACGATATTCTCACTGTCCAATACAATTACTGATGGAAAAGCCGAGGATAGGCGAGTCACAGATTATTAACCACACTAAAAATTACAATAACAATGCAGGAACCGGGAATATCACATCATTTTGACAATAATTATCAAGAAAATTCTTCTGATCTGGTGAGCTTTCAAGAGTCTTTCTGTGTGGCTCTCTTTGGCCACCTCAGGATCAAGAGTGAACTGTGGTTTTGATATTGGTGAGTTAAGTGCAAAAGGCTAACTTTTCTCATGATACTGATGTGTGGAGCTCAAGAAACCTAACAGTGCTAGTAAAATATTGAACGGGGTAGTCAACCTATGTCCACTAATTCAGGTTGTTGTTGCTGCTTCCCAGTCACGAACGATGCCAAGTTTATGTTTAATAATGCACGTAAATGATCACATTCTTCGTGACCCCCTTATGGGCTTAAGTTTGTGTTTGGGACAGCTTGAAATTATCGCTTGTCACCATAGCAACACATTAGTACACCGGAGATCTATCACTTGACGAACTTGATCCAGGAGAATTATGGTTTATTTGTACAGGTGGACATTGAACAATCGATTGACTCATATGAAGTGTTCCCATAATTACTACCTGGAAGACGTTAAGTGGCAAACCCTTACGGTATTTCTGATCCGATTAGCACAAATTTGAACGTCGGTGTTTACATCACAACTGAAAATTACAAATGCAGTAACATGTTTTAATTAATTTTCTATGAAGTTTAGGAGAAATATTGAAAAGACAGACCATTGCTAGCCTGTACCTTACGCTCGAACTGATTGCGGATATCAACCATACACCATAAGAGCAGTAAACAACTGCTCCCAAACAATTTCTGTATAATCAGATTCGTGGATAACCGTGCGGCTGAATGTATCCTAGGTGAATTTTGCTTGCACGCATGTTAATCATCGTCGCGCTGAGCTGTTTCGTCGCCAGGCAAGTGTTCGCAAGCACCAAAGGAAAAACAGGTGGATAATTTTCCAAGAAAATATAAAGTTAATTGCATTTTTGAAAATAAACAATCAAAAAAGCACCGATAAAGATCAGAATCTGTCACACCGGAAAGTTAGCAAAAATAATTTGTCTGGAAATTTCATCATCGTGCTGATTACCGAAAACTGCGGATCTAATATGCGTTTGGTTAAACCAATACTAGGTTACCTAATGGGGAGATGAACATACCGTGAAAACTTTCCAGGTCTCCATGAGTCTTGTGAAATACAGGTACTGAATAAGGAATCGTCAAACCGAGAAGCTAAAGCCGTTACTGGCTAAATCGACCAGCAAGATGCCGAAAAAATGAATCCGTTTATCCACATTAGGCCACCCGAGTCCAACGAATTCTTTGCACTCCACATCAAATGTCGGCTACATTACAACTGTTGAGTTTTTGCTCAGTCTCGTCCTTTGTTTCAATGTTCCTTCTATACCACAGATATACTCTTATGATTTGTCTTTGTCATTCAAATGGGCGGGCAAAATTCTTTGGTGTTCGTCGACTTTCAGCTCTCAGTCACGATGAAATCCATCTGATACGGTGGGCAAAATAAGCCCTTTTAACCAACTAGGGGCACTGCCACGATATGTGCCTAAGAGACGTACAAACATTTGCTTCCGAGTCCACTAATGTGACTAGAGAAAATTATTCTCTGGGCTAATGCATCCTACTCACCCGCCGCAGAAAAAATCTATATTTTTTACCACAAAAGGTTTCGACGTTAGTGGATGGTGACTATTGGAAACAAATGACGCACTATAGTTCCGACCATTCAGTGATGCGGAACTTTGACAAAGTGCCGTCCTCATCACTGATCACCAAATGTTGTAATGAGACTCCGTCTATACTCCGGAGGCACCGGTGCCTGAATGCAACAAGCAGCTGAGGATCCTCAGCACTAAGCGCCAGGTCTTGCAACCGCAAAATTGAAAACTGCTAACTGTGGCACCACGCACTTTTCCCTTGAGGGGATTTGGATGTCATGGGCAGGCCTCACCATTCTAGTTTGCGAAAACCGCTTTGGCTGTTGTGATGCATGTTGTGACTTCATCGTCAAAGCCTCCATCAGTTGTCATTATGCTTCTGAGTTACCTAAAATGTTGACTATCTGTTGTGTTGCCGAATTTGGTTGATCTATGCACACACTGAAGCACAAAACGCAAGCACTAGCGTCGCACGATAGCACAGGCGCACACAGCACGTGGGCTAGTAGGACACGAAAACATTAAGGTTGGGGGGCAATAGTTCGAGCTTAGGACTTCAAGCCCCGTAGTGGCATAGCGAATGGAACGGAACTGCTTCTCCCTTGAATGAGCAGCTACACAGATCAGAAAAGAGGCGCGGAATACGAGCAGCTAGCCCAGCCCGTTAGCGGAAGAGAGAAGACGAACGCAAGACACTACCGCGCGTTTATTGGTGACCCACCAATACAAGTCTGAGTTCAAATGAGCTCTATCGTTTATGTAGTTGTGTTGGGTGGCCTTGGTCGATATGTGAAATAGCCAATCACAGAACGAGTTTTTTGACGAATATTTTTGCGGACATAAACATTTTCAATCGCGCAATATTTAAAATAACGTCTATTTCGAAATACTGAAGAAAGAGCAAGTTCTTTTGGAAAATAAATAACAGAACTAAAATCTGCGGCACGAAAAACCCAAGAATGGTCACCGACCACAACACTATCTTCAACTAATCGCCAAAAAGGGCGAGTACAGTGCGGGCTCCTACAAGTCTTGAAACGTCCACTGGACAAGGCACGGCGTTCTGCAAGGCATCATTTTTGGCAAAAATAAAGCAAACAGAAAAGTCTGATGAAAGCCGGCCATAAACTTCAAACCAATCGGAGTTATGACGGTGCAACTGTGTGGGGACATGCGCACAGCTCTCAGAACCTCCATTACTCGACACAGTGCTAGCATGGTACTGATCCATCGATTGAGTCGAAGGCTCCGCGAGTATCCAACAGCAGCATCGTCAGTGCATGCACTGGTTAACATAAGAGCTAAAGTTTTCATTCCAAACAAGGTCACTGATACGCTGGAGGAGTGTTACTTTTAACACAACAGTCATGAATGTAACTGATGAACATTGGCACTGGTGTTTTATAGACTACTATTGGGAAATAAAACTAAGGTTCACATTAAATTTAAACAAGCCTGGCTATACTGGCAAATTTTGAACCCAAATTGGAGAACTGATACGCTCGGGAGTTAATGAGTGAAATTTGTTAAATTCGTATGCAGTTTGGGTGAGGGATTTCCATGGACAGCAGATCGCGAAAGAAGAGGGAATGAAATGTTCATTTACTCTACTTTCCCATTCAATGAATAAGCCCTAACTGTTTTCAAACTAGGTCGTTAAAATATCGTTTCATTGATTACAAAAATAAAGACGGAATATAAAAAGCATGTTTAAATTACGTATCCATTGGTTCTGCCTTTTAATCCCACACTAGATAAAAATTCCTAGAAATCAACATAGCATTTCTTTGTACTACACAGGTTTGTAAACCTGACGGGCTTGCTATTTTTATCTGTGTGGTTTTTTAAAATCCTATTGAGCCATACAAAAAATTTTATTCCGCAGGTTGATAAAACAATTCTTCGAAAATTCCCTTTATTAACCTAAGATTCATTCTGCTTCGCAGCGACAGAATGTACGTCAGATAAACTCCACAGAATCCATAGGATTAGTATTTACTCCCACCAATCTCCATTTTACTGCCTCGTAACCGTCCATTACTCACAGAAGTAGACATAAGGATAAAGTACCATTAGCTACTCGTGAAAAGACATGAAATCTACAAGTTCGACAAGAGAAATTTTTTAAAGTTGGCTAGCTGGACTTCGCTGACTTCAACAAAACGTGGACTACGTTATTATTGCGCACCGTGTAATCTTGACAGAAGTCATCTTAACAGGAAAGTGGATTTTGAGTATGGGATCAAAAGTCCCCATCACTTCCCCATTTTCCTTCATTTTGTCTGTCACTTGGCTTTCCTAAATGTGCCGTTTAATCCCCGCATCGTCAACTTCCATTGTTTTTCCCACTCTATATTCTTCTTCTGTAGAGTAGAATAAAGCCACTGACCCGAATGACTAAAGTTAATGTATCCTTGAATTACTAAAACCATGTTTCATCTTCCTCGGTCATTTCAAGTTCTCGATTATTGTAAGTTGGTTGTTCTCCTGAGTGCGTAACGCGATTAACCGAACTGACGTTGGCTTGTTTTTCATATGTCGACCTTGCATTAGTTTCATTGCCTTTGACGTCCATGAAAATTATATCACATCCATACTTGGTTTAGAGAATGGGTGCGAACTGGGCTGAATTTGAACTGTGATGAGTTGGACGACATAGGTGATTACTTCATAACCAAATATAGGTGAGCACAGTCGAAATCAAGGAGGTTTTACGATTGTGGCGCCCGTACCTCAAAGGCCACTTCCGTGTTGGTAATCGGTTTTGTGATACTGAACTAAAGTCCTGTTATCTGGCGAACCGCAATGCCCCTTGAGCAGAGAAAATCTACCTTAGCAGATTGAATTTGTGTAATTACTTCGAGGATACGCGCAACTCATGAAAAATCAAAATTGCTTCGGTAATATAACTAAATCATACTGTCATGCGGCAATGTATTCATTGGAATGTGGTAGGAGGTATCTGGAAGCATACCAATATTTTTGACGTGATTCACGCGTCCCAAATGTATAACGTTGCCTTTCTAATGACCAGCTAGAGGTAGAAAAGGGTATTCTGTAATTCGCGAACTCGGCCAAGACTAGAGACTGCAGTAGACGGAGGACCGCAGTACTGGAGGTGGGAAGTGGAACAACTTTAGTGAACCGGCTACTTTTGTGGCATAGTTGCATTATTGACATGTTGCTCGAGGGAGAAGTAGGCTGTGGCGTATCTCACAGTATTTTGCCTTATGTCTACTAGTTACAAATTCTCTTCACGGAAATTACTCAACAGCTAACTATTTTGCTCCTTCGCGCATTTTATTGCCGGTGAGTACCGTAACCGGATGAATAATAGAGAGCACTGCTATCGTGCTTTCGATGTATATAGTGGGTCACAAGCATTGCCTCCGATCGTTGGTTACCTGCTTATTTATAACCCAATGTGTTTGGTTTTCTCTGAAGATGAATGAAAGAAAGCAATCAGTCACCCAATCTGAAACTAGGTGCAATGGCGAAAAGGGGCTAGTTTTGGCAGCAATATTTCAGGTGCCTCCTGCTATTTTTATGGGAATCTGAAAGCTTTTGGTTAGAAGCATTGACACAAAGGTTTCATGATTGTTGTTTGCATAGGTAAATGAAATTTGAGCTGAAAAAGTAACCTTTGGCTTTCTCTCGACCGCTCCCCAGATAGCTTGGATGTCGCTTATTCTCACTGTTATTTTGACGCCATTACGTTACTGTCACGTCTGTTTGCAACCTCGCATAAATCCTTGCGTGTGTTCTATCAAATTTTCCTGTTCATCTAAAACGTTCCTGGGACAGTATCTTTTAAACCCATTTCAGGTGAACTTATGAAGCATGATTACACGAAAGCTGTGCATCGCAGACAATCTAGCTTCTCTGAAGCAAATGAACGCAAAAGCTGACTTCGTTTTTTTGACTGTGCTATTTCGGTACACTGCGAGCAAGTGACGAAGTGTCGGAACTTTTGTTATAGAGTCTGATGCTTATTTACGAAGGCGAGATGCCAACAAACTATGCTTTCATCTCTGCATCTGAACTTGTCGAGTAACCGAAAAATGGGTTCGTGAACATATAGACCACTCCAGTGCTAACGTAAATCTTTGATAAAACTGAAGACGAAACTTTAAATACGCTGTGCACTAGTACTTTTTTGTTTAGAGCCATCATTGCTAAATTGACGAGACAATGAAATGACTTTGTGGCTTAACTCTCCGAATACGAAGACGCAGCTGCGGAACCAAAAACGAATTTTCATTCGAAAAAGCTTACCAAATCAAAGGACGTTACATGTGGTCCTCATCCCGTATAAGAAACTACTAATTAATTATCGTATGTGCTCATGGAATTGGAGTCGCTTCAAACGTTTTCAAGGAATGTAGAATGTGTTTAGCATAACCACTGAATGGACTAACAAACGGGCGCATTAGGGCAAAATTAACCGACAAAATCCTGAAGCCAGCAAGCTTTATTATCCCATTGCGAAAGGAATGCGGTCAGTTTTGACTCATCGCTTGTAAATCCAGTGTACCGAGAATGTTCAAAAGGTATTCTGTTTCGCATCACGAGATCCACCGACTTGTTTGACCCAAATCACTGTGCATACCGTAATATGCGTTCCACTTTAGATATCCTCGCTTATCTAATCAACTTAGTTCCATTTTTAGTCGTCAGTAACCGTAAAGTTCAACGTTTATGTTTCCTCGACTTTCATTGTGCTCAGAGACTGAACCTTCCGCGCTGGCTACGAAGCTCCATCCTAACAGCCTCAGCTCTACTAAACAATTCTACCGACAGAATACAATTTAGTTTCCTAAAGGGCAAGGAATCTTGATGTTTCCTCATTGATTCTGATCTAGTTCACGTGGGGTATTCTCCCCCATTCTCTTTTCCTCTTGGATGTTTGGCTATCACTGTTGGCTAAAGATTGTCCAGTAATCAAACAAACAAATTATTTCCTTGTCCGTTTCAAATTAGACATCAACTTCTAACTTTTGAAGTTTGTATTTTCCTCTCCAGACTTCTTGGTCGGGGCCACCCTCATACTCCAAAAACTGCACCAGTAAGTTTGCAACCCACCGGTAATTTCATTGGTCTGTTTCATGCTCATCTGCATGTTTCGAACTCAAAACTTGTACCGTTTACTGAATAAATCCGATTTGATATCACTATTTGGAAGTCAGAAAACAAATCGTCGACAAATGTTATCACTTCTTGATCAGTCTTCACACGCACGGTCACAAAATTTTCTTGCCATTCTTAGTTCTACAGCGATGAAATGATGCGGCACGCTCACCTCGTCCATGACACTAGTATCGCCGATTACCTTCGGGTTTTAATCGAACTTTCCATGTCCTTGTTGTTGAAGTCAGAGTGCACTGTTTGAGAATCCGTTGTCGTCTGAAGGAAAATTATATAACAAATTGCCTTCTTTGTTCTTTCTGTACCAGATAGCTGGGTTCCATACCGACTTGTGCATCTCTGAGAATTTCCCTAGAAGTTTTGTCGCTAACATTTGTTCCTTACTCTTTTTGCAGTTCTGCATCTTAAGGCAAAAGCTGCATCGTACAAATTACTCTTTTACAATGTATCTTTAACAATCGGCTGCTCACCTTCAATAAAACAAGGAACAAAGTCTGTCTCAACGAAAGCATCCAAAAACTGCGTTAAGCAAAGAGAAATGATTTATGTTCGATGATTTGTGCGGTCACTGTAGCCCTGCTGAAGAGCGCAGCCCCTTTCATCAAAATGATGTGCGCCGTTATTTTACTAATGAAGGAATTAAGGAGGTGAAAAACTGCTGAGATTAAGTATCTTTAGGCGTCTGATATCACAAGTGATCTTTGATTATTTGCAAAACAGTTTTACGAATTTCGGTAAGAAAACCTGCTTATTCACGCACCAAGCATTTCATATTGTTGTTATTTACGGTAGTCTGTCGAAACCACAGTGATAATGGGTTAGAGAATACATTCCTTGTAATTTGTTACAAATGTCATAATTCTGAGGTATTTGGGATGATTTCTAAAGCCAAATTGAATCGACTACTGGAAGGTTATTGTATAGGCAAATTTCCCATTCCATATAGCTTACGAGGTTGAACAGTACGATACAATAAAGCCTGTGACTAATCTTCAGGTGTTTGCAGATGACATGAACAACCAATGGTATACCAGATGCACAGTTCACTTTCGCAATAAGCATCCAAAAGCCGGTCCCATCAGCCGCCGGAAAGCAATCAACGAAGCCAAGCCGGTGATTCGAATCGTTTTGGTTGCTGTCGCAAGGCAGAAATGAGCTTTGAGCAACAGTGAACTCTCACCTATGCAATTAGGGTTCGAGCTCCGCTTAGTTTGACACTAACCAACGGGGAAGAATGCGATTGCGTACAATACAGGATCAACTGCTTTTTCTTTTCGTGAGCATGCGAGTCACGTGAATCTGTACTCATTGTCCTGTTTTGGCTATGCATTATGAGAAGGCCGAATCATCCCCTTATGCACTCAGTAGCCGCCTTCGATATATCGGTTGACTGTTGTCGGCGCATGATGTTTTCTCACTCTGAGCAGATGTCAACCGTCAACCTACCGTATCACTGGTGTACCTCCTTGAGTTTGTAAAGAGCGGAGCACAACCAGATTCCAACCAAACGGACACATATTCAATTAGTTTCCCACGTTTTGTTTAGCATGCACCTTTTGTGACCAACCGGTTCGGCTGAAATAGAGAAGAATGTGACATTGCACCTTTTTGAACTAGCTTGTTATTTGCACAAGTCGTCCTGATTAACCCGTAATTTTTCTCATTTTTAGAGTGACCAATAAAGTCACATTCAACTTTCATTCGCTACAATTCCACAAAACTGGGCATCGTTGTTCCAGTAGAACGATGTTACGCGTAAAAAAAAGGCCACCGTACCACGAGGTTGCAGAAAATTCACATGAGTGATCATCCCTCATAAGCAAAGCTGTGAGAAAGGATCTGGTCGATTATTTTCAAATAGGCCAAGGTAACCTTTATTTTATGGTACATTAAACCTGTGATAAATTTAGTAATATTTCATATGGGAGGTTTTGTTGAACCTAGATGGAGCAGATTATCATGTTATTCAGTTCTTCGCACATTACAATTTTTTATAGTTCCAGAACTAGCTGTCTAGGTTGAGAAACTTATCAACTAATGGCCAGTCTGCAAAATAAAATGTGCTTCAGTGTCCGAATAAAAATTCCTGTATAAGGCATTCAGATAGTAAGAAACTATCTTATTACCCTGAAGAAACTTAGTCGGGCTTCACTTTAAAAGTCCGCACTTACAAATATGATTTAGACTCCGTAATTACCAGTGCTGATAATTTTCTTGCTAAATGAGCGAGAAATATTCAATTTTTGTCTCCTGTTTCCCTTTTGTATCCAGCACGATTAATCCACCTCTTAGCCAAACTCTTCTTTTTCCACTTAACGTGAATTCAGTTGTTTATGGACAGATGAACTCCTACGCTGTTTCACTCAGGTGAACACAAATCAATACATCAGTGAATGAATTGGTCACCTGGCAGACCCGTAATAATGAGAATGACAGCTCTCCAATTTCGCCTGAAATTCGTGCCTCAGTGGTTTCACGGTGTGCCCCGTTACGTTTCCGGTGCTCTGCCATCTGACTAGGATAACAAATGCATCTCAGGTACTTAGACGTATTACTGTTATTATTATTACGAGCACTGTAAACTAGTCTGAAGCACAAGACCAAAGGAAATAGATATTTGAGACTCAGTAGTAGCCCAACCTCCCACAAGGACCTCATCCGGAAGCATGGTGGTCAGTCAAATAATTTGCTTTTCCGGCTAAGACAAGCCAGTCCACGAGGACGTTTTTGCTTCTGATAAGACCACAATGAAAGAAAGGCTTTTTGTCATAATAAAATTGTGAGTGAAATTTGAAAGTGATGGAGATTAAACAAATCAAGCAACGTTGTGATTTATGGTACTGCATGCTGTTCATAACTCCACACTGTTTGGATCTCAAAGTGAACACCATAGGGGCTTTTTATCACTGCGATATGCAACTTTTGTTTTAGCCCTCTACTTGAAAAGGAACTCGAGAATAACAGTATCACTGAACCTGATGGCTAGTGCGCAGATAGCGAGTCACCACGGTTAGTCCAACAGACAAACATTCGATTCTATTTAACTGTTTCTTTGCTTTTGGTCGATAGTTCCATTTAGTTCGCTTATTTCTTGTTGAGCTAAGTGTGCAATTTCCTTTGAAAGAAGTTGTCAATGATTAGTATGAACCACGACATTATGGAATATCGGAGTAACGGAATTTTTGGCACTGCCTGACTACTCGAAAGCCGCAGTTTTCTTCGAAAATTGGTTTGTATATGAAAGATGGTGGGATTCCTCGCGGAGCTCGGCACACTTCCTGCTGGAAATTTCAGCTAATATTTCAGCTAATATTTTAACTAATCAATCGAGAACAAACGCAGCTACCGGGCTTATGCTTATAGTCATTAGACGGAAATTCGTCAGTACGCAACTCCCGGAGTCCGTTTGATAAAAGTCCGCGGCTTTCGCTGTCATTCTCCGGCCATCGTTTAGAAAGCAATGTCCGTGGCCCTAATGTTTAGCTGGAACAATTACACTTTCTTTCGCTGGCCACATCTGAAGAGATTACGTATCTACCTACTATATCATGAATGAATCAGAAATTACGCACAGGAGATGTTTTCTCTGCAATAGAGACGGTGCTTCCAAATCATATTTGAAGGCTACCACAAACTGCTAACGAATGAATACACACGTAGTGTAGCGGGATCGCTTTTCCATTGATGCACAGTTGTTTTCTGGGGTGAATAAATGGACGATTTCCATAGCGAGTCCTATTGACACAAGCTTTTCTCTGCCTTCTTAACCGAATCTCCTAGATAGCACTGGGTCTTAGTAATTTGCCATAGGACTATTAATTTTCATCTTTAATGGATCTTATCGAAACATTTTTCCTGACTTCAGAGAAGTTTCCAACAACAATTTTTATGTTCTTCAATGGCACTATGTTGAATGAGACTGCATGTGCCTTCTCAGGAGCACTCATACATTCACAACGTCACGGTTAGTTCTTTTTCCGCATGAACAGATTACGAGGTAATGGAATCGAAGATGAAACTGCATTCTATCAAGATAAACCTTTACTGGACTCAAATACAATAATGAAAATAACTGCCTTTTTGGAAGTTCTTCAAGTAGTCCTTCAAACCAACGAAAGGTTGTAGTAAATTGAAGGTATCAAAACTAGACAAACCTTAACAAGAAATTCTGAGTTAATAGGAGCATATAATTTGTGAATGAAAACAGAATAAGTATACCTTGAAGAACCGCATACTCATCAAAAAGGACAGTCGTGGTGTTAAATCTAGCAGCATCTGATGGGACAACAATGGACTACAAATTCTGGAAAAGTTTTAACTTTCAAAAACCAAACTTAACCGGAGACTATTTGCGAACACTGGAGTGAAGTAGGTGAATGACACTGAGAATTGTTGGTCACTCGATTATCTGAATGCACCTCACGAATCAGATTTCTTTCGCAGAGTATTTCCCACCATATGTTCGATCCATAAGAGCGGGATCATTTAATGTCTTGAAATGCCCAAACGAATAGTATCCCGGTATTTTGGAGTGGCGCGGAGACAAGGTATATCTGGAAATGGACACTGCAGTTGAGATTTGTGCGCAAAAGCCACCATTTCCAGCTGTGACTGGACAGACCATCATTCGCTCACCGGGTCGATAGCTAATCGCACAGTTCATACTGGAGAGTTGTGACCGTGTGTGTCATTCAGTGTGCCTGCATCTTATCGTGAGCAAAACGTCGAAACTGGTAAAAAAATGCACAAGAAAACGATTTCTGCGGATGGCTTGTTTTCATTACCTATTAGAACAAGTTTACTGACTGTATTCTAACGCTGAGACGGTCAGGTGATTTTAGTCCCATGTTTGCAGCGGAAAAGGCGACAAAAGTCCTCAGAGGAACAAGACGCTCAGTCCCCGTACTGCCTTTTCCTGGCACAGATTTTTTAAATACATGGTAGGGGCGAGGAATTTAGGGTTAATAGCACCACAGGCAAGATTACTTGATACTTCCACTATACACGACATCTTAATATTATCTTTCGATTAAAGATCTATTAGCTTAGTGTGTGAATAACTTTATCTGAAAGTCTTCGAACATAAGCCATCTGAGCTAAAGCGACTTCTATGAATTGCTGAAAATTCGAAGTAATTCAAAGTGCAGCTTGCTAAGACCATGTCCGATTATCTCAAACGGGCTTCTCCGAAACAGTTTTCAGTTTGTTAGCTATTCAGTTCAAAACGTTTTGGAATTATCATCATAAATGATAGGTTTTATTTTTAAAGGCCTAGGTGGTTAAACTTTGAACTGGAGGACAATTGCTGTTGTGTTCCGTATTGTACGATTTAAAAGATGCAAAATCAGCCGCCATCTACAAGCAAATAGTACCGGTGCACGTTTGTCACGGAAGCGCTCGACTACAACATGAAGTTGATAGCATTTAGAAAGCAGCACTTTAAATTGATATCACCGACTTAATGTCATCCATGAAAAACGAGGTGCTAATCGCATATTATGACATTTGTTTTCGAAATAACGCAGGGTGAGTTGAACTTTTTGCAAGTTTCTTACGTCATTCGGCTCATATACCTACAAAGTCAGTTAACCATTGTGACCACATTATGGACAGTATAAAACTTTGAAATCTCATGGACTTCCGTTTCAAAAACTGCAGTTGAAAAGCTGCACATCATTCTGGATGCAAGGTACGCTCCAAAGAACAATCACAGTTATCTAGCCTTTATGCACTCTCAAGCAAATCTCTTTAACAGCATACGATGACGAACTCGGATAAAACTGACTGAACATTCCTCTTTTAATGTCTGAAAAGCATTTGTTTAAAGCATAAAATAATCATATACTGTATAAATCCTTGTCAAGTTGCTAAGCGTTTGATGAGGAGTTGCGTTCAGCTATGCGTTTACTTTGTGGTTGTCTATTGCCGTATGCGCCTTGTTAATATGCTTAGAAACACTCGTGTAATAAGAAGTCATATTTCTACTGTCGAGACTAGGCTGAAAACGCATTTCGAATAAGATGAACAGTTCGACAAAAGTTGTTTCGTACAAAAAAGTGTTACAGAAAAGATTTTGTCAATTCGAACTGATTTAATGATACAGGGATGCAGATGAAAAGGATAGTAAGTAATAACCCACTAGGGAACACATTGTTGCCTATCCAATTATTACAGAGAAAATTGTAATTTACATGATAAGCGGAAAAGCGCGATTGCCTACTTCGTTTTACCCACAAACAATGTGACACCGCAAAACTATGTAGGGGCAGAATTCAAAAAATACAGAGTTAGTTTGTATAATGTGTAGGGACTTGATCTCTCTCTCTCTCTCTCTATCTATCTTTCACGGATTCGTGTTCCTTAACTGAATTCTTTTGACTCCTGGCTTTCGCTAATTTTATTGTATTGATCACCCCCTTGCGATTTATGTTCTTTCGGCGGTTCAAGTATCAAACACCACTATGCCCATTCGTTCCATTACACGAATATAGTTTGACTGGTTACGTCTTCGGGTATTTCTAGCTAACATAGGTTGCCTCCGCGAAATTTTAACATGACTTTGTATGGCTCAAAGCGACTAGTCGTCACCTGTGGTCAAGTGGATTTTTCCGCGATTTTGTCGAGGAGCTGGGAGGTCAAATCATCACATCTGTTTTGTTAAACTCGTGTTTGACTAGATACCAATTCACGTGGGCAAGAAGTTTTCACAAACTGGTGATATGCATATACATGTCTACAGCTTTTCTGGCGACACTATTTTTTGTTACCTCTAACGCTACGAGTTCACCTTGATTTCTCTCTTAAGTGTGTCATAAAGCTGCTATTTTCCGGTACACTGGTCAAAATCTACGTAAATGTGTGTGAGCACTGTCGATTTGCACTGGCGTTGATTCATCTATGTGGCTGCATTTTCGCCCTGATTATTAGGCATCTGAGCAGTCATGGTCTTAATTTAATGTAACACCCTGAGATAGGAAAGACAGTCATGGTTGTAGGACGAATTATGTTCTTCGGGTATGTAGCTCATGCAACTCTTGAACTATTTGGGTTTACCGGGTTTACACTTGAAAAAAAAAATGTTGCCGCACGTGTAAACTTCTCAAACAGTCCTGGCGAGCTTTCAACTATTTATCAAACCAACGTCATTGGGGAGACTAAAACAATTCATGAGAAACTCAATTCGCCTCGGCCGAAACCTGCTTGCACAACGATGGAGACCAGAAAATTGGCAACCGACGATTTTCTCAACTGGATATTGAAACCTGAATTTCGCGCATTCGCTTGTACCAACTTTTCGCCTGTGTAATAAATGGCTCGGTTTAAGTGTTCTGAAATCTAACGCATGAGTTAGAAGAATAAATTTTCTCACTGATTTATTGCCGCCAGTAGTAATTGGAAATTATTTAGCCTTCTTCAACCTTTCTCAGACAAACACGATGAATATACAATCGAACAGAATAATCTTTCGGTGAGTTCCCACTGACGCACGAGACCGTTTTGGGATAGACTAAGAAAATAAATATAAATGAGTTTGTAAATTTTTTCCTTTTAATTGACTGATTAGTTTTCTCGACACTTTGTTGGACGGAGTTGCGACTAGCCCGGAGTTGTCCACAAGGAAATTTCCTCCCTCCCTTTTCAGCTCACATTAGATAGCTGTTTGGTGGACGAACTTACAATAAGCCATTGGATCACTGCGTTGACACATCTGCCATGCCAGTTGGCTTGAAGCCTTAATCCCTCTTGATGAATGTCACCAGCTAGCAACGAAAAATGCACACTTATGCAATTTGTTAGTCACACGCGGATTCGGATTGTTCATTTTGGTTTCCAAAAATCGGTTTACTTATTGTACTGTGATATCGCGAACACAAATTTTCAGCAGCACCATGAGCATAAATAATTAATGAGCATTGGCCAATTTCAAAATGGACTTCGAGAATTTAATCTCGAACACAATCCATTTTGCAACCGATGTAATGTTGCGAAGAAAAAAGCACTTGTATTGATAATAGTTTTCCATATTCCCGTTTTTAATCTTTTAAGTCATGCGCTGCCAAAACTGCAGTGACTTAGCCTGACGGGAATTCAGCTCAGAACACTGACTTCCAAAGGCAGCAATGCTAGCTGCCGAAATCAATTCTGAGGCGCATGAAGCATCTCCAATATAAACAGCGTTGCATTTCTGCCCAAAGCCGAACACGAATATTAGAAATTACTGAGAAGGTATAGTGAAACTTGTGAAAATAGTTCTGCACTGGGACAACGGCTTTCTTGACGGAATGCAATAAGGATATTTGCAAAGAGATTATTTTTCTACCAGTCAATCGGACATAAGTCAGAAAGTGACACTTATGTCCGATGCAAATCTATTGAGCTAGACTCGCTGAAGACAAATAATTGTTGATCGACTGGAAACAGAGGTCAACTTTGGTCGAATGCTAAGATTGGTAGAGTCAACTTTTTGGTTAAACCGTTACCGTAAATGATCATATTGAAAAATCCGGATTCACTGCTCTCATTGAATTCATTTATCTGCTAATATCTTTGGAAAATCGATACAGATCCATTTAGGACAACCTTGGTAAAGTTAATGCGATTCAACTTTAATCAGTTTGTTGTGAGTAGTCTTTCGGAAGTTGTTTTATGAGTATGAAATTCGCAAAAATTAAATAGGTTTTCAGTGATTCGTACTCATGGCATGAGATCGAATCACTGAAAACGAGCTTGTGTTTCTAAATGTGCTCAGTGGTAATTTTCAAGGAATTAAATAGATTTTATTGAGTTATTTTAATTAACAACATTAGCCCGAATAGCTATTGCGTATTATGGTTCCAAAATCATTTCAATGCAGCTTGTTTTGGATATAATTACTCCCGCGATTTATCTTGAATTAGGTGAACAAAAGCAACTTCGCATTCACTCAGGTCTCACTTCAGTGAACGCAGTGCCAATTGCAGCACTCTTCTGTTGTTACTTTCACCGTATTTTCCAATACATTTTTGTCATTACCGACAATGTAAGCCTTTTCATGTTATCTTTTTGGTAGACGGCTCAAAACCTCGCTTGTTTTCAGTCTACGGTTGCGTCGTCGAAGTGACCTTGGTTTGTGGTGATTATGGAGTTTTGTCAGTTCCCTGATTAATATTGTTTAGGTTCTTCTCAGCAGCATGTTTTGCATACGGATGAATTATTTGGGTTGATTGGGTGAATTGTTTGTTAAACCTAAAAGGGGTTATTTTTTCGATACGTGGTTATGTTGTGGCTCTTGTATGTGGCCAGCATTGGCTGATTTCACAATTAATTCCGGTCTCTGATGTTGTTCACGTTATAAGTAATCATTAGAGGATCAGATAAGGTGCTTTGATTTTACGAGTTACGGAGTGTAGGAATAACTGAAGTCGCCGAATTTCTGTAACGTTAGAATGTGGGGGAAAGTATCCTTTTAAGGTGCTGCCGGATTTAAATTTTTTACCGCCATCTTTGGATCAAAACACGATCTGACTGTTAACTTCCAGTCTTGGGGTATCTGTCTGGTGCGATAGATCCGGGATAGTGACCGGCCGCGTTTGTACAATATAGGCACACAACTCATTTGGCAAATACTGATCAGCTTATCGTGCCTTCCGACTGACATTTTGCAGCAAAATGTTGGTAGAGTGTTTGAATTTATCAGAGTAAGTTGAAAAACAAAATGAAATATAATCCAAAGAAAACTTGAAATCATTTTGACTACCATCTGAGATAAGTTTTTGGCCAGACTGGATATAAGACGGATGACAGGCTCAGTTGTTGTCAGTACTTGCACGATAATGTTCGCTGTCGCGCTTTAGTGTATTTGTGGTCTAATCACCCAGTTTGCACAAAGCAAACTCCGTGAAAATCTGTGAGTGACTAATAACCTGCAGGTTTTGTCCCCAACGCACCACCGGGATACAATGCACCTTTATTGTCTCAGTTTGTGACTGAAACCAATCGGAACAATGTAACATGTTTACGTTATACAGATACCAAAAGCGAACAGCAAATATATTTTCGTTCCCTCAGAAAATTCCTGTCTTCCCCCTCCGCCCGTAAACATCTGACGGTTATCCGTATCCCTCCTTGGAGGACTGCGTGAGTCACCGCACTCGAGGTGGGCAAATATTATAGGTAAACCGGGAATCAACCATTGCTAGAATAACCTATGCATTTGCAAGTGCACAAAATATTCGGATTTTTCTATCATCGGATCCAAAGAAAATAAGGCAGTTGTTACAAATGCTTCTCTGCGGCTCGAAAACCAATTTGAATAAATTTAAACAATTGTAAATATGCATATGTAAATAAATTACAAGTAAGAATAGATTTGATTTTTAGTGCACGGATAGCTGAACCATTTGATTTTGATAAGTCCAAAAGCACCTGGAATGTTCCTATTCTAGAACGTCTGCTTTTCGAACTCATATGTGTCGAAAATCATCCACTGTAACACCAGATTAGTTTTAACGGCAACTTATAAGAAAATTAGTGAATTTGTAGAATCGCAAATCTTCATAATCGCACTGACTTCTTAATCTGAAAAACGCGTGAAAACTGATGTCTCAGGTTACTGACAATATTCCAGTGGAGATCTCTATTTGGCGTTTTCTGTCCTTAACATATCGCTCTGGACGAAAATCAAAATAATTTATCAAACCTCTCTTCGTAATCTGTAGAAATGCGGTTATTTTCTTCTTAGAGAAAGTGCTTTGATGTTAAAAGTGAACGATTCATTTTAGTACAGTTTCTCCCATTAGTACGTATTGTGTTGAACAAAGTTCTCCAGTCAAGGAAGAGATCTATCATGAGCCGCGTACTTAGGGAAGAAAATCTATTATGATTTACTAATGCAAAGCCTTTCTCACAGGGAAATACCAAGTTGTCGAAGTTAGTCTATTCGAAAGCAAGTTTCAACGTGAAATTTCAGTGATGCATGACAGCCAACCTAACAAGGTCGCCGAACTATCTACGTCGGAAGGGAATTCCATGATTCCAATGAACAATTTAGACAGCTGTTTCAATAACACCAGTGATTTTAGTCCAATGGATTATGGACAAACCGTCTATCCTTATTCCTGTTTTCCTTAATCCCATTGTACAAGAATGGTGAGACAGTGATCATCAACTAGCTGCAGGCTATACAGCCCGGTTTGTGCTTATGTTCTTTGAGGTTCCGTGACGGTGAAACTGATAGCGGTAGCTAAACTGTTGGTAAAACGCTTATCTTATGGAAGATAACATACAGTAGTTGGGGTACGTTATCGCAAAGTGAAATTGGTCTAGGTTATTATCTTAAGTAACCACTTAATTACTTGCAGGCTAAAAATTGACTTTTTTCTCAAGGGGACAAATCGTCGTCACTTGTGACTCACTCGCAAACTACCACCGCTGCCGATCATGTTACGGTAACTAGAGTCTTTGGAAACTAAGAAAAACAACAAAGAAGCTGAATACAATTGGCTTACTGTGGGACTTTGATCAGCTAAATAAGTCTAACAGGTTAAACAACGACTTTGTGATTGAACACTGAATTCGTGTCGGAAGAAACAGGAACCACAAGCTCGACTAATTGTGCGATTGCAAAACTTTTTACTTGATTGATGCGCTTTAAGACTGACTTCATAAGCTATCTCGCCGGAACAAGAATCGGTCGATGTTTTAGAGAAATTCTCGTTTGTGTTTGGGAACGGACTTTAAAACTATAGCAGATGGTGGGCTGCATATCTCAACTGACAGTGCCGATCTTATCGATGAGTAAACTACCATCACACAATCCCTCTGGTGTTCGAAAGAACACTGTTGAGATGTAACTTTATGTAAGGTTTGATCCACCATTTCCTACTGTCTTGTAGGTCAGCTAGTGAAGCAAATGTTACACTGGGGGGGTGGCGGGTCCGAATCTGGCAAAGAAAAAACATTTCACCACGGAAACTGTTCAGTAAATTATACTGGTCAGCATTTCTTTAGTTATTGCTTGCCACTATTTTGTTGTGTATGGCTTGGATTTTCTGAGGAATATGAGAAATACTGGAAAAATAACGAATCATTTGGAGTTATTTTCTCCCTTAATTTCCAGTCGAAGCTTTACATCGATTCTTTTAGAACAGATGATTGGGTGTAAAACTGTTTTTGTAACTGTCAGATATGTTTGCAAAACCAATAAATTAGTCTTTGAGTCAAAAAATTGGACCTAATTATATTATTCATCGTTCTTGATTCACAATTGTCAACTAGTTTGATATCTTCTGTTTTTATCGGGATTCCAAATGCTCTGATGACGTCTTTGGGTACGTCGATTAAATCAATGAATTCTAACTGAACGCTTTCCAAACTTTCGTCATCAGAAATAACATCCTGTCAAAATGCAACTAGATGAAGTCAGCTGCCATGGGGCAAGCCTATTCAAACTGTCTCATGTTCACCAGAATCTAAACCCATTGAAGAGTTCGGACAAAGAGCTTTTCAGAAGTCATTCACTAACGCGTCAGCAAATGAACCATCAACAGGTCGCTTAACTCCCTAATGAGAATTATGAAGTGCACTTGTCGGTTTTTGTATCTCGCATCGTTCGATTTCACTTCAAAATCGCTTATTTCACATCTGAAACGTGGATTGCTATTGCATTACTCAGTGGCCATATAAAATTGTTGACACATTTTGATCAGCATAGTACTCATGACTGAATGCTGTTAGAGGGAATCGTGCCAAGGGGTCACAATATTCACTACCAAATTTTTAGTGTGATATCTTGCAAGATGCTTTTTGAATAACAATCAATGTGCTACTGTCTGGGAGTAACGGCAGCGCGTAGTTATATCAAGCGACTGAAGACAGATTTTTGGAAAATTATTGCCTATGGCACACCCTTGGTCAGGTTCCAGATCAAAGTCGGGCGTTTCACATGGGGAACGATATTTGGTCGAACGTGAAGCGAGAGGAACTGGTTCGAAGATATTTCTGGATTGGAAAACAGCTTTGAAACATCCAGATAACATAATGAGATCGGCTGTTTAAAACAGACCAAAAACTAGACAGGTACAAAAACGAATGTGGTATCGGGCAGGAACACAGGCATCCTTTGGACGTGCGGAACAGATAACAAATCATGAACGTCATGTCCTTATGATCTGTTTGGACCAGGTGAAGTTGGATGGAATAAAAATCCAAAGATCAGATCATCCCCTGTTGACATGTTTTTCTCCAGGAAACGAGTGGACGAGTCAATATTTCTGCCAGCCGGACATAAATCACTACAAGCGGTCAATGGATGCACTGGCTGATGGATGAGAGAAAACGTTCTATCAAACACTCAAATTTAAAAGCCACTAAGCTCCTTGGACTAATTTGTATTAATTGATCAATTCCCGAATGTGATTTGACTAGCTAACCTAATGCGAAGTTTACTGGCTGTCTTCGATGAGCCACGAATGCGCTTAATCGGATCTGGCTGACTGCGACCGTAACCACAATGAAAGAATGAGTCAAACGACTTAGCCATTAGGCTATCCAGACTAGCCCTCCGTTTTTTACCAGAAGATTGAATTAGATTCGTTATCCACAAATCCTTCGTTCAAGTGGAAGCTAACTGAATTTTCTGCAAGTAAAATCGAATTTGTAGATTAATCATTCAAAAAATTTTCTCCGATTTGGAAAAACTAATGCATCTCAATTACGCCACATTAGAGGTAAGCTTTTGTGCATTTGCTCTGAATGAATACGATATTCCCACGACTCGATAACCACTCGGAGAGAATACGCAACTCTTCTGTCACAATGTTTTTAGTTTGCACTCATCTAGATCAATCGATAATTGATACAGATGCGCGATTTATCGTATTTCGGCCCTAAACAGAATGTTCCTCCCAAGCTGGTGTTTTTCAACGTGAGCGAGTCCAACATTTCACTGCTGATAGATATTTCGGTCTTTGAATAAAAAATAATACCATAATTAATGGGCAACAAAGAATGAGCCGGAATGCTCGTCGTACACTCGAACAGCCGTGTGCGTTGCAAAAATCGTGCACATGTTGCGCAGCGTGTGATTGTGTGTGTCTGTGTGAAAGAGAACGAGTGGCTTAGGAGGAACAGTTGGCAAGGAAAACGCTGCCCTGAAAAACCTGTCGACTTGATGTCCTCACAAATGAACACTGTAGTAACGAAATTATCTTCCACCCAGTTTGAAAATGTGACCCTACCTGAATCCACAATTTCTTTGACATAAAACCAGAACTTGTACCCTACGGAAGGACGAGTGCAACGTTCGTTTTGGCATTTAACTGGTCTAACGAAACGGGCAGTCGAAGCTCCATATGGCACTTACGAAACGTTTGTCCCAAGATCGTGGCGACAACGACACCATCCTATTTGTTCTTGGTTTTTTATACAAGTTATTTTCCAACGAGATCCACATCAAAAACCTGGAATAATGGACAAAGCGGGAAACCATTCTTTCCGTATGAGTCCTTGCTTTCTTATGAATCAGACCAAACGAATTAGATATTCCGACTTTTATTTTTAATTCATCTCGTATAAATTTTCTGGTTACAAATATCAAAATGGTACTTCACTTACATTTGCCCCTCAACTAATCTTTCGAATAACTGAAAACCTAGCCCCATTCAAACGGCGATTTGCTTAACTTTGACGCTCAAAAATTGTTGCCGTAAATTGACCTCATTTAGGAATCCCGTCAAGTCTCATCTGGCGCATCAGTTGCCCACCAGTTTATATTATCACTAAACGAATGACTGCCATTTGTCTTAAACCATACACAATTCCTATTGTGTTTCCTTGGACCAAATCGCTTGAACGACTGAACAATGATACTCGCTTCTCACTCCACCATTTTTCCGGTAATTACGCCATATATTCGGTGAGTTATACCAAATAACTTCCTAATGTTTTACCTGCCGCTTGTAGTGTCAACCATTCACGGTTTTCCCATGCTATGTTACATAAATCGGTTGTTCGCAAGTCAAACAGCATCGGTTGTACAGGTGAACTAAACGAAAGTCTTCATTTGTTATTCATACACTGCACAAATTTTACACTGAATTTGCATATATAATGTGATTTACGGTTTTCCTGGTTAAAACCACACATCCGTTCGTTCGTGAGCCGCAGGTGAAGTGTGTCCAGTCTAGTCTAGTCGCCGCGAAAATGTGCTCATTAAACTGCGCTGTCGTTATTTGTTCTTTTGTGGACGTGAACAGACAGCTTTGATGAAAAAATCTGCGTTGAACACTCTTGTTAAAGCCACTAGCGATCACAGTTGAACGAAGGACACCGAAGCACTGATCAACTTTACCCTAGAAAATTGTGGTCGTGATTTATGCATTTCCCAAATCGATATTTCTGGCAATGCCTTGGCCAACGTGGTTGTTGTGCAGCTTGCTGAATCCTTCCGTTTCACTGTCCACTTCGTTACACCGTCGCACTATGTATCGGTAATGTTGCTACGACATTTGAATCCTGTTATTTCAAATCATTTTTGTATGTCAACTGCGTAACAAAAAATGTGTCCATTTTACAGAAACAATACAAAAATAACCATTGAGATCCAAGGAAGCACATTAAAACTGTTGCGTTTGTTTTGTTCGAGATCAACAGTGGGCCAATCCATTGCACCACAACAAAAACGCGAACTCGGGAAGAATGACTGGAAGTACAACAACACAGCCAGAGGGGACAGCAAACAGACGAGCAAATACGCAAAGCGCTCAATGCTCCATTCAACGGAACAGCCTCATCAGGCACTTTCTGAGGGGAGTTTCCAAAACGTGTTCAGGGTTTTAAGGTCTTTGGGAGTGATGACCAGTTGTTTTAGACTGCTATCAGGAAACAGATGTTACACCGAAAAGAGAATCCATTCCCAAATTGCGCTTTTTCACTGCATTTCATTCTATTTCAGAATACCTTTCAGGTGGGCTGAAAGTTCTCGGTTGAACTTTGGCTTGTAGGGTCGACCTATGGACACTTAATCAGTAAATGATTTGACGTCTGGCTCCTCAAGCGATATATTCGGAAGAAAAATAAAAATAGTGGAAAAATTATTGCAATAAATTGCATAGAGGTAATCGAGCTGAATTGCCTTGGCAAGACAGTTACACTTGATGACAACATCTTATTATCTCCCCTAAACTGTTTGAAAGCATCTGTAGAGCACGAAGTTTATTGGACGAATAAACGTTTAGGGCTAATTTGACCAGCACTCTACCCGTATGCAATAACTACAAACTGGTTTTACTCAAGATGGCCGGCGACGTCGTTATCAGCAACGTGATCGTCAGTAATTTGTGATCAAGGAAGATGGGAGACCAGTGTTTTCTGCTTTTTATCGAACTTTCTATACCTCATCACGGTCGATCAACTACTGACGAGAAACAAACGAATTTCAGTAGTACGACCAGACGAGCAACTCGCGAAAGCTATCCGCTGTGTCTGCTTGACACTCATAAAAATCTCTAACCAGTTCCAGCGGAATCGTCGATATTCGGAAATGATCCTTTCTCAGTATTGTGGAATCTCCACTAGCCGTCACGTATTACCGTGCAATATCACTCCTTTAGTGTCTCGCCCGGACTATGAGGCATTTCAAACAAACCGAACGATTATCTCCCATGACAGAACCACAGTGGGTGCACCGTTAAGTTGTGTGGTAATTACCACACACGCATAATTTTGTCTGGAACAAAATCAGCTATTTCAGATACGCAATGAGAATTTTTAACAAAATCATTTCAAATCCCATCCAAATGTGGCAGCACGGAATTTTACCATGAAAAGTACTCCACATCTAGGTGACAACATAGACTAGTCGCGAAAATATTTAGTGGAATTTTTTAACATAAGGATTCCGTGATTTTTTCCCTAGGCTATTCATTAATATGATTTTTGACTGAGTAAATCACTTTTCCTAGCCAATAGGTGAAAATGTTTGAGCTTCATCCGGTATGGGTTTGATTGCAAGGCTTAAAGTTACAGTTCTCTGGCAGATCGTTTTATTCTGCTTAAATCTAAACAGTTTGCGCCTTAAACAAATTTGGAGTCAATCTGCAAAATGTTATATGGATAAGCAACAGTCTGGCTGAAATGCTACTCATCGTTTGTTCCGGCTAAACGTGAGTTGAAGGCTGAACTTTTGGTCCATCGTGGTAGGCATAATATGTATGTGCACGTTTTGGCAGTTGAGGAGCAAACTTGAACATGAAAACGCCACTGGCCAGGGATCGATGAAGGGAGCGTGCATGAAATATCGTAGCCACGGTAATTATCGTGATCAATGTGATAACTATGGCTGTACAATCTAGTATTTTAATATGTTCCAAAATTAACTGAGCTACTGTGACTATCGTACTTATGGCAGTCAATTCACCCATCTTTTTAGCGTGAATCACTATGTTTGTGTGATTTCATTTTTGGTCAATAACAAATCAAGCAATAATTCGTCGTGAGTCAAGTGCGTTAAAGTTCCATTAATGATTCACAGAGAAGTGATCATCCCACCGCCTTCTGGGAAGGCACCTAGAGATGCCCAGTATATTGTGAACTGGTATCATAAAATTACTGGTAAAAGATTAAATACAACTAAACATATTATTGGAATAATAGTCACTTACATGAATCGAAAAAGTGCAGCCGAGGAGACTTCCAAGCTAGCTATCGGTAAATGGTGCACCTCGATATATGGTTGATTTACTACTCAAATATTCTTGAATCTGAAATACTTATTGCATTCCCTACAAAAAATATGTCGCACTGGCCTCTCAACCTCATATGCACCATTCTGTCTTATATTCAGTCATGTGAACCGTAATTTTAATTTCAAATTTGGCGCTACCGAACTTAGTCATAATCAGTGTCACTGCCGTTACATGATGACCTGTGAAACAGTGTGAAAATAAAGGACGAGCTATTGGATGCAACACTGATAGCTGTAGATTTACCCGGAAAGTGTTATTTTTCCCAAAGTCTCACTCTGCTTGCGATATACTCAAGTTGGTTGATCATTCACTAATTTGATCGTTAGGTGAATTATGAATGCGTAACAAAAATAATAGTCTTTATGGAAAGTAAACAGGACGGAAGAGAAATGCGACTCATTTCCATAATTGCAAGGTACATTGAATTTGGGCGAGTATTGCGACGTTGCCTTTCAAAGTTAGCTTAATCAAATGATGCCACTTCACAAAAACGATCCAATGATTAGTGTTAGTAAGAGTTAGACAGTACTGCATCGTCAGGCGCCATTCTGAAATCCGAACATCTTGGTGTTCGAATGCGGCTAGTTCTCGTGCAAAAAAGATGTCCGAATGCTGGCATTTTTCAAAAGTTAGATCTAATTCCAACTGAATAGTGAATTTTCTCACCCCATCCTCATCAATTGTAAATGGTTGCGATGACCAGACGGTGAGTAGGCTCTCGAGGACGTCTCGTGCTACAAGGTTGTGCCGCGGACACTGGGTTTCTCACTGTCGATTCTCCTTCGCAAGTCAATAGTCTTCACGGGTAGTGAAATGCACAAAAGCACAAACAAAAGCCCGACCATACCAGCCGTGTGTGAACAAATGATGGGTTGCGGACATGACCCCCACCCTCCATCCTTTGTCCAGGCAGGTACATGTACCAGTCCGTTCCCACGGTCAAAGTCGCTCATAGGCAAAGTCGTCGGCAACACTACCGTAGTTGTTTACATACTAAGAGTCTACTACAAATGAGAAAAACGGTAGATAAAGCAGGAATTCATGTGGACCATAAATTATCATTCGTTGTGAACAATCCAATCAGGTACTAATAGCGTGTGAAGTTTCAGCTAAGCGCAGATACCAGAAGAAATCCAATCTCCCGAACGATATCTCAAAGCCACAAATACAGTTGCTCGGTGCGCATTGAGGCATAGACGGAAGTTTCGGGCCGTATGTCCTGTACGGCATCGGGAAGTCGAAGGTGGCATTTTGAAAAATGGATGGAAATTCTTAGAGGATATTTCGACACAAAAAACAACAATTTATCAACGCACCAATTGTTTTAACGAAATGCCATCTAGGCAATCTTTTCATGCAGAAAATCACTTTAATTTGGTTATAAAACATGTAAGGACGGCAAAAGAGTTTTAGCAGTATAAACTTTAAAAAAATGCCAAATGAGTAGACCTGGTAAACATGGAGTTTCCAAGCCGATCTTTGTTGTTTCGATAAGTTCTGTGCGTAGAATGTTTACACACTTTCCTTGTAGTCAGATATGTCCACAGGTGCGCGTGTTTGACAGACTGTCTGACAGGGAATTTGTCGCCAAATAAAAAACTGCTATAATTACCCGCAAAAGAGTCAGATTAGCCAGTTGATCGGGTTCTTGTGTCAAAAGTTCTTGTACATGATGTCAGGAAATCAGCAAGTGGAACTAAGTCGTAGTATGTAGTTCCATGGAATTTCACGTAGAGAACAATCGAAAACCAGATATCTACAAAATCCAGCCAAACCACGGCATTCGTTTTCGCCGATTTTGACAAATCCAGAAGTAAAAATAAATCATTGGCTTGGAGGCTTATGCCAATGTCCTCATTTATAAACACTGTGTGTGAATCTTTTATAAATTTAGAAAATGATTAATTGTTAGTATGTTGTCTTAGTCTGGGGGTCTATGCCCTGCTACTGAACGATCTGATAACAAACAGACTTCAGAGAGGAATTTTCACATTTGGATTTTCTCTTCCAACTTCCAATTCCCCCTGATCCGAAAGTTGCTTCTTTACATGCTGCCGAGCCGGGAACATTATTCATCAACTGGATACGATCAGCGGACTAGGGACAACAGGTCTTCGAGGAGACCAGATTCGCAAAGCAGGCTCATTATCCAAAGAATCCGACTGTTTCCAGCATTTCAAACTTTTACAAATGTAATTCTCTTATAAGAATTAATGGCATACAACCAAATGTTATTTACAAAAGTAAACACGACAGGGTTCACGTTGATTTTTTAGGCAGCGTCGTCACTCGATTGAAGACAGTTATTCTGTTCTCATCAAGCAAAACGGTTTGCCCAAATCTCTTCACGTTTGCTGATCTGGGAAAATATTTGAAATCTATTGAGTTAGAAGAGGCAGTGTAAAATCGGACCGACTTCCGTAGGTCGGGCCGAACCCATCAGTGAATTATCTTGTCTGAATAACCTTGGTGAGTCAAATCGTTCTATACGGGATTTGAAGCCTAAAAATTAGGAACTTTTCTTGCGGCATTTCGGATTTCGAAAATTGTTTACAATCAGTAGCACGAATAAACAAAAATACACTATTTCAAGTTGAGATAATCTTTCTAGTTTGTAGGTACGTTTAGGGAACGGATGTAATTCCCTTAAGTGTTCATGAAACAAACTTTGGTTCAACCTCTTTGAGTTATTTTGCTGCTTTTTGGCAGCACTTGATGACAACGTTTATCCTCCCCTTTCTTCGACACTTAGAAGAATCATCCAATCAAAATTAATAATTACTCCATCATAGTTCTGTGAAGTAGGAAATAAGCATTCATACAAGGCTTCGCGAAACAGCTTTTAGTTAGACTTTGAAGTTCGCCAATGCATTCCCGAACGGCCCATTGGGGCCCAGGTAGGTGTCTGTTTAACCAGAGCAGATCGTTGCAAGAGGTGATCAGATGAGTGTGACTATTACTTCAATGTTATAATATTTGCCTAATATCTCTTAAGGAAAGACAATAGACCGGATATACTGGAGATCGGTATTAGCAAAACCTTCACATGGATCATTAGCAGTGTTTAAAACATCTCCTATTGATGAAAGGTTTTCAGGCCTGAAATTCAGTTGTTTGCAGGGATAGGTGTTTTGTTTGCCGAGTTAAAGTAACCCTGCGACCATAAGTTGTTTCTTTCTCCCACGCAAAACCAGCAAAGTCGACGTTAACGGCTCCAATGCATTTGTCTGATCACGTGGTCAGTAACGTCCTCATTGTGTGCCTTCTTTGTACTCTACCCTACTCTATTTTCAACAACTATCCGGCTCATCTACATGCAGTTAGTCTTTAGTAAGCCCACGCTTTCCATTATTTCTGACATCCAGTACCAACTGGCCGCATTCATGGCATAGGTGAAGATATGGCGCCACGAAAATCTAAAATAGGTAGGTTGAGAATAGGGTGCTCTTGAGCTTTCTAGATTGAAACAAAACCAGCATTTTGCTTAGGCTGACAGGGAAAGTTTGATAAGCTAATGAAATGATCCGTCAGTACCCCTATCTCTTTATTTTAAAGTTGATCCCGTTCGTTCTACGTGTACCCAACTTCAGTGGATGGGTAGGCGTGCAAAAGCTTAATCGTCACAGTCTACTTTGCACCATCTACGCATTCCAGAAATAAGGTAACTTAAACTTAGTGTATCTAGTTATTCCGTCTTTTGTTTGCTAGGGAAAATGTGGTTTCGAAGCCAAAGGGTTGCTACAATGAGAGCGAGAGAAACAAAAACTGAAGCACATCTTTGAGGTAGTATTCGACCATCTGGAGAATTGCAATTCATTTCTCCAAGTTACTTAACCAATCAAACCAGAGTGAATAAAATGGCCCAAATGGAGCACCAAATGTAATGTCCTTATTAATATTCTTTTTATCCTGTGACTAGCGAGTATGACCTACACAAAAGTCATGCCGCCTGAATACTACTTCTTTCAATGAACTTCGGAAAGGCTATAAAAGTGGATCAAGTCCAGTCAGTTTGCTTTTCGAGACGTGATCCAAGAGCAGGACAACTGTGATGATCGAGGTACGGGGTCAGGGAGTAAACAGGAAGAATAAGTTGATGGGATGCTTTCCGTCGTGCGCGTCGAACTATCTGATCCTACCTGTTTTACGTGACAACACGTACATTGTCTACGGTACACTGGGGGAGATTTGAACACACTCAGCTATCGGGTCTGAAGAGCATGCTCTAGATTTCATTTCCGTTATGGACTGGAGAGCCATAAATCACTATTCAACCGAAATCTTCATCAACAACTCAAAGAATGATCTTTACTCGGCAGGTAAAAGACAAACGAAAAAAAGAACCCATCGTTCGTTTGTTAACAAACTACAAGAACTACATAGGTCCGCAAACAGGAAGTCGGGTCGAGAAAAGGTTTTTTAGCTACGCGGGCCAGACAAACGTGTTGTTAGGTTTCATCTGTTTTCTGACTACTTCAGTCTTTCAGGACCAACTGTGTTATTAACATTCCACTTCAGTCTTCCCTTCTCATGTTTTGTCCCTGATGAATTATCTGGTGTAAGTTGTATCAGCATTTAAAATATCCAAAATTGTGCTAAGCAGCGGGAAACAGGTGAACCATTTAGTTCATATTCCTGGTGTTGATTTGTCAAAGATATGCGGATCATCTGCGTGTCACCCGGGTGGTTGATTCACAATTTCCGGTCCTTGCATCTATGTGGTGAAAACACGCTATCCACTCTAAAGACAAACACAGATAATGGTTGACCCAAGTACTCAAGTGATTGATGCGCACCCCAAGCACAGACAGATCGAACATTGTTCCATGCATAAAAGGTGCTGTGATGGCACACGTCATCGGTTACAGTGGTGAATTGGGTAAAACGGAACCGATTAGGTCCAACGGATCATGGGTAAGTAACAAGGAAAATCGGCGAAAATCGGGCACCAGATTAGTGGATAGGTGATGAAATTTGAGGTTTAAATTTAGGAGAATTAGTATCATTCAGGAGAAAAAAGTAGCCAAACATGTGCATTTCTCAAGTAATCTGGTCAATCGGTAGTGCATAGGAAGTACAATAAAGGCAAAAGTCCTTGCCTGATTTTTAGTGGAAGTACTGAACATTCTTTGACTTCTATTTCGTTGTAAACTAACACCAGCATTTTCATCAAATAGACTAACGGTATGAAATTCGGGTAACTTAGGCACCAACTTTCATTCTATTCTCACTCTTGACAGGTTCAGTCTTGCACTATTTTGTGTTAAGTCAAACCTGCGATCCCAGGTACTCATCAGCACGAGTGAGCTAGATCAACGGGGGTATAAACTAGGCCACGTTTGATAGGTTTTTTAATATACAACCGAGTTGATACTAGCATCGCCATAAGTACCACAACATGTAACAAACTACTAAGACGAGGGGGGCTGTAGACGACTGAAAGCGGACAGCTTTAGACGCTTGAGCAGTCCTAAATGACTGTAGACCTGGAGGTCTTAGCTAACTAAATAGTTATAGTACTAACTTAATCCAACAGTGTCCTTGTTTCGTTGACCCTTGCACGACGAGACAGTGCACTACTAATTATTCTTTAGGACATGTTTGACTCATGACTAAGTTGGAACAGACATTCTCCATAGCCATTGGGACCCGCTAAACGAGGCCCCAACAGATCAGGTGTGAAAACAACCCGGCTGATAGCGAACTGCCATCTAGCACTGAAGCGAACATCGGATCTAGGATTCGAACCTAAGACCGTTCTTCTAGGGGATCGGTGGGGTAACTAACGCCTTATTCAATTGACCACCACCGACGGCATAACAAGTCCAAGGGTAAAACTCTGGTTAACATGAACTCCTGTTCCGTTTACCAAGCTTCGTTTTAAGAACAATGCATTATTTACCAAACAGAAGAACAACAGTTAGACAAGAGAGTAAACAGAAGAAACCGGAAAGAAACGGATCAGCAAACTGGGCAGAAGAGTGTACCAAATCGGGGCAGCGGAGTGGTAATGAACACAATGGACAGTCGGTAAAACTGCGACAAAATAAGTGATGTGCAGTGAGTTTGGTCGACAGCAAGACTAGAACAACGGAGCAAAGGTCACTCTGACGGAAATTTGAATTGTGCGGGCCAAGACAGCGTGCAAGCCCTTGAGTCGCTGCTACATCTAGCCGGGCAACACTGGGTGAGTTCTAAGCCAACCAAAAAATCACAAACATTCCACGTCAAAGACACGTCGGTCAAACAGATAGAATAGTCCTCATCGTGATCAAACAAACCAATCACCATGCGACAGTCCAGTACATAGACAGACCAACCAAGCAGGTGTATGACTCACAGGGCTCAGCAGACAGAGTCACGGACAGAGTAACAGTAAAAAATGGCCCAATGAGCTCGCCAGCTGGCAATGTCCCAGGCTGCTGTCACAAGCAGACAAACCGCCAGTAGATGCATATATGCATATTCAGTTCTTTAATGTTAACTGACAGTATTTCTCATTCGTTGGCGCAATCCTAATTCGATAGCATATCGGGTAACCCATTTCATTGTGCCGCAGAGGCATCTCGATACCAGAATCTCAAACTTGAATAAAATGATGGACGAATTAGGTATGTATTTCAAAACATTCACAACCGTATACATGGAAGGTGAACTGAATCTAATATCGGTACCATGTCATGAAGAGCAAGAAGTTTACTCCCGGAATATGGATTTATTTGTTTTCCCAAATGACCCTCGGCAGAATGGGAAATCTCGTCAGGGACGCCTGGTGACCAGAAGGTGAACTCTTAAGCAACGAATGAATATTTGGTTTGCGTGATCGACAGAGCAACTGAAAGCTGTATTATGATGTCAAAGTCTCACACTAGAAGACACCCGATAATTTTGTGGCTGTTCCGATGAATAATAAAGAAAATATTCATTTGACCTCTTTTGTTATTTATCATCCGAAAAATGCATAATATTTCAGGAAAGACCGCTCAGCGGGAAGGTGATCGACGGTGGAAGGAGTCGATTTAGAGAGCTTCCAAAAGTCACGACAGTAACCCGCATGTCTACCGTGGGCCAATTCAAAATTTCGACTCAGTGTGAATTATCCTCTGGTGTTCATAGTCGATCGATTAAAAAGTGTTATCGGAGGCATCGTAACTTCCATGAAGACACTGCCGCTAGCCGGTATTGAAAGGACGGCAGGTATACATGCATTTTTACCGAGGAGGGTTAGTGTGTTGATAGTTTACTTGGCATTTTTTGTTTGGTAGTTACTGATTCACATAAACATTGTGATTTTTGAAGCGGAGCGGAACGCAAGCCAATGAAGTCATAAGGACAGAGTAAATAAATGGTTGCAGGCTATGTAAACCTAAAGAAACGATGTACAAAGACTACAGAATTGTGTTGAGTGTGAAGTCGCGCAGAAGAGTTGATTTGGTCTATTTAAGTGGACTTAAATTAGCCCAAAATGACCCGTCTTCCATTCGGCACTAGCCTTCTGGATTTTGACACTGTCACGGACGGCAAATCGACTGAGAGCGAATATTTTAATTCAGAACCCCATTCTAATAATACATTATCTTATTTCTGGCTCTCAGTCTGATTCTTAAGCGGAGACAAGAAGTATTTTATCAGCGAGACCGGACAGTGGAACAGCGCAACTCAGAAAATTCTTCGGGGTAGATTTCACAGAGTATCTCCGCGTCATTGTGACTTGGCTGCAATGCAATTTGGTTAACCGTCCCTGTACATTTGTATCACGGATCTTCTGTTGAATTATCACTATCCCATGTAAAAGAAAAGTTCACTGTCAAACAGTGTCCGGCGTAATTTGTTGTCCCGGAAAATTCTCGATTCACACGGCAGTGTTTTTTCAGGACATAGTGCGGTCTTTACAGGTTACTGAGTCAGCCATTATTTCCAACACAAGTGAGACTGTCGCTCAATTTACCGTGGGGTGAGAAAGCAATAATCAAGTTTAATCGTTAATGATTCACCTTGGGATCTAGGTGCTAACTTCGATGGTATTTGCACATCTGACGCAAGCACTCGGTCTGAACCCAACAAGCTCATTTACTTGCGTGCCGGGCATAGTTAGCATGGTCATTTTTCGGACGCCAGCAGATATAAAAATTATCGGCTAATATTTCTCCTAAATAAGAAAGGCTTCCCACGGAATGCAACTTTATCCACATGCTTGTTTGTTGTCTCAAATTGAACATTCATTTGACTGTTGATCATATCCTTCATGGATTACACTTACTGATTGTTTGATACATTTGACCGTGTTCGGCTAAAAACACTGTCAGTTTCCAGTTCAACCATTTTGCCTGGTTGAAACCGGTGACACGCTGCGTTTTTCGTTTTTCATTGTCATTTACTTAAGAACCTGTGCAGCTTTAATCCTGCCACAATCTGTGGCGAGTGACTGCCCGTGTATGGTCCCACGTGCCGAATGAGAGGTTTCTTGTATTGCTGTTTTCTACTTAATTGCAACAGTCCTCCTGAAGATCTTTGCCCAATTAGTGTTATAAAATGCTAGTGAAAAAGTCATCCAGTACTAGATGCACAAAAATGATCGCGTATAAACTATGCCAAATTTTGTTCACGTCAGCCGTTTTTCTCCGTATTATCACACTATTCGTGCATATATCCTGCTGTTCTTTCTGAGATATGCCGTGTGGCACAGCTACACACTAAGTTTGCCAAGATCAGTCCTAATGGATTGCTGAAATAACCAAATTTCGGAAAACGCGACGCCTCTTAATTGCAATTAGTAACGCAGAAAGTTTTGGCAGTGATAACCAAAGATCTCGTTTTTTACATCATTGCCTTCATTACAGAACTACTAAGTACTTCATAGTGCTTTTTGAAATGACACGTAAGCGTCATGTATGCGGTTATTCATGATCTACTAGTGATGGTGAACACAATTTACCAGGATTCAATTGCTCGGACACATTAGTGGTCAAATTTTCACTCTTTTGTCACTGTACAGCGAGAATGACGTCGCATGCCTAGCGTTGGATGAACTTGATGTATCCAAAAGGTGAATGTTAAGGGGGTCTTCCAATCGTGCGACACTAGTCATACAATAACTGTTCCCAAGCCTGATTTCAGCATGAGATAATCACAGACAATGCATCACGTGATGCTGTATGCGAAACATTAAAATCAAAAAATGACATCATGGCTCAAGCCAACGCAGTAAGCCTGGGGAGAGTGGGCGGTGGAAATTGGGCGAAAAGCATTCAATAAGGATCGAATAGCTAGACAGTTAATGTAATTTCAGGTCGGATAACACGGCCGCCAAACTTCTACGAATATGGTCTGGCTTCGGTTGCTACCTCCAGGTACTGAATAACATTGAGAGAAAAATCAATGATCATAAAACAGAAGGACTATAAGGAATTGGGAAAATTTCAAATGGGGAGAAGCAATACTAAGGCTGGACGACTTGACAAGTTACCAGTGTATTTCTTCATAGAAGAAAAGAATAAACTACACATGAATTCACACGGTAAGTCCATTATGATTAGCCGGAGGGTGCATTTGGTCTGTACACCATTGAGTGTCTGCTCGTTATCTCTGGCATGGAAAGTGAATCAGACCGGGATTTTTTATTTGATCTTGTCGGACGGACTAGACAAAATCCGAAGTTCAGTCATATTGTTAGCTTCATGTTATGCGTGTTTCTTTGCTGGACAAAAAGATGATGACAGAATGAAAGGTAAAACGCATTTTTTTAAACATTAACTGAGTTTTCACACCTTAACACACTTCACTACCAGCAGTAATTTGAAAAATAAACAGAAATTTAAGATCCAGGCTGCGTCCGGCAGGTCGAATCAACTAACGCGAAATTCTAAGTGATTGAATAAATCATATTCGTGTCTTTTCTTAAAGGTGAAATGATTGGTGCTTGCATACAAAAGTGTACGAATTGGATTTATCTCTCAGTGGGAGGAGATTTTCGTTACCCATAGATCGGTTTATGATTAGAAAAGATGGATTTGGGTGCACTGGATGTTTTAAGCCAACTAGAAGCCTGCTGACCAAAAAGTCAAAGCTGTACTTAGCACTGTTTGAATCTCATCGCGGAAAAGGGAAACGTGTATTCAGAGGCATACAATTATTTTCGATTATTCATCCTCTTGCGTTAATTCATGAGAATGGGTGTGGACGAACGGTAATGATAGATGACATTTTAGAGCACTCAGTAGGCAAAGATCACTGAGTCGACAAAGCGTCTGCTTTCAGAGTCGTTAGTCCAGTACCCAAAAATCCACGCAAACACTGTTATGCACAAGTACAAGCACACGTGCACTTAGACACACACAGAGGAAACTCGTCCAAGTACTAAAACTACCCTGGTCACAAGCAAGTGACATTCATCCTAATGAAGGCTGCTGTGTGGTTGAAACCACTTAGTCGTGCCGATCTAAAACCATCTCTCCTCATTAACATTTGCCCAATCTACATGATCCTTGACTTAACTCCAGATGTCAGTTTGCGCAGTATTATTTAGAAGCAACAGAATTAAGTGTCGAAAATACTTGTCCGCCTCCGAATTCGTGTTCTTGTCCCGCAATGAACAGACTTCAAAATCTAATGTCATTGAATGAAACATGAGACAATTTTACTTAAAGTTATTCCCTTCTCCTACCCTATGGGGCCTTTGTTGAAAAGTACCTAAATCAAGCTTTATTTAGAACACGTTGTTGGCACAAAAAGAAACAAAATTTGGTGACTATCACTGTAAGCAAAAGGATTGCAGAGTTAAGGTGGCCCCAGAAAAGAAAAATTTATTTGGACATTCACCATCGTACTGCCTGGAAAAAGTGATAGAACAGGCGATTTGCTCATGGATTGTTCAAAATGTATTGCTTAGTACTCGACCCTCTACATGAGGCAAACACCGATTTTGAGAATACATCAGTGGGGTGCATTAAATTTACGTTTCTTGCTAACTGCTTTGGAGTCACTAGCCTGAGATGGAAAATTAAGCACCAAATAAGGCTACATTATTTCGAAAGCGTTACAAGCATCCTCAATAAGAAAAGTATGCTCGTGCAACTACTCACAGTCGACTACCCTACTGTGCCTTGGAGAATTTGAAGTTTTAAATCACGTCCAACTAATAAACCGGAAAATTTGTAAGAGCGCATTCGAATACGTAGCGTCAAAAAGAAACAAACCGAGGAGCAAGTAGATAGGCCTGCACACTGATGATGTCCCCTCGGCTGGTGTTGAAAAGTTTTTTATCTAATCGGCAAGGTGAGGGATCAAGAAACTTTGAAAACTCGCCCAAATATTGCCTGTTGATCTCGAAGCTTTATCGGAATCCCCATTTTCGGCGCAACTGAAAGCATTTTCACACTATACAAAAGAAAGGGAAGTGTTTTTCTCCTAGTTAAGTGGCAGCTCAAAAGAACGAGGCAAACTGTTGATAGAACTGGAAATAAATCAATAATTTTATCGTGCAAACTTATTTGCTTCCGAAGTCGAATCCGTAATACTAATCAGTTTGCAAAAACGGAGAATAAAAAGCAAACGAATCGTTTGTTTCAGCATCTCTGGATTTAGGCTAACACAAACGTGAGGGCAAGCGTGAAGCAGTCGGGCAAAATTTCAAAAGTTTCTAGGATCAAACTTCGTTCACTAACCCTTACTACCACGGAACAAAACCATCTAGTATGGGAACTTATTTCGACCAGCAGAAATATGTTTCCATGAAAGAAATGGGGGAACAGGAACGCTTCCAGTGATAGTTCTGAAATGAGAAGCGCGTTTCACTATATTACATGAATGATGACCGCGATGACTTCGTCGCATCTCAAACGGGATCCACGATGTGGAAAAGTGCACAGTACAACACACCGCCCAAATTTATCCATATACTCAAGGGCTACTGAAGAATGATACGAAATGCAAGGGAAATAGGATAATGGCGCATAGTACTGCAAGACCATGGGATTCGGAGTTCATAAAAAGTTTTCACCATTATCAAATTTCCAATTTCCAAATACAACAATCTCAGTCGGTATTGCTAACCTTGTTTCATTCTACATGCAGATGGTCTGAAAGGCAGTTTCTCGATCCAGTGGGTGTTTCTTTGTCAAAAGATTCCAATTGACGGTTAAGAAAGAGATGAAACAACTTTCCAGTTTGCCGTTATTCTTTCTATTGTGCCATGAAATGTTGAGTCAAATAGGAAATATGTTCGGCCATTTCGTTATATACCTCCGTAGTTGCACTGAGCAGTAACAACTACTCTCAAACTTTTCAACCGGTGGCGGTACAGTGTTACTCTATTCATAAACGTAACCTCTATTTTATTTTACTGTTTTCGGACAATGATTTGTCGCGTGAAAATATTGAAATCATACCTTTTATATTAGTCTTCAGTATGCACCACGTTCGCATGCATCAAATTCGACCCACACGTGACTCATGCAACAATGCCGAACAACTAAGCTTTTTCCCTAGATAGGCATCTTAATAACACTGGCTCTTTGCTTTGTCTTTACAATCTTTCCAGTCCAGGGAGAACAAAGGAAGAATCTTTGTACCTCACGGAGGTTGTCAAGGTTTTGGATGGAACACCAAATGAATTGTTTTTAGACAGTAGTATGCTTGAGTATCAAACTTCCACGAAAGGGAATCGGCCGGTTATGCTGTCAGAAATCCGATAGATGCACACAACTGGTTGATCACGATCGATGTGAAAATTATGCTAATCAAGATGTTACGTTACATTCATTCTGGGTCAAATTGTTAGGTGTTTTCTGGCAATTTTATTCGAGAAAGAAAGTGCTAGAACTTTTGGCACAAGTAACTGAAAAGGACTTGGCTGTTTGGGATTTTGTAATGGAAGAAATAGGGCCCGCATTATCACGACGGCCAAAGTTAATCCGAGTGCGATGTGCTGTCTATCGTTTCTAACTGGGCAAGTAGCACTAACTATGCATGAACTAACATTACTGTTGGTCAAAACGCCTCAGAGAGTCTTCAACTCCAGCTTTCAAAGGCCGAACCGGAAGGCAGTGCAGCAATAAGAAAGTCATACTGGAATACCAGTTTTGGGGTGAAGGAATGTGGCGTTCAAAATTGACTGTTGTTTAAAAAAAACTGCGGATTTCATTCGTTTTTCACATTGTACTACACTTGTGATATCCATTTTAGGTCCTTAGATAAATCGATGCTTGCATAATCGACAGGTACAAATCTGAGTAAGAAACTGAAGTGCGCGAAAAAGATCTTTCGTTGAAAGTGCTTTGCAGAGGTCTGACGGAATTCAAACTCAGTCAAGATGCGTCCTATTTGGGGCATGATTTCCGTAAGTTTCATATTAAGAGAAAGCAGAAAGTGAAGAATGGGAAGTGCATTTTGCGCCAGAATGAAATTCGTAAGTGTAGACTAATCCATTAAAATTTCACTTATCAGCACGACGCTGTTTTGACTCTGCTTAACAGTGAAAGGGACTTTATCGAACACTTGTACGATAATTCCTATTACTCACCATTTGTTTCTTCGTAGTTGGATACTGCCATACGAATATGTAGAAATCTCTTTCTAGTCGACCGAATGTCCTTATGCTGAGATTCCCGGTTTCGCTCAAATTGGAGTACAAACTACAACACTGGGAAAGTACTGCATTTTCACTTTTGTCTTGTCAATAGCCTTAACTATGGTACTATTGGTAACTGAACCGATAATGGTATGTTGTTGATAGTGTATTGGTGAGGAACGAAGCTACAGTCATGATTAATTCTTACTATAGGGAACAGATTGGGTAGCATGAAACCGTTGTACTAGGTGTTCATCCTGTTACTCCCCCAACGCCCGATCTCGAAATGTTCGCTTGTTTCTTCGACCCGCCACTGTCCGTGCCACATTAAACCTCTTGCATATAATCCGATACCCAACAAGAAAATAAATTCGGCGAAGATTGTGACCAACTTTCCTGATCTGTCAGGACCGGGATATGTTCGGAATACATCAAAAAATCGTCGCTGCATGATTCGTCTAATCTAAAAGCCCACTGGAGAAACTTCACCCTGTGCAGCCGAAACGGCCTCAGAGCTAGTTTATGTTGAGCAACTCTGGCTGTTGTATTGAAGTACTTTTGTCCTATCGATTGAACAAATTAGTAAAGTCACCCTGCCACAGCTTATGTCAACTGTTCTTTGGCTAAAACCTCCCATTTTATGGTTGTTGATCACATTTCAAGGTGATTGCTAGTTAGTTTTATTCACGCTTTCATGAGTGTATATGCTGCTGTGGTTCCGCGTGTCGATCAACCTTTCGATGACTGAACCCGACGTGATTATTCCCAGGAAACATGGGGCTTCTGAATTGATTACTCATTTAATATCAGGGTAGCCTGCACAAAGCAACCTAGATTTTGCTCCAAAACAAATAGCCGGATAGCTTATCTCTGCAGCTCTCCAAGATAGGCGTACACGAAAACAAATGCACGACAGCTGACAACATGATTAATGCCAAGTGACAATTGCGTGTCCTTGACGTGTCTACAATCAGGTTATTCTTTGTACGTCACTGCTGATCACTCAGTTGGAGCGGCAGTTAGTGGTCACGGTGAGCTTCCGTACTTCGTATGAATGAGAGCGGATTAAACATATCCTTTGTTGCCATAGAACAAGTGGAAACCCTCATGAACAGGGATTTCAAAAGCAAATGCTCGGTGTTGCCATCTCCGTTGAGAAAGTGCTGCATATATATAATGAAAGTGGACAGTAGCAAAAGTCACAGTTTGTCATCAGACAATATTTCCTCCTCAATTTCCGACTGTGTTTAGCTCACTTGATAGTGGCAGGCCGTTTAGAAGTTTCAAATCTCAGTGTTTACTAATTCACTTGCGCCGACCACGCGAGAAAGAAGCCAATATGAGCAAACAACTGGATCTGATCTGAGTTCCTTGAAAAAATGTTTGCGAATGCCGAATAAGCAATACTCGACACTCGTTCAATTTGAATGTGAACCTTTTGAGGATCGCAGCTGAAAAGCCCCGGCACTCACATTCTGTCGGTCATCAAACCACTGGTGATTGATCTTATCAACCGCATTTTTGGGGAAAGTTTTGAGTCGTTTTATCTGCCGTCTACCAAAGGTACATAAACAAGGTCCTGTTTCAGTAGGGTCGCAATTGGAGCTGTGTGATAACCGTTTATTTTTGTTATTAATATTTCTATTCTTTGGCATAAATGATGCGTAAAATCAAACCGTCATTGTTCGACCAGTTGCGAACGTTCATAAGGTTTAATTAGTCTATTTCAATGAAATGCGGACATCTCACTGACCGATAGGTAAAATTTTCAAGGGAAACCTACGGATTCATGCTGGTTTTGACATTTTCCTAAGAATCAGTCAAAGAAGCATCAGAACTGTTTCGTCCGAGAATTTCTTGAATGATGGACGCGATAGGATCTGTACAAAAACTTCTACCAGACAGCTGTCATTTTCTAGTTATACAGGAAACATCTGCCTTTTTGTCACAGTTTCGCCAACAATTTTTCGAGGATACAGAAGCATACTTCAAGATTGGTGCCGAGGTCCATATGTTACCATTGACGCGGATATAATGGATAGCCGTGTAATTGTTCCTTAGTTCCACGAGAAAGATATCAATTACTGTATGTTCCCTTTTGCCCTTTGTTATGAGATGTCCAAAATTTTATTTTCTGTTAGTTTTTGGCATTCTACTTAGTAAGTTTGGGGAGATGTGGCTTATTTTATTGATTTCTTTGTCACATTTCTATCGAAACCTTGAAACGTTCCCCCTTAAAGTCCTATCATTTTATAGGAAGTTTAATGTCCGATAGCTTTTTGGATTCATTCCAAAGAAAAATAGGTTCTGGTACAGGGAAGCACACCACTCTGTCGTTTATGCTTAGTTTACTAGTACGCTACTCTATTCGACAGATCCACAGTTGGGTGCCAAATCTAAAAAACATACCAGAATAGCGTCAAGACCTTTTTATCAACGAAACAAATACACTTAGATGATTTGAGATGCCCTCTTCTCTCCTGGGTTTTATGGACAATTACTTTGCAACCTTATAGACACAATTAAAATTTTGAAATTGTTGGTAACCCTTTGATTCATTGCCCATTCATTGCAGCTATAAAGCTATTGTTACATTCGAACCATAATTCAATGCATTGATTCTCTGTGCTGTAGGAAAACGCAAAGGTTCCATTTCGGTGTTCCACTGGTTTAAAACGTGCAACAATGCATTTCATGTTAGTTAATCATAGTCTGCAGAGCGATATGAACAACAACTAAAGGCTGCACACCGTCATATCCGCATTTACTCCAAACCTCATGTGCCTGATTTCACATTCGGGTCCTTCGATAAGTACATGAATTACTGGAACTGAGTTCTTTGACCCACTAGTTTAGGCCTTAAGTACTCTGTGAATTTGTTCGAACCACTCACGGGGTTAAATGCAAGGGAATAGCACGTCCCAAGTTCCAAACAAACATCGATTTCATGCAGTGTGCATCAATTATGACAAATTTTTGAGCATATCACTGGAACGATAGACTAAATGAGAATCCAGATGATCACAATGATTTTGGTGTCCTTTTAAGCTGACGTTTAGAATAAATGAAGCAAAACAAAGCCCCTACCTAATCATCCTATCAGTGTACTATAACCTAGCGGGTTCGCTCAACTTTCCTGTAATCTAAGTGTGCAAAGACCTTGTCCCCTGGAAGATTCAGATACGCCATACGTATACCATGCTTTGGCATAACTTGCGCCCCAAAAGCTGAGCTAAAAGCCATATTTGGATCTATTAATATTCGCGCAAGTAGCCAAACCTAAAAAAATAACCAAAAATTGAAACTGTTTGTTTACTGATCGTGGCTATTAAGTTATGCGAACGTTGTTGTATTGGATATCACGTGTCCGCGTGATTAGGATGGATAACCAAAGATCCTGAAGTGACATGTCCGATGTGCTCTCATAGTTCAACTGACAGAGAGCGTGTGAGGTAAAAAAATGCATAGGTTTTATCCGTGTGCAGATTTTAGTCCAGCTAAGTTAAACGATTTAACACATCTTGATCGAGTAGAGTTTTCCACTTGAGCGAATTACCACAAACCAGAAAGAGGAAGAACAAGTAGCTACAGGAAAAACAACAACGAACATCTCTATCCAGTTAGTTGTTAATCCCAGACCAAGATCTGTTGCTTCGCAGACCAGGTTTCTTGACCAGCATCACGAAATGGGCATCCCTGGAAACATCATTCGACTTCCTTTTGAGAATCCAGCTAATACAACACTTACAGAGGAGCCATGATTTAAGGCATACTACTGATAATGTGAAAAGAGAACTAAAAAAGGAATGACTTATTATGAACTTTTTTCCTAATCACCTTGCCCTGGTTTTTTTTTCTTTTGAAGCTGTTCCGAAAGAACAATCTGTAAACAGATCCACGAAAACAAGACCAGAATCCAGGTGAATTGGATCCTTAATTGGACTTCTTTCTGGATGCCCTGGACGAAACTGTCAGTTGTTATGGAAGGTGAATAGTAAATATTTGCTAGAAGGTAAGTTATGAACTAGAAAACTTAAGCCACACAAATACCTAAGGTCAGCATGCTAACAGCGATCAGAAAAATTCATTTTCTCCATTTTTCCCCATTGCCTCAGTGAGAAGAGTCGATTAAATTCGTATGAAAGTGAAGGTTAAAAATCCTAACCCGTACCAAGTTCGATGACCAAAATATGAACGTGATATCAAAAATCCTGCCATCTTCCCAACGAAACTATTTTCCGATTCGGTGCTTCAGTTTGACATTTCAATCGGTTTTTCACTTTCCCCACCGTCCAGAAACAGGATGAGTTATTTTTTTCAATCGGTTTGAGCAGAGATCCCTAGATTTTGGATTCATTATTTTATTTGATAAACTTCATTCTTTTTCCCCTGGGTGTCGCTTCACGAAATAATGAAATGTGAGAAGCAGCAAAACAGTTTTATGATGACTGCATGAGAGGAAAATTTTTAGGTAGGATTCTGTTCCCTCGCTAAACCGGACGCTCGGTCGCCTGGGTCTTCTAGGATGCTTCCGATTTCCTAGACAATGGGATGACAAAGAATTTTCAATGTCAGTCGGGATATGAAGTTCTTATTAGCAAATCAATAATTATCCGTAGATAACTGACAATATATTGCTTTCGGTCCAGTGAAACAAGTTTATATTCAATTAGCATCACGTGAAATGAAAGTTTTATCCATAGAGTAAAATACGAATATTGGTTCTGATGATGCAGTTTAAATTTCCGTATGGTTTTCAGTGCGTTACGATTTTGAAAGAACTTGATGACAAATATTTTCCTAAACAAATGTTGAATACTCAGTACTTACGTCTAAGGACAGAGTGATTTAAAACTATGCACAGCAGCCTCTAAGTAATTTCTTTGCAGAGCAAATTATGTGAATTTCATAGAAAATTATCCGTGATGCTAATATAATTCGACATCCATTTTGATGTTTTGTGCTGAACGACTTGCAGATATCAACCACCAGTTGTCTGAGAAATGTGATGATTGGTACTTGCGTCCAGTATCCTTGGGCTTAGCTTTAACAAATACAAATTCAAAGAAGAAAGCACAGAATCACACGTTTGATTTGCTGTACCGCGTAAATTGAAACCAAAACAAAGAGGGCAAAATCTCCTTGGGACAGGAAAATGAGGAAGAAGGGTTAATAAAATCGATGTATGAGTGACGGGTTAACTATTAATCAACCAATGATCGTACACAGTTCACTCGAATCAAGGAATTCCTTTGATCATTTGTAACATCGCTGCAGAGGAAGAAGCACAGTAATGATACTATCACCGTTAAGTAAATTTCACGAAATATGATGAATTCCAATCTCTGTTCAAGTGATAATTTATACGGGTGCATATGCACACGGGTTCTCCTAAGCAGTCACCTCACATTGATCCTCAGAAGTTCATGGTCAGTAGAGACCTTGACTTCCACGTGCGTCCTTTGACTGGCTGCACTGCAATACTGTCATTCTGTTTCGCTTTTTTGGTGTCATATATTTGGTGCGATCATGCTCTCCGTTCGACGCAACAATCGCTCGGAAACACTTTTGTTCAAAAACCGTACTGTTTCTCATCATGGACTGGGATCGCGCACTGCTGCACCTCAACGATCTAAAAGAGGCACTCGTGTTGGCTGGCAGACAGCTGTTAAACGCACCCTGCCAGCCAAGGTGTCTGTTCCGCTATTGTCAAGTGCCAATATCCGCTTTCTATTTATAAAAACATCGGATTTGTCTCTTACACTTCAAAACCAATCAATGTTCACATGAGTGTCATTTGCATACAAGAAACTTGGCTGAACCCGGATATCGCTGATTCACTCGTGTCGATAGACAGCTTCAGACTCCATCGGCAGGACAGAGTTTTGGACAAGAAGAAGACTGGAAACGGTGTGGCAACATACATGTACTCTTGATATGACAAGTTCGGAGTTGTTTTAAACGGACTTGACTGTCTCGTGACACAGTGTCATCCTAGGTTTTCTCACCACACCAGCACTATAATAACGAATTTATACATTGTCCCCTTTAGCTCGCAACAAAATATCACATCTTTTTTTCGAACCTTTTCTAGTATTTATTTTTTCTCTTCTAGAGAATAATCTACACATTATTGTAGGTGATTTCAATCATGCATCTGCCCTACCACTGCCTGTTTTGACTGACCCCTGCGCTTCTCCCACTAGAAACGGTTCCATTTTAGATGGAGTTATTACCAACCACCCCGATTTATTTCCCCTAAAACTGCGTGCTCCAATTTCAAACAACAATCATTGTCTGCTTCTGTTGAGATCCAAGATTTGCTCTAGTTCAGCTTTCTATTCCTTCAGGTGAACAAATCAAATCCAAGTTCGCCTCCGAAACATTTTCTTCTTCAGAAATCCCCTTTACTAGCATCTACCTGTTTCGCTTTTGAACCCCTGCTCAATAACAATGTCAAACGTTTCACAGAGATGGCCACCATAATCTTTGATATTTGCTGCCCCTATTTGTCTCAAATGGCCGTATCTAGGCCCAGAAACTGAAATCTCTAAGACGATGCAAGGAGTACTTCCACAAATCTCGTAATAACTCAGGCGTGCGGTAAATTTCCAAACTGATAAAAGCTGAAATCAAACGCATCGATATGACATTCGCCAGCCAACTCTTGACTGGTAACAACAATTGATTCCTATGGCAAGGCATTCGACTGTTGTATGAGAAGCATAAGAACACTTCTGCAGATGTCGACAGCATCAATTGTGCTCTCATCCGTTCTTCCATTTATACCCCCACCATAGTTGGACAGAGTAGCAATATGACAATATTTCTAGAGAAGTGGTGCCCGGTCTTCTGCGCACCACTACAATGGCCACAGCGGTTGGTCATGACAGTCTGTCCCCAGCTATTTTAAGGCATGGTGCTGTGGCTCTGACGGATGAAACTATATCTCTAATTAACTCGTCATTAAGCCCGTCTTCTACCCCTGACTGTTGGGGACCCGTCACCATTATTCCCATCCCAAAATCTGGCACTTCTACTGCTTTGGAAAAACGCTTTCGCCCCATCGGCTTAACATCTTCTGGTCTTACACTGATAGCGTGCTGTACTTAAGCGGTTGCGTTCTTCTATGTATCCTCCTAACGACCATTTTCAGTTTGCCTGTAAATCCGACAGGTCCACTTTGGACGCTGTCGCCTCCCGCATTCACCACATTTGTAAGTCCTTAAACGCATCGGTGAAATCTGTGGGTTGAACCCTTTTAGACTAATCGCCGGCATTTGACTCGGTCCCACGGTCTCTTCTACTTCACAAACTGGAAACATTTGTTCGTCTCACCTCTTTATTAGCATGGGTATCTAATCACTTTACTAACCGAACCCAGTGCACACGACAGAACAGTAAAGCTTTACAGCCGTTGATTAACAACTCAGGAGTGCTTTGGGGTGCTGTTTCTTCACCGTCTCCCTTCTCTACTTATATCAGCGACTTATCAACTAGCTCCTCCTGTCATCTGTTTAACTATGCTGGTGATGTTGCCCTCTCTCAAGCCGTTTCGAAAAACGATGATTTTCAAAGCTTTTCCAACAACCAACCTTCGGTTTACGGTTTCTCTGCATATGCTGGTTTAAATCTCAACACATCTAAATGTTTTGAATGTCTGTTCATTCTCCCATGGTCAGCTTACCCAACAGACTCAAAAACATACCAGGATTGATTCTGTGCAATATCTAGGAGTTATTATTGATAAAAATCTGAAGTTGACTTCTCACATTCCTACCTGTGAAGAGAATCTCCGGCGGTTATCACTTCAAATCAGGTAGCTTCGGCAGTACAAGGTGAAACAAAGCCCCATTTCCCGATTTGTATACCGATGTGATTTTACAATCCTTCCTTACTGTTCTCCACTTATTTATCCGGATTTGCCTAAAAAAGACTTTAAAATTGTTCGCCGGGGCTATCAATAATTAGCCGTGTTTCCATCGTACCACCAACTGAATTGTCCCTTAATCTGTGAAGAACACTTATCAGCATGTGAGAAATTTGTTCACAAATTCTTCCTGATCCCATGTATCCTCTGCACAACAGTCTTTCAAAGTGCAGCTCTCATATTTCTACACGATTCGCTTTTCGTTCCATTACCTCTAGGACCAATAATTATAGGAACTCCACTGTCCCTCATTTAGCACGAATTTTGACAAACTGTGAAAGTAATTTAGCCGAATTCCTGAGCAACCTGTCATAATGTGTTATGATTATTCCTAGGTGAGTTTTTTTAAATTATTTACGAGGCGATGATTGTAGTTTTTATTTTATTTATTATCTTCCATTTTATTTTTACTCTCATATTTTTTGACTGAAATGTAACATTATTTATTGTACGCAAAAGTCTGCACAATACAATACTCCTAACATTTGAAAGCCTCCGCAGAGTAATCTGTTTTTGGCCATATTCTGAGCAGACCGGATTCCAAAGCTAAAAGCTCAATCTCTGCTGGGCCTAATATGTTAACCGGTCTGCTGTTTCAATATTCTGTGCTAATCAATCTCCAAGACTTAATGATCACCTAAACAGTTCATGTTCAACCTCGCCAATTGATATCGTCCATGACTCAGTCGTATTCGCATTTTCGTCATTTCAGACCTCCATCAACCAGATGGATGAATAGCCCCTTGTCGACCAGTGTGTACTGCTGATTAGTGTGTAAAGTTATTATTATTAGCAGTAGCACAAGGACTAAAGGTTAACCGCACACGGATGAATCTTTGTATTAGCCAACGCATTGCAAAATATGCTTTAGCCTTCAGTATGGAAGCACCACAGTATCATTTTGTTGGAAATTTCCTAACCTTAAGTTATTCAACAACAAAGACAACAATGATTCTTTTGAAGCTCATATTTAAGAAGGGTCTGAGAACGTTCAAATCCCGACCCGTGGTTCTCTGCGAGCCTGTGGAGCGTTCACAATAACAGCTTGTTCAAATGTTGTTGCAGAGAAAAGCAATAATTTATATTTAGAAAATTCCTGTCTTGTGAAATAAGGCCAAACAATAGAGGCTTAGAAGTGACCACTAACTCATTGTCCGATTAGGTGATCTCCAATAATGCCTAACGGTGAACCCTTAGATTTTCTTTAGCGCAGTACAAACACCGCACTACTGTTTGTATCTAAATAAGTATAACTCCATTTTGAAGCCTCCATGAATAGAACGAATCCCATCTCACTACTCTCTCCCACTGGTTTCGATAGCATCAATTTTGAAAGCATCTACCGATGGTATCTCAATGGAATTTCTTGGCATCTGTAAAGGTTTATAGGCCACATGCCAGATTATTCCTATACATGAGTGTGTGCTGATAAAAATAAGTTCCACTAGCCTTTTGGCACCCAGACGTTTTGTCACATATTTCACGTAATAGTGAACCTGCCCAATCTATAAAAACAACAAAACCAACCCCACAGTTGCAAGTCTACAAGCAGCAACCCATCAAGGCTAAAGAAAATGAAATGCAAGAACTGCAACGTTTTCAACTCTCATAATAGGGTTAGAATCTACAAAAAATTGTTTTGTGACAACTTTTCTGTTTTCCTGACGGCCCCATTGTTGATTGTTTGTCTTAGTTAACCAGAGAATTATTTGCATATATATATTTTGTTTTAATGTATATATGATTTAGTTGCTTTTGTTTGCGTAGAATGATTTATTCGATGTGCGGTCCAGTGACTTGAAAAATACGGCCTGTAGCTGTTCAGAACGAGGAATTGATGAGACCGTGACCCAGGTAGGTCCTTGTAACGCTTAAGGACTCGCGATGTGATACAGAAAAGCAATTTTGACATAAAAGTTGTCATCCCAGAAATGAAATTTTTAGGTCAGCCATGCAATAACGCTATGTGACCAGCGTCGAATAGACCCAGACCATGATTTGGTATTTAATTCTTTCTTTTTCACTTTTCTGACGTTTTCATTAGGGAGTCAAACCAGACAACATGCATCACGGTAGATTAGCGTGTACTCATTCAGTCACCTCGTTCCTTTAAGCAAGGATATTCTGGTGGTAGCTGACACATTGTTCTCTTGTGCGAACTGTTGGCTACACCATGCCAGAGCTGCTGTTAATACGAGGTCTCGTAGAGTATAAACGTCCTTGTCAAGTGATAGTTGAGATTCTAAGACAACAAAATGTAGCTTAAACCAATATGTTCTCTGCAATATTGTGCAAACCTTTTGTTTAATCATACTACACACAAAGGTGTACTGATTGCAAATGCGCTGTCGGGTTAATTTCGTTTTTTTACTTTGCATTTTGTCAGCAAATTAGGAATGTACACATGCACACAAAACCATTGTGTATTTTGCCGTATTGATCAGTTTCAACAGAATAGAGTTCCATGTTCCGAAATGGGAACAATATAATCATTATTGATTTCGTGAGTCTATTGACTGATTTCTTTCTTTTGCGGTCTATCTAGTAGATCCATTCATCTTCCTGATTCTATTTATCAAGTTTATTGATCTGTATTTATGAATGTTAAACGGAAAATGATGTTGTATCCCTGGCATGCATGCGACATCCAAGTTATTGGATAGATATGGACTCCATACCTTGGTACCTATCCTTAAGGATACAAGTTTTCTTCTTGGCTTCGTTTTCGTTGTTGTGTTTGTGCAATTTCCCGGGTTGCTTTGTTGCGCTTTTTTACAGCCTATTTTGTCAGCCATATCGATGAAGGAGACGACGTGGAGCTGAACCGAACCAAATTTTCCACTGATTTTCACTTGTCGGCTGATATCACATCGCAGGTGATGATGAAATATTTCGATATCTGTCGTTGTAATAGTGGTTTTGTGTTCGAATCTGTCCACATACAGCATGAAAAATAATACTCAGTGGTAATTCCCGAAAGATGATGCAACTTGTGAAGTAGATTAGGACGCAGCATTGTACTGGAGCTTTTCAGTTCACCGGCTCTCGATCTTTAGACCAATTAGTGTTCCAGGCCTCTTGTACACCTATTCATTTTCCCCATTCCTGCTTCCATCTCCAGTACACAGTACAAAGTCCAAGATAACGGATTTGTGTAGACTCGACTGGATTGGCACTGAAATCCTTGCACTAGAATATTCACCACAGGGTTGATATACTTGAAATTATCATCAGCCCCGGCCTTGAAGGAAAGTAATCTTATTGGTTAGAACCGGCCGATGCTATATCCTACGAAAACTGCATAGTGAATGAATTAATGCATTACAGTTAATGAATTTTCATCGTTCTGTATCGTATCATAACGTCTATTGGTTCATTTTTTATTTGAAGGTATAGTCCTCAGTTGTGGGCTACTCTGATTTGCATCCATTTCGTTCCCGTTTGAGGACATTCAACAATCACTTTGTGAAGATACGGAATCCTCGGGTCTGTATTTAATCAGAAGACCAAAACTGATCAAAGGATAAAAAAGTAGGCATTTTTTCGTTATTCTCATTTAACACCCGACCAGATCAGTCTCTACTTTTTCTTTTATGTAATTAGAACTGTCTAGTTCGTTTACTGTCAACATAAAAATGGTTTCTAGCCAAAGAATATGGGGTTCAAATTAAAAGTTTGGAAGTGTCATAGTCGCGAATAGGTTGGACTATTCTTGCACTTTCAATCTATATGGATTAAAAATCATAATTTGGCAGTTTATGTTCCCGGTCTGGCGAAATAATTCCAACGAACTTTTGGTTAACTATGGTTTAAGATCTGTCACCGTCACTAATGAAACTTCACGGGTCGGTTTTTGCACAGTCAGAAAATTCCAATTATGCACAGATAACTGGATGGAACAAATAAATTTTCCTACCAGCTACTGCTTTGTGATCGTTTTATTAACTTTGCCAAACCCTTAAAATCGTTTCCCGCCGGCGGTAGTCAGACAGGTAAGGTCGTGCCTTTTGGGTGTGAGAGCCATGGTTTCGAAGCGCCAGTCAAATTCCCCACTTAAAAACACACTGTGGATCGCTCTTTTCTTCCTGAAAATGATGCACATTACTGTTTCATTAAAAAGAAAATGGGAGAGTAAAAGGTAGATTAGTACCATGATCGCAGTCGAAACAGTGTAAAAACTGTTCCTATTTTGGGCAAATATGAATATTGCTGAAATGTTTTCGAGTTCGCATTGTTTTGTCCTGTTAGACGTTTACAGGCGATGTACCTCTGTTCCACTAATAAGGGATTTTCCTATACCCCATAAAATAATAGTAACAGAACAACGTGTATTGAACTGAAAAAGTACAAGTCAAAGAAATTGGCGCGTGACTCGCTGATGGCCATCATCATAAGACTCCAGAAAGGCACAAGAAGGTTTATGTACAGGTTGATTCGAGAGGCTACAATACGGAAAATAGATTGACTTCTGTAATCACATTAATATTCAAATAAGAGTTTGAAGGTCATCGTGAAACGTCTTCAATTCGAAATCTCCACAGCCGCTGCGAAGGAGGAACTCTAGTGATCAAAATTAGCCTGAAGTACTAATTCCAAATTCTTCACTTGCACCGGAAAGATTGCAGAACATTACGGTAAGGATGTTGGGACGCTACGGAAACCAGCGACAGCTGTAAGTTGTAACATCCCAAGGCTTTTGATTTGAGGAGAAACACTGGGCAATTTGTGCACTGTTGAAAATGTGAGACGAGACGAAATGGTTAGACTTATGATTCCCTGGTGTGAATGGCACAAACAGTACAAGGAACGACAAAGAACGCAATACTAGTCAGAATAAGAGACACACGGAACGTTTACCCATGAAAAGTTCGGAGAATTTTGAAGGTTTTGAAATATGTTGCTGGGACTGTCATCGGCTAGCAAAGAAAGACAACTGACTAATGCGTCGCAGTTTCAGTTTTAACAATAAACTCGCAATAATGTCATCTTTCGTTTTTTACGGTGCAGCTACGGCTACCCTGCGGAGAACTACACGAAAAATACTGAATTTAAACAGGGAAAATTAACATTTGAAAGAAATACTGGGCTAAGAGAAGAATCTGCACTTGAGTATCTCACTGATCTTGGCACTTAGCCACATCACCTAATATATCCAAAGATCAATAAAGATGATCCCGTGGACCTTCGAGTGTGGGGAGTTTGATTTTTTCGATTTGGGATAATACACCGGTTGAGATTTCTATAAATTTTGATCACGTCTTGGAGTAGAACAGATAACATCCTACACAGTTTTCGTCGAACCTCGTGCTTTGAACACTTCCTTAAGAGTAAATTGTAATCCCATCTGATATCTCAAGTGGGTAGACAAAGGATAAGGTTTATGATGTAGAAATTGTTTCGGAGTGTTGTCAAGGGCAGAATAGCAACCAAGAAATATGCATCCGACAAATTCAATAAAGTGGCTTATCGAATTAATGAGAAAATTATTTAACTGAGGTACCGCATCTTTTTGTAGGCGAATTGAGAATGATCCGAGGTAATCATATATTACTCTAATGGTCAGTTGACGATATTTGTTTAGTGAGTTTCATAAATCCTAATATAAGAACGGTAGGATGAAATCGTTTAGACTGAATGACTTATGTTGCTATTTTTGAGGATAAAGACAGTTGCGGTAGCTGTTCCATAAGCAGCAGGTGAGCATGAGTATAAGAGACCGTTTATTATGGAAGTTGTGACTTCATAAAGTACAGTAGCATCATACATGGAGATGACTGGCAAAACGAAGGCTTTTGGGTCACTGTGGTCGAAGCTTTGATAAACGTAAGCCACCACAAATTGGGGATGAATGACCATACTGTGAACGGCGAATTATACAAATAAAGACTGTGATGATTAGCGAGCAGTGTCGAAATATGAGTAATTAAAAAGACTATTTTGAGAAAAGAGAATGGCCACCGGATATTTCATTACTGAAATGCGGATGGCGTTTTGCTGGGTGTGACAGGAAAATCAGCAGGAATGTTACTGACGCTCGGCCGATTCTTGACAAAAGCACCAAGGAAAAACAGCAGCCTATATTAATGACCTTGTTTATTAAATCATTGTCTTGCGACTAAAAAGGAGTATTATCCGTTCTCTTTCATCCTCTTTTAATTGGTATGAGGAGAAAGACCGCTAGGAAGGGAAATTAAATTAACAAATGGGTGTTGTGAAATGCAAAGAGCATCTTTCCCGCTAGCCGCATCGAGCAGTGAACATGCCTCACCATTGGCTTATACGAGCATTTCCCAAAAGTCGATGAATAGGAACATCAGAAAACGGTCCAGGAGAGTAGTTAATCAACTCAACTAGTTTCTTGTTAAGTGGGATACGTGTTTTTGCTGAATACGTTAGAACCACCGAGTTCTCGCGAGAATTAAAAAAAAGTTTTTGACCAAAAAACGAAACAGAACTACTCTTCTTTCCCTTTTTAAACAAACACTTTACTTAGTTCTTACTGATTGTAATAGGGGAATTCGAGCAATTCGTGCATCCTGAAGGAAGAAAAGGTAATGACCAAGTAACGCCGCGCGAAAAATCATGTGGGTTAATCTTGATTATGGATGGTATCTTTCGGTTTCGTTGTGAACACCGTACGGTTTGGATCTTTCACTTCCGCGGTCTTCGAAGGAGGCGCGGAGATCATTCGCTCTCAAAGTATGCATCTGCTTTGGGCAATGAGTTTTCACCCCACAAATAGAAGCCTGCGATGCTCAATGTAATGAACTGATTTCTTGTGTTTAAGAAACAGATCTTTAGAGCTCAAATTCGCTGAACACTTTCATTTCCATGTAAGAGTATACCAGAAGTGAAGTAAGCAGACAATGAAGCACTCAAGAATTAATTTTCTGCATACACGAGGCAAAGAAAAAGTTGTGAAATTCAGCAGGCTTTTTAAATGCTGCACGCAAGTATATTTAACAGGCTTCTGGTCATACTCACTTTCATTCCTGAACTGGCAACATCAAGTACCCTTCCTGATAAAAGAGAAGCTGGCTTAGATAAATTCAGTATTCTTTTCAGCAGCCCATGGATACCGCCAAAAATATTCTTTCTAGATAAGTGCAAACTATTTGCCTGATGTAAATGGTAAAGCGCGAAGTCTCGGAGAGTAGAGGGCACACTGTGATCCGCTTTTCAATTTTGTCCGTACAATAAACGATCTCTCAGAGTTCAAAAGGTAACATCTCAAACAACTTCGCGATTTTGTGACTTGATCGCCAAGACAGAAAACCCGGTTGGACAACACCTAACTGGTGGACAGCTGCTGTTTATCATTCGCTGAATGTGTGACCCATTTTGACCAGCTTGATTCTGTTCAACTTTTATGCATTTGTTGTCTCTCCAAAGAGAGCATAAAGAAGCTGATCACGAAAAACAATGTATTCTTCCTAGCTGCCAGGAGTAGGGATAGCTAATGATCTGAACATCGGTTAATTATACATCAACCCAGTGTCACTAGTTAAACCACTATTTGTATCCAGTTGTTTTAACCTACCTCGGGAATTTGAAATACTTTATTGCACGCAAGTTGCCGTTCCACTAGGTTTGTGTTCACCGTGACAACCTGGCACTCAAAATTACATTATACTTCCTCAAATCACAAAGTTTCGTCAGACAAACTTTTTAATTTCTCGAAAGAACAACGAAACGATAGAGGAGATCCCAAGTGAAAACATTTTATCCATGTCTTCGTCAAGTATTGCCTTGTATGCACTAGTTAACGTAGCCACTTTGATATAAATGAGGAAAATTCCTACGACTGCGATACGACTTGGATGATACGCTCAACTGACCAAAACATCCAGCACACGAAGTCACAAACTGTTCGAAATGGTTTTGGGGAATACCTCATTAAAGAGCTTATATGTAAGTATACGAACACAAGCAGCACATACACATTCGTTCACTCATTCATCAGTATGCTTCTAGGCGCGCGCTTATTTACTTACATCCAACAGAACTCTAGTTCATAGTCTGCACGTCCGCAAAACATCAGATATACCAAGTGAAACAATATATATATATATATATATAATTTCGTTTGGGCTTAAACCCCGCTGAAGCCAAATATTTGGACGGTTAAGGGACTAATTTGAAACATTTACATTTTCTTTTCCCCTCGCATTTCTCCTTGAAGTAGGCACTTTACGTATGCTATGATGAATTAATTGTGAAAGAAACAAAACTGGAATAAAACCCTTTAGGTCCCAGTGTTTTAAGCTTACGGATTAGCTTCCTGTAGATTTATCTACTATCCTTTGCCCAGAGAACTCGACAGCCAAATTCTGCCGCAACGCCGTCCATTCCAGTGGGTCTTACCATCTGTTTCAGATGAAAAGCCGACACCGCCAGCGCTAATATTAGTGTCCTGAACAGGACGAACACGTAACCAAAACCATGAAATATTCCCGTTTTACGAGACTGCCAGAAATGTAGGATGACGCCAACGACCATGACGATGACTTATGTCATAAAAGAGAGGCGCATTCCAAGGACCACTCAACCCTTTTAGGGTGGTTCAGTATGGGAAACTTAGGAAACATTTAAATATAGGGATGACTATTTAACAAGAGATTTCCCAAATAGAATAGTCCACCCAATCAGTATCTGCGACAGTGACATGCACATTACTGAACTTCACTGGGTGAAGCGAAAATAAAATTCAACCCCGAAATTTGATAACTAATTGTCACAGAAAAAATGCGGATAAATTAGTACATCAACTGACGCTGGCTTTAGGATATATTTTGCACGTAACAAATGACTAGAGAAGACATGAATTTTTTCTTAAGGAAATGAATTGAAGCAGGTTAAGGAGGGGTTAACAATCGTAAGAATTCTTAGTTTGGGTAACACTATCAGTTCGGTTTCCTGCTTGTCCCCTTAATTTATGACTAATCGGTGACCTAGTCGTTTCCAACTGCAAACTTCGATTTCGGTCAGAGTAGTTACTGACGATAAATGACTCTTTCGGTCGACATCAACAGGACAATTAGTTTGCACAAGTTATTTCTTTCGTTACATCGCTTCCCATTGTGATAAGGCGAGATACTGATAGAAACAAAGAAAAACACTCGCTTTTCCGGAAAAATAGCTTGGGATGTTTTTATTGTGTTCAATTAGCCTTGTTTAGATCAGGGCAACCTAACGACAAGACTAAAAGACACACGAAAACAATCCTCAAATCGACAATAACTTCAGTATTGTATTCAAATTAAGAAGGTTTAATGTTCGTGTCATATGAAACAAATAGCCACGCGACCAGCACAAACAGTCGCTCGGTGGAACTGATTGGGATTTCGGATAGCTTTCATACATCGTAAAGTTCATTGGATTCGTTGTTCATTAGGACCCAAAAATATTCTGTCGTTCCGATCTTCACCAAAACTTAGCCACAGAATATGTGACGCAGAATCCGTCTGATGAGCTTCGTAGATTCATCTGTGAGGAAAGTGAAGTGAAAAGCATTAACTCGGAAATTTCAGGTGAATTTTATTTTCTAGAATTTGCCCTTAGAAATCTAATGATACTCGGCATAGATAAGTACCATTCCACTCGGATTCTGAATAGTCTCTGAAGGTTTGCTTAAGGCGATTTATTCAGCAATCAGCGAGAAATCGGATCGACTCGCTATCTGGCAGTTTTCTCCGTTTTTTCTAGTTTCTGGTCACTCCTCAACTTGGCCGGATTACAATAGATTTTGATTTAGACAAATTTGGATAGACCTCTTAGACAGTCAAAAACTTGCAGTCCGCCTGTTCAGCCTACAGCTGGCTTCTGAAATTGATTAGCTTTGTCCGCCCAACTAATTTGTAGTTGAATTTTTAAATAAACTAGGTTAGATGTAAATCTCATTTCAGAAAAACACCGGAGTGTAGCTTGCGTGATGAAAAACATGCAACTCACCAGTGATAACATTACGTCTGTTTTGAAATAACGATAAAATCCTGACGGCAATCGAAGTAACAGGAAGCAAACAAACTGACAGTTTTACTGACCATTCCTTAGGAAGCAAAAATAAACCAATCATCACATATACAATTTGGATGTACCTATCGCGGGCATAATCGTACAACACTGGATTGACAGAACGGTTTTCCTTTGCCAAAATGTTTATTATTAGCGCAACAAAAGCATCACCTAGATCGCATAACGTTCGTTGTAAACAAACACCAAAGTGACCTTGGGACATACATCGTGCAGCCCGTGTTTCTGACTTTTGCTTTCTCTCTTTCGTACCAGATATGGGACATACTGGTCGATTGCTCAGTATAACACTGCTCAACCTAGCTCAAATGAATGAGTACAAAAATAATCGTGTCGCTTAAGAGAGAACTGACATCGATTCGATTAAACTAACAGTTCAGTTGACACGCTGCAGTTGCAGTCAATGCTCATGCGTTTTACTTGATAAGTTCCGAAACTAACAAACCCAATGTGATCTTCTCTCAGATTCTCAAGTGATTGCAAGCATGTCAGATATAAAGTTGTGAAAACAAAAATGTCATTGAGAAGTATTGGAAGGAAAGAGACCACGTGTTCGGAATCTATAATTACCCAATGAATAGTATCAGTTGTGTACACGCAAATCTCCAGTACAAAAACATCGAAAATTCTATTCTCCCTAAGGCACATCTTCAGAAAAAGCTTACTTTCCATCTTCCAATCTATGAGGAAGCGCAGTATTTCTATGGGTAGCAATGTCAGTGACTTTCCGACTTAAACGGAACAAAGGTAGATAGTGAGCGTCGTAAATTTTTGTCGTGGATGTTCCGGATTCAATGCCTACCCTCCCAGTCACCATACCATGGAACAACTTTCAGCCGGTGATCAACTATTCTTGAAAAGCACATGTTTGCAAGGTTATTAAACGGAGTAACAATGACAGTTTCTATTTCCATCACGAGCAGCAGAATTTGCTCTGCAACAGGAGAAAAATCAAGCCAAAGGGGATGAACAACCAACGTCTAGTCCTTATGATTCTTTTAGAGAACTCAGGTATATCAACATTCCCTCTCTTCATTCTGCTGCCGATTGGCTTTTGACAATCGCTTCAAGGACTTCCAATACAGATACATTAATTACAATCCAAGAATGCGACGCGGTCACTTCAACTCTCGGTAGCAAAACGGAACACGAAGAAGCAAAAATTATTTGTCCATTACGGCGGAGACAAAGCAAAATTCGCATTACTTAACAAAGGTAGCCTCCAAATGACGTGGTCGAAGGGAACGTTGTCAATCTCCCTGAATCAACCAACTGAATTCTAGTTTCGAGCATCCGGCTCCATGACCTGTGTGAGCACATTCACAACCGGGATGACTTAGACGATCTTCTACGCGACTGAAAACCACCCAATTTAGAGAGCATCAAATGGCAGATCCAAATTTGCGTTTTCAGCCCTTCACCACAGATTTTAACTCGGCGGTCAATATCGGAGTTTTTAGTGGTAACTTTCTTGCGTTCGAGTCTCCGCGTCACCAGCTACTTCACCATTTTGGCCGACGTTCACAGCCATAAAGGTCGTTGTTCATCATTCTTTAGAAAGCTGCAGCAATAGTAGAAGAAAGCAATACATAAATCAAAAAAGACAAGGAATGATTAACGAAACATGAAAACTGCAGTAACAGTGATAATAATGATAAGTTTTTCTTGCAAAACGATTTGAGAAGAGTACGAGCTACAGCGCCGATCTTTTCCTTATATCCATCTTACAATGAATATGTCCATGGTATGCCAGGTATTGAGTACATACATATATTATATATATAAGGCACTATTTGGAGGCTTCGAGAAAATTCCCGAAGTAGCATAGCATCTTTTGCAGGAATGTTGCTAACCATTAGGAATGTATACTCAGTGCTTCCCTGTACGGTCATCCGCATACCCATACACCGGTTATTAAGTGCATATATATATATATACAATATAGGTCGAAAAATCAAGCTTAAATTGTCAGAACTGTACATGAATAGCTTTTGTCAAAGAGCGATTCGTATATGCTGTCTGTATATATAACAACAGGACAATTTACTTCTGATTCTATATATTTTCGTCGTTTACTTCAACAATTTGTATAGTGCTTTCATGAAATAATTTAATACACGACAATCGCTCAAATCACCACTAAGAAACAATGAAAGCAATGTACACCTGTTTCATCCTTGTTAGGAATCATCAGCAGTGCTTATCCACTACGCCCGAACTGAGACGCAAACCTGGCAGGAAAGATTTTGAGTCCGAAGCCTTAGCCGTTACGCTACCGGGCAGGCACTGAACGGTCTGTTGAGATTCATTACATGATGTTGCACCTATTAGTCACTGGTTTGCACATTTCTCTATCCAGTGAGAAATATGCCATATTCAATATATGAACTACTTAGATTTTAGTTGTCAGGAGGACATTTTGAGGGCTTCGAGTTAGCATTTAATAAAAAGATGATCTACTGAATTCTGAATTCATCTACATTGACAGTTCCGGCATAACAGAATGGGAAATAACTATCTTCCTATCACGGTTTTAAATACTTCCTACAAAACTGAAGACTGCGTTTTTTTTTTCGAATGTCTTCTTTCGGTCACCAAACATCATCGATAGAGTGGCATTCGTTTTTCTTCACAAAATGTAGTGATGGTATTGAAAACCGAGGCCGAGTGCACGAACAAACTCCTATTTGATCATGCAAACTTTGATTCCTCCGATTTAAATCTCCAAAACGATGACCCGAATCCGTGCTCGATAACCAATCTCTGCTGACGTCCTTCCTGTTTGTTGCACGTTATGGAGAACGGTGTAAATGCGAATGCTAGAAACTTAGTTGTTTCAAAATCTCTCGAAATGAACTGGACTCATTTTGTCAGCAAAATTAGTCAGTTTAAAACAGATTTTGTTGTGGCTCTGAGGGACGGCGTTTAGCAAATACTGCCGAAAATGATGGGGTCGATTGCATTTACCAACACCAAAGATGCTTTGAAAAACTTCCGCTAGGCTGCTCTCGCATGTCCCGTGAAACTTTACCGAAAAATCTTTACGTTTTATTCTTTAATGCTATGCCGATAAAGGCACCTTTAAAAAACAAGGCACGAAAGCTAGCCCAATGCGTCCGACTTCTTATTCTGAATCAAAGCGGAAATCCGGTGTGTTGTCAACACTAAATTGGATGACGAGAAAGTGGCAAACGATATCCCGTATGGCATGAAACGTCATCTCGATTGAAGAGGTTACATAAACAACAGTGGTATGAATAGCATACTTAGCGGAGCCAGTACCGTGGCAAAACGTGTAATATCTTTCTGCTAATTCTAAAACCCTAAACGAAGTTAGGACGAGCATCTAACCAAGAAAGCAATCAAGAAAATGCCAACAGTGTAGGCGGAGTAATCCATATTCTGTAATGCTATTCAATGATTATTGTAGTTGGACAGTGATAAGCTTTTCTGCAAATGCTGCTTGTCTAGCAGGACCATGAAGCAAATAGTTTTCCTCATTAAACAGCGAAACTTCCCCATTAGGGAAAGATCCGTAGACACTACCTACGTCGTACTGGACAGTCTTCTGTGTCTAACGCACCTGTATAATTTGCGTTATCTTAAAAATAAAAGTATAGAATTCCCAATTCATTATTCAAGTTGCTGATGTATACCACAACTAAAAGTTATAGTATGAACCAAAAAGCAATTCTTTAGCCTACCTGCACCTGACAGATTTCCTTCAATTCTTACCCGAAAGCATTTTCCTTTTGAAGATTGTATAATCCACCTGACAGGGTACGTCTTACGTCTAGTGCATTCATGTTTCTTTTGCAGTAGCCTGTGCTTCATCGAGTCAAAATCTCTTTGATACCCAGAGAAAAGAATTCGACTTATTCCACAATCTAACCGGTCAGTTGCCATGCCTAGGAAGTCAATCATCTCCGAAAGACATGCCTTTTCTTGTGACCGAACCCGCGTTGATACACAGTCAACGTTTTTCTCTCCAGGTGATTCATGAAGTCATGTCAAAGAGTTTTGTCCTACATCATCATCTTCATCGTTCAGCGTTAAACAGCAAGGAAAACTTCATTGACCGCTGCGCTTTCCCTGGAGTTACATGTTTCTGTAAAAAGCGTGGATATCCAAGTGGAACAGGGAATGAAAATTCACAGGTGGGAAAAGATAAGAATGCTGCAGTAACCAACAAACAGAACACAGCCTAACTGTACAAACGCACTCTTTTAATCATTCTGATTCCATAGAAAAGGGTAACACGATCGCCACTGTTCACGGTTCACTGTCATATCTTGCAATGTCTCAAACTAGCTGGTTGTAGAGTCTTTCAGAAAACAACAAAGAAGAGGTGATACGCCTACTTTACCTAAGTTCGCTGTACATTTCCTCATTCCCCGTGGCCACGTCATCTGTTGAACTCCACATGGCTTCTTCTAGGCTTTGCTGCTTACCATGGATGAGCTCTCCATTCTTATCGCACACGATTTCACTAACCGAAGTTCGCCGCTTAAACAGTCTTCGACTGTTACCTGAAGCGACCCCTACTTCCATCTCTTCGGCCACCTTAACCCACCAGTTTTCGCAGTCATTCTTAAGGCTTATCGTCAAATGACGCTGCAACTGTCGACGCAACTTATTCACTTCCTTGCAGTCAGGCAGCTCGCGTTTTTCCTCCATTAGACTTAGCGACGCTTGCGAGATCCAGTGTTTTTGATGAATGCTAGATCTAGGACCGCAGGCGAAATCTGCTGCCAAATGCATAGCCTGCTTAATTTGATCCCACTGCTCGTCTATATTGATTCTCGTCGAAGTTCTTAGTCCCTCGGATAGTTTCTGTTCGTAGCTGTTGCGAACAGTCGAATCAGACAAACGTTCGACAGCCAATCGGGTTTGTGACCTGCGTCAATGGCCATTCAGCTGCAGTAAAAACCGCATTCAAACTAAGGCATGGTCCGATTCGACGTACGTGGTTCAGTAAGATCTACAGTTCTGGACAGAACCGCGCCAACGGCAGCTTACTGCAATATGGTCAATCTGACTCAGACCACCTGTCGAGTTAGAGCGCCATGTCGCTGTGCAACGCGAACTGTGTCGGAAATTCGTACTAGATAGAAACAAACGATTGCCTGCACAAAAATGGATAAGTCTTTCCCCGTTGTCTGTTCGCTGAGCAGACAATGCGCATCGCCCACCTAAACAGGACTCCGATGCACTCAATTTCCCAACTTGTGCATTAAAACCACCTGCCACCACTACAATGTCAGAGCCTTCGCTCTTCCGAACAAGGGTCACGGGGTCTTCGTAAAACTCGTCTTTTTCCATGTCAGTGCTGCAGTCTGTTGGAGCCTATACCGAGATAACAAATAAACTGCGCTTAACGCTACTATCATTCCGGACGCCGACTGATCCCTGCAGTCTCACGGCGCACAAGCGACTGTTGACCGGGATCCAGTCTAAAACGGCTGCTTCAGCCTTCTCACTCAAGACTATTGCTATACCGCGCTGACCCACAGTTTGAGCCGCTTCGTCTCTTGAAGTGTGAATAGCTTCAGTCATCAAGTTACGTGAGACCACGCCTGATATCCGTCGGCGGAATTTTCTCATTTGACCTTGAAGAAATCTTTGTTGTTCCGTACAAAGGTTGCCCATGAGCACTCTGGTAATGTTCTTATTTTTCTTCTTACTGCCCCTCCCCGCATTCACTATTCATTCTTGATTCCGCCCGCTGTAGCCCCGGAAAGTCATGCTTCGCCCTTGATTATCGCATAATGCCCACTTCCCACTTAATTCTGCTAGCTCTTCATGCTTGAGAAGCTTCAGTCTGCGCTATTTAGTGCTGAAACCATGCCTTAGTTTCTACCTCAACACTTTGCATAATTTATTTGTCCATCATACTGATAACCCATCCTATTTTATTCCGTTTGGTAGTGGGATAGCCGCTGTGGTTGCCGTTGGCTAGGTGCGAATTTGCTGCAGCTAGTGAGGTACATAATTTTTGCCTCCGTGCGCTACCCAATCAAACCATAACCCGAAATGCTTGACGGGCTTCTAGCGGAATTACTAAGCGATTCTTAAACCGTAGAATCAACCTAGACGGCATAGCCGTTCGGTCGATGGTCATTTGAAGCTCACGTTACCCTCAGGTAAAGTCGCTTGACCGAGAGAAGGTTAAGACAATGGGTCAAAAATGAAGATACTGGTTACCTGAATGATCAAGTCAATGATCTGATCCGGTCATTTATAAGAAAATGTGCGACATCTGGGGGACAATAAGTAATCCATGAATCAAGTATCAACAGGTAGACAGAACGAATCAAACAAACGGGATTTCGTTGTGAATGGTATAATGTTAATAACAGCGTTGTTCGTATATGTAATTCACCAACGTTTCATTGCAAGGACGAGATTTAATTTCACAGTAGCAGGCAATGAAAGCGATGACGAGATTAGATTTAATACGCTCGATTCACATTCTAATTAATATTTCGATTAATGCTGTTAATTCGGATTTCTGATTCAATGAACCTGCACAAAGGGAAAAGTTAACGAAAACTACGCCAATCAGGGTATGAAATTCAACAGAATTTACGGAAACAGTGAAATACGTTGCAGCATGCCGGCCTAAATCCGTAAAAATGCCCTTTGGATAGCAAAATATTTTGTTCGACAACTGTCCGTTGGAGTATGTAAATTTTCACCGCTTTCCGGATATTCAGAAACTCACGACTCAGTGACTTCACAAGCCAATTTGTTCGGATCAGGAGAACAGATTCATCAGGCATTTTATCGATTGGTTTTTCCGGCCATCCAAGACATTGCCACGGTGCTTACCGTTTCTGACAATTTTGACCCCCATTTCTTTAACATCACTGAACCGATAATGTCAAAACAATGTGAGGTTTGATTCGCACAACGATACCGGTTTCACCACAATCCATTTTCCAAGACATCAATACTTTTGTTAGAAATCTTATCTTCAAAATTACAAATGACTCAATTGAACCGACTGAACATTTGGAATTGCCTGATGAGTGAAATCGACAAAACTGAACGTGCTGTGTGAATCGAGCATGAAACACAAGGGCATGAATTACCTCCCAAAAGATGTTTTGAACGATCGAAGCAGGCAGGGGCATCAGCGCCTGCGTTTGTTGGTGTGCCCCGTCCCTGAGGTTTTGTGAACCTCTACTCACTCGCGCATGTCTGTTAGTTTGTGTGTGCGTGTGTTTACGCAGATAACTCGGCACTGTCTCATTTTCAGAACGACAACATTCAGGCCGCCGCCACGTTGGCTGGAGTTAAATCAGATGAATGTATATCGGGGCGAAAGCAATCATCTTTCACCAAACCTGAACTGTAAGGTTATTGAAATTGGCTTGGTTAAACCCGAGTAGGACGAGATGCTTAGTTGCCTAAAGATGATCCCGCGAGGATATCAAATTCCAAACAGGACTGGCCAAACTGAAATTCTGTTCCTGATTTGATGAAATAAATGCAGGAGCGATGTGAATATCGTGCACAATGCCTTCATTTGAACTCGGATCAAACCTCGGGGACTATTTTTAAGCGCAACTTTATTCCGCCCAACTCTTGCAGCAGGTGGCACGCTACTGACGGTTATCGTTATATTTTAGCTTCATCTGTTCTTCCTCATATATATATATATATATATATATTTATATATATATATACGCATGTTCCATACATGCATACATGTACGTACATTATGCAAGCATATTATTTTACATACGCATAAACGAAGGCTAAGTACAATGAAATATGATAAAGGAAAGTTACCTATCGGGCAAAAAAGGTCTGAAGTCTGGCGACAACGAACCAAAGGTGTAATGTTAGCTCATTCGACTTTCACTGACGGTGGATAGAGAAGAAAAACCGCGGCAGCCTCGTGAACGATCAGGCACGCTACCACGTGGGAATCTTTACTGCTTTAGATCCGAATTGTAGACTGCCTCGGGCACATAAATGTCACGGTCATGCAGCTCATCTTTTCGCTGTCACCTGTGCGATTTTAGGCGTCCATGAATGAATTTTTTCGACTGCGAGAAATTCCGCTTTGATTCTGTCGCATTTTTAATCAGAAACTCCTGCATTAGACAGCTGCACACAATTGTAATAAAGTTCCATAGACAGACAAAGAGAGGGTATATCTGATTTAAACTTTCACTCACCCCAAAGTTCATGTTAGCCTTCTATTTTGTCAATGTGCTGTTCTTCGAATTATCAAACACGAACAGTAACTGTAGAAGCAGTGAAAAGTCTAATCGACTTCCTTCGTTATGTTGTCGCATTTTTCAATCACCACAACTATTCGGCTGACAATTTCATTCGAGAATTTGGAATCGGATGTTAGAGGAGTTACGAATTAGTTCCGGCAATGTCTGTTAACTCGCCAATATCCTTCCCCCATTGGTCCATTGATCTCAAACCCCCTCCCTTTGTTTGTTGAAAAACGATTTATCTTGCAGCTGCATTCATAAGAAGAAATTAAAAAGGATAAAACGCGAAAGAAATTTATAAAATGCCTTCTACCTTTAACATACGTCAGGTTTCACGCTTCATATATGACTAAAAGTTCAAGATTACCTTACTGTTTAAACATACAGGACAGTTTGTAGTACTTATAGTTCACCGGCCTCTTCTCCTCAACAAATCTTAAATTATTTTGGAAAGAAGCAAGCAGGTGAGATTTATATCCCTGGGCTGTAACTACAACTCCCGGATATTCATTCACAATAATATCCGCGATTAAATGACATAAGCAGTGTTCCGAAAAATCGATGCGCCATGTATTGGTTTTAATCGCGAATGATATAATGTTGATAACAGTTTTACAATCCAACTTGCTTTGAGAAAGACTACCCATGGTAGTCGAAACGTTAGCACATAACATCTACCAACAACGCTGTGTTATTAACATTATATCATTCACAATATCCGCGATTGTTTATCCGTAAATTTGACAGAGAATTATCAAAAACGACTTTTACTTCGCCAGGATGTCCTTACTCAGTTATCACCGTAATGACAATTCACGCGCGTAAGGAGCAAGTTCGCATCAATATGTATTCTATCTATAAGGACACTGATGGTTTCAGGAATTTTATAGACTTCAGCTGCAGGCTTTTGCACATCGGTCTCATGAATGGCTTTTGACGAATCAAACATTTTCACATTACTTACTATTAGACCGCTAACAGGAGGGAATAGATCAACGGCTAATAAACATGATTCCATCAGACAACCCTACCTCCGGGTGCTTGGAAATTCCTCTTCTATAATCAAAATGAGTGTGAATAAACGCATCTGGTATCACCATGCACGTCGAAACCCGACAAGTGGTGCATCAATGCTTGGCATTACAAACTTGGTTTATTCATTACCTACAAGCACAGATTAGGGAAGGATAGCGAGAACAAACGGACTGCTGGTCGGCGTGCAGTTTACCCCGTGCACATCACATGCCACATGAATGTCAATAAACAAACCTCTCATGGCTCGGACGACGATATGCATTCTCATGGCTAACGTCAATAGCACCAAACGGTTGACTCCCTCAATCACACACGTTTTTTTTTCTTGACTACTATCCAGAAAACCCAACAACCGGCCGAATATACGCAACCCAGATACATGTGTTGACAATTTCCATTTGAAAGTGTTTACCGTCATGAAATGAATTAACCCGTTGACAGCGAAGTATTCAACAGGCTTTGAGCGAGCAAGGACTGTGCTTTTACCACACTTTCGCGCTTGTTTCACTTTTTCCGATAATCATTTGAGCGTTTTTCGATACTGCGGCATCATTAGTTCTACGATAAACAACCTCCATAGCAATTTGTTCGACCATTAACAGCAACCCTTACTTACAGACCTAAAATTGCTGGGTAGTAATAACTGAATCATAGAGAGTCCAGGATTTTATACCAATCACTGGATAGGCCTTGTGTTTTTTTTAAAATCCGTGTATCTCATTTTTCACTTAACCAAAATCCGGAAGCCGTTCTTTCGGCAAGTCGACACAGAGTAAAGTTGTTTTTTTAAACTGTGGCAGAATAATAAATGATTCTTGTCCTGACGGAAGAGGCAGTGTAATTTACAAATTATTGTTGAATCAGTCCCCTTATGGGTTTTCATGCACAGTCCTTTCGAACCAGACTAACTCACTGGCGATCTTTAACCCGGCTAAGAATTCACTATATTTCTCGTAAACTCGTGTCCTTGCGAACTTGCTGACTGATTGCAATCTATTAAAAAAGTATATAAAACCAAGCATATCCCACTGGGTTCGATAGACGTTTCGCTAAGACGAATAATGCAACCAAATAGTGAAACATACCGGAAATACTTTGATTACCGAGAATGACTCTACTTTCACGTGATCTTCCAAGATCAACCTCCTCAGATGAAACCTCTGCTCTATTCAGTTAATATTTTACCAGCTTTGCATCTTTTCCAAACAAACAACCTCATTTTCACTGTTTCACAAATGATTAAACGTGGTCTGTTTTACGGATTTTGATATTAGGATGATCCGAGAGACAGTGAAATAGCTGACAACTTGAATGGTGCTTCTACACAGATATTGTGTAATCCGTCTTGCAATAGATAATATCGATAAACATTGTGTCGGTTTCATTGGGCCACTGATCGAAAATTGTAATTTGCGCTCATGACCGAGGTAGACTGACAGAGATCTTGCGTGTTGTTTACGGACGCTTAAAAGGGATGATTTAACTGAATTGCAATCACTTGGGTCGCGGATAAGATTTGACTTTTGAAGTTTCTTGTAGGTCTGCCTTTAAAAGTATAAATAGAATGAAAAGTTTCGTTTGCAGCGAAAAAAATTATCTGATTCTATCACGTGCATGGTGATAGAAATCCATCTATTTTCATTGATCCTACGTCCAACCAACTGGACGTGGTGCGACAGTCTTCTTGTGGTATACAAGATCACCAGAAGTGTTCAAAATGGGATACGAACTGATTCAATCACAGCATTCAAACACGAAAGCGTAGGGAAATTTTAGAATTTAAGGCCGGATGCCATTTAAGATGTTTTGATAATACCCAGAGGATAACTAAGGCCACAAATCCACGGCATCTGGCTTGAATAAATTCATGGTAGAAGACAAGTACTGCTAAGTCAACAGTGGCATAAGACAGAGTAAATTATTTCAACTTTCTATGCTGCTCAGACGAAAGATATTTTTAAATAGAGCGAAGCACCTCTAGCGTAAGGGATCCGCTTCCAATGTAGAAAAGAATAAATTTATTTGTGAAATTCGTCGCACCGAAATCAGTACAAAAAACACGGAACCGTGATACAACTAATTTATCAGGCTTGTGAAGAACAACCAGATCTACGTATATCAGCCATCAGGATCAGGGCTGGTAAATTATAAACTTATTCGACATATATTAACGAGAAAATCAATTTGCTGCTGCCAGCTAGGGACTGAAAAAGATGAGTGCCCGGGGATTGACGAACTCGTGGTTTCAGTATTCGATAAACTGTTATTTCTGTCGTTAAGATATTCAGATCAAAATAACTCCTTACATTTAGACAGAGATCGATATTCAATGATGATGATCTCTAACAATGATGAAACAACTGTTCAATACTTTCCTGATTTCACTGGTAAGTTGAACTAATTGAAAAAAAGTGGTGTCTATGCAAACCGTTCATGAGCGTCGGCTTTGCAACCCGATCACTAGCAAAGGAAAGCAAAATATAGTATCAAAGAAAAATTTTAAAGTCCTTTAGAGTGAATAATGGGACCAATTTCGGTTTTATACACTTACGACTCTTCTGTGTTCGCCATTCCGGTGCTTACATATTCTCGTCCAATACCATAGTCATCCACAATTTGACAGAATCCATCTGAAGTGGAAAAAAATCTTACCAAGGAAAAACTGCTTCTGTGGACGAAATTCGGTCCACCCTGAACAAACGTTCCCAACTTGCTCACCTACAACTTACTCAAATTCTCCTGGAACTGTGTTTTAGCTATTGTGCTTGAGGGCTATTTTTCTATTGTTTCTTCAGAAAGTACCGGAAGATTAAAAGTGCGACAGTCCTCATGATTTTCGCAGCTTTATACCACACTCGCCGGGAAAAAATACAGGATGATTAGTGATCATGGATAAATAAAAGTTGTTGTTTCATTACTGAAAGATCCAAGAATAGTTACCATGAGCGCAACTGTGGTTAGATGGGAACCAGGACCACTCAACCTTCGCCAGAATATCTCATCCCTGTCTATTTTATCTGCATCAAGTAAGAATCGAAGATCATTTATGAGTGTTATGGTTGTCTTCAGCGTAATTGCTGCTATGACTGTGCGGCCCCAAAAAACGACCATGTGTGAGACCTCACAGTTAAGTAACCAGACTGCAAAATGTAGTCTATGCATTGCTTAATGTCCACTGAAAAGTTGCACGGCTAATCCTTATAACGGGCAAGCTATACGTCACTATCTTCATTGTGACTGTGTAGGTGCGGCCTGCCTTTGCTTACACTTGCATTGCTTTTCTTCATGAGTTTTCCTTTCAGTTTTCAGCATTTCTGATGGTTGTAACCCCTGTTATAGGAGCCCTAGCCTCCTCTATATGTCACGTCCACGTGACTTTGGAGAAACCAAACTTCTATGAGACAGACTGACTGAGCCAAACAAAACAATTTATATCGCACTTAACTTCCGAACAGCGAGTAAAATGTAGGTAGAAGTGGATTCTTATCCAGGTGATCGTAATATGGGTTAGTACTGACATAAGTCAAGAAGGAGCAAAAAGTGCTTCAGTTAGTGAATCAACGACAAACACGGAGTACCGGCTCAGAGCCTTTTAGCTGCCCAGCTTTGCAATAAATATGTCTGAAAAGTGGAACAACACAGTCCATCGGAAATGTCCTAGAACTCCAACCGGGTATCATTTTCCAGTAAGGTAATGCGGCCATCCACAAAATCTGTGAATTCAAGAATCAATCACTATGGCCATGCCTTCGCTACGAGCAACCCTGGTACTAAGTCATCTGCGGCTGTTTAGGGAACTCCAGTTCAATAGTGAACCGCGTGAATTCCGTATTTGAATCGGCATCTGAACACAGAATCTCTTTAAAATATCAATTTGTGCCTAGACATACATCAAAATCATATACATCAACTGTAAAGTTTCAATTTTCTCAACTGTAAAGTTCTCAAAAAGGCCTACTGCACGTGGTCCCACGGTGATCGGATCAGCCTACATGTCAAGGAGGCAGGAACGTTTTCGGCCGATAAATATCATATTTTCCGAAATATTTTGGTTTAAAAACAAACTTTTTGGACACAACTTGGCATTCCAGTCTCATTGTGAGGTAAAATTAGATTTTACGAAAACTTGCAGCCACTGGAATAACGATTTACTGATGGGAACTGATACATTTACCATGGAGTGCATCAGATGGCAACGAGTGGAAAGTCACTGCAAACGCAAAATTGCGCGTAATCCGTGGTTCCATCCAGAATTAAAGAACATTAAGGATTTTTTTAATTTTCCGTTTTCATAGCCATTCCAGGAAACGTCCCCAAAAGAGGGCGGATGTCTGCCTGAATAGGTTTTCTTTATTTTGATTATGCCAACAACTTAGCTTTTCCGAGCAGCAATGATCAAATAATTTAGAAAAATATTGGACCGTTCGGCAATGAAGACATCCCGAAACGGTACGTGCTCCGCACCTGACAGGAGCCTGTATTCACTTTTTGTGGTGGTCAGTTTGAGATAGTCAACAACTATTAATATCTCAAGAGCTTGATTAGGACTGGAAGTATTAAGGATTAGGCTACATCACAAATCGTCAAAACAGCTTTTAAGAATATGCGATAGAAGTGACACCCTCAAGAGGTCTGATATTCCCTTACAGAAAGGGTATACAATGCTATAGTTCCTAGCTTTCTTCCCCATGGTCGGTTCGTGAAAAGCAACATGGAAAGAAAACGACAAAAAAACGCAAAGTAAGTAACATGAAGACAAAAAGCTCTTATCCTCCTGATTGTTTACTGTTCTTCCTCTTTTGAAACAAGCCAGTCGTTCGGAGGGAATGTACAACAAATGTCCAACCAGCTTATTCTATCCGTGATCCTTCCAGGGGGGCCAGCACTTTACACCTAACCTCTGTCATTGACAAAGTTTTCTTGCTATATTCAACCAATAATACGGAGATAACAGTGTTCGAACACCGATTCGCTTTTTCGGGTCCATCTTGTATTGCTCTCTCGGTCAGTGCAAACAGAAAAACTATATTGGAGAGACCAGCGGCAGCCAAGCGGTCAACCTCACGTGGGTCATCAGCAATTAACTCCTCATTTTGGGTGTTCACATTTGACCGCAAACTCTTAGCCGTAAATGAAGTACACCGACTTTTCATTAATAAAGGGAGAAAAAGATAAGGGAATGATACAAGTCAGATGCAGTGTAGTCAACGTGAATCAATTTCCATAACATCATCGTAGACTGCATGGCAAATTCCGCCGACGGTCAGGTGAATAACGCATCTGACACTACAAAAGTGTAAAAGGTTCGAGTTCCTAATCCCCTGACACTGATAATGCACGATTATTTGTTTCTCGGCTCGTTAAGAAATATGAACTTTCAAGGTCTTGGTTGGTTACATGTCAATCTAAATCTCAAAACTCTGGTGACCGATTTCTCAACTCCGATCTAGTGAACCTCAGAGCTTATGGAATACGCCCCTTTCATTGCTCATGTGCATGAAACCGGGACCGAGAGAAAAGAAGAACCGTCAAACTGACTTCACATGAAGTTAACCGTTAACTAAGAATTCTCATAACGATCACAGCTCATAGACTTTCATTGTACATATCATCAGTGGGCAGACTTGCCTCACCACTTGAATCTAGGTGGAAGGTAAATAGAAAGAAGGAAATAGTATTGTCTCGGTACCGCCCCACGAAGAAGGAGAAATGTTTAAAATATTTTGACAATGACTGACCAGAGGTTGTGAGCGAAAATCAAAATTCAAAGGATGATTTGGGACACGAAATTCGAAGATCCCAATTTACTTTGCGAGTAAACATTAGTAAGCTACTGGCAAATTAGTGTTACTATTAGCAGTAACACGAGTAGTCGATTGCAATTACTATGTACTGGAATGCCCACAAATTTTCTCCGGAATGTTGGGATTCTTTGCAACCAGAATATACCGTTTGTTCATCAAAACAAAGGTCACCTGATTTTGGCATCCTCTTTCTACGACCTGTCCCAAACTAAATCCTTTAATCCTTTCAGCCAGTGTGCCCAAATTTGAACGCTCCGTTTAGATGATTGATCCAGAATCACAGTATTCTAGTGGTCCGGAAAATATGAAGCTTTCTGACCGGGATAACCAAAGCCGAACTTTCTCGGGTTCGTCGATATCTTGGAAAATCACAAATGGGCCAAAAACAAAAATTTTCATTTTATTGATTATCAAGCAGTACTATATATTCCATTTCGAAATAGATAAGTCCAGTAAACAAATGCCTTCTAGGTTGTCTAACGTTAAGATCGAGAGAGCTAATTAGTCACTTTATGCGTAGTCTTGCTCAATGGGTAATAATAATATAAACCATTGTGTCTTCGATATTTTGTGATGTTTTTCGCGAAATAATATCTTCACTTGCAACTAGTCACGCTGAACGAAGGACTGTGACTGACCACCATAATTCAGGATAGGATAGGTGACTCAAACCACAGCTGCTTTATGGAGGCTTTCTTCGAAAGTGTGATGACTGAATAAACACTGCGGCCGGTATTTTCTGCCCTACAAATGATCACACCTTATTTCTCAGCTAACTTATCTTGCCTTACCTGACGACGTATAATTTGTCCAGCCAACAGATTTTCAGATTGGGCACGTGCATGAGACGTACCGTCTAGCTTATCTGGTAACCGGCTATACCATTTGTGCTTCTGCTGTGTTCTCTAGTTTTCATTTGCTTTAAATTGGTCAAACGTGGTTTACATACCATACAAACTGAAAGTTGGTTCGGAATCCCTAATGGAAAATAGTAAGACTAGACCACATTTTCTGGCATCTGGACTGGAGACCGATGGAACTAATAATGAATTCTTCAAGTCGTGCAATCCGAATATTCCTTCTCCTAATCTTTTTTGTCAAACCACACTTGCTAGTAAAATTCGACTGGGGACTTTTTCACGAAATTCACGTCACTAGATGATACCGACAAAAAGGAAGACCACGCACAGTCTTTTGGAAACTTTATGACGGTCTATATCGACAAGTGCCAAATGTATATTAGGAAAAACGCATAAAACAAGATTTAAAGAAGATAACAGTCGGTGAAATAAAACAATGCGAAAGTAAACAGATGACTCACACGGTACGCAAACTTTATGACTCCGGACCCCAACAGCCGTCATTATTCGTCCGCCAAACGAACGGAGGCTGTCACACCGCTTGGCAAATCCATTGGGGGTGATTTTCTGGTGACTAGTCTGGCGTCTTGGAAACTGAAAGGAACTCGGCCGGGTGTCTAGGTGAGCAGTGATTACTGTGTATTCGCCGAAACCTTTATCGCCATTTTAGATCTGATGTTTTCTTCGGAAGACTTGGAAGCTAGAAATTTTGAGTCGAACAGTAAAATCGCAGAATGCATCACGTCGTCTTACCAGGGAATTTTCGCTAGATGGCATTCGCGACCACACCAACGAGTGCGGAATTTCGCAAAGGGGGGACGAGGAGGAAATCTATTCAATCTTATCCGCTCTGAAGCTTCGGATTCAAAGCTATCACAAGTCCCACCACACCAGCGGTCCGCTTCAATTTCAATCAGAAGACTAATGAAATGCGGACCGCGAGAAATCAGACAGTTATTTGGTCGATTCCGTTTATAGCCGGGACGAGCGAAGGAGATAGGCAAGTCGTATATTTCACCAACCCACCGTCTGCCCTACCACCACCACGTTATGGCGATGCATTGGTGAAACCCGCTTCGAAACGACCCTAATGCAATGAAGTACATTTTTACACTTCACGACTCCCAATAAGTTCCGATATTAATAGTATTACCACCCTTGTTCACTGACCTCTGTAATTTTGAACTGTCCTTTAAAATCAAAATACATCTGTAAATTCCTTTAGAATGTGACCAATACTGACCCGCGTTTCCACAGCGTAGCATCACTATTTTAAGTGACTTCTGCCTTGGTTACAGGTCACTCGGACCGGCGGTTTTGATTTTCATTCCATTGCCAGCGTGTTCGACTTGAAGGTTACAAAAACTGAGTTTGGCCTTTAGATCACCAAAGTCAGCGCTCATAAAACTTTGATATATGTATGTATATACCCAAATAAAGCGGCCTACTTGCAACATTATATGCATCCAATAGTAATGAAAACAATATCAAAATTATAGGGGATGAAATAGATGCAAAACAGACGAGCGTCTGACTGTTGTAACATCATGGTGGTCCGAATTGCCAGTAGCATCTTAGGAAGTTGAGGGGTATTTTGGGTGCAAATAAAGAGAAAAAAGAAAGTATGGTGAAACATAAATGGTTCGAACAAACAGCCAGTTGTACTACTTTGTTCGAAGCGGAGAGCTACGACACTACCCATTTCATAACGTACTACGTGAGCACCATCAGGACTTCAAGGAGGAGTCTAACTTGCCCCCCCCTAAAAAACCGGTTGATGAATTAGTTTTAGTATGTTGCAATTAGTAAATAAATTGCCTAACCACACATGCTGTGAGTAAAGACAAATCGAAATTTGTTTCTTCAAGACAATGATACAACAGTGTCGGGGAAATATGCTGAGATTGTATCAAGCGTTCCTGACAGGCCCTGCATTCAAAATGATCGACATCACGTCAGCTTGATTTGTGAAAATTTCGTGCACACCCGTTGGGTGTGCTGAGGTCAAAAACAGGACACTGTGGAGGAAAGCAAAGCTATTTAGTCCCAAGTATTAACAAAACTAGACACCAAACACCCATCCATTCGCAGACTCAATATGTTTGTTCCAGTGTGAATCTGTAAACTCCACCCAAACGAGTTAACTCAATATTTGGCAGTGTACAGGATATCAATGCACGTTTAATACCTGAATATCGTATTTTTTCATCAAATGAATTACACCTTCCACGAAATAATTCAGCATAATACATAATCGCTCAACTTACCATCAAGGAACCATTGGAAGCACCGTAAAGGCATTTCATCCTTGTTAGGAATCATCAGCAGTGCATATCCACCACGCCAGAACTGGGACGCAAACCCGGGACGAACGATTTTGAGTCAAACGTCCTTGCCATTGCGTTTCCGGGTAGGTTCTCAACGGCTTATTGGACTTCACCATATGATGTTGCTCCTATCTGTCACTGATTTACAAGACTAAGGGCTGTCAGCGTACGGCAATCGAGGCCTACTGATAGATGACTTCTCTGTAGGAACGACGAAGGCTTTGGGAGTGACCCACCCTTGACCGAAAAATCACAAATCTACGGAATCTACAAGTATCGATAAAACTTAAATTTCCAATATCAAACGTGACGGTGTTTTGAAATATTACTAAACGCTTTAAAAAACAATGTGATTATCTAATACTATTTAATTTCAGCGAGAAACAGATGGTCCCTGCACCAAGTAATGCAATTATTCGAGGAGGTTCCAAAGCGGCTCTTCTATCATGTTCTCCATAAGACTTATCTTATTTGTAGCTCTGACAATCAGTGAAGTCGGTTTCCAAGTCTGCTTCCCTTCTTATCTGGAGGCATCCATAACCAATATTCATTGGTTTGCAATAGAAAATCACTTTCGGCGAATGCACAATTCCTCATTTATGGTATGGCCAGATGTAGAGCATAATCTCGCAATTTAAATTGTTAGTGCAAGATCGATTCGCGCTCCGGGACTTCCTGCTCTTCGGTTGTTTGAGCATTTACCGCTCCACAGATCACCCTCGAGTGCGCGACCGTTCCAATAACAAACCGGGGGTGCAATCATCGAGTTGAACGAACTTCCCGTGTAAATGTAATCATTTTGCTATGGTATGCTGGATGTTCGATAAGATCCTTTGTCTGTCGGACAGATTCTTCAACGGTAATTATCTTTTGGTATGTTTTCACTTTTGACTGATGTAGTCGACCTGATTGACAATTTGGTTCTACAGCGTCATTGCTACTGTCGTCCTATTTATTACACGAACACCACAGCAAATCTGCGAAACAGCAGAGATTAGTTGGCCGGCGGTGGCCAAGCGGATAAGGTCGAGGTGTTTGGGCGTAAAAGTCGTGGGTTCGAATCCTCCCACCGCCGGTCAACTTCCCAACTTCGCAGCCAGCTGCTGGTCGCGGCCCCCTTCCTGAAAAGTGATGTACACTGTTGTTTCATTAATGAAGGAAGTAAAAGATTAAAAGGTAAAAAGTTAGTTTCGAATAATGAAAAGATCGGCGGCGACTTGATTCGAACCCAGGATTTTCATCCACTTCACGGTACTGACCGTTGAACCACTTCCAGTCATGCGAGCCAAAGATAAAACTAGACATACACTACAAAGTGGTCCATGTAGCTCGTCAAAGGTGCAGTATCGTAACTTGACTGTTAACACACGAAGTACGAAATTATTAGTAGTGATCGGTAATAAAAGTTGGCCAGCACTTAACTATTTGCTAAAAAATATATGGGGTCAAGTGGCTTAAATATTAACCAATTTTGTTTCCACGTTTTACGACAATCATCCTTCCATTCACGTGATCCGGTTTTCGGTTGCTAACTCAAACCATGATGTCGTCAAAACATAAGTTAACAAAGAATGACCAAAGAATAATCCTAAGATACTAAGATGAAATAATTATATGGGATAGGGAAGACTTCGAATGCAAGGTTGTGACTACTAGCCACATTTGTGGGATCACGTGAACTCCAACGCACGATTCCATTGGTTGTGGTTTTCATATCTTTTCGTCAGGTCAAGAACTGACGAACTCGATTCATTTCCCAACGGTTACTTGTTTACGAGAAACGCGATCTGACAGCATGCGAAACATGAACCAGCCACATTAGTCTGTACTAATTCCGTGTTTCTCCTAAAGATTAAAATTTAGGTTAAGCACCCTATCCAAACCTCTGAGCAACTGGGAGAATTATTCGACTATATCCTCGCATTTGTTGTGAAGATTCAGTGCTCAGAAACCGAAAGTCTTCATATATCACCCTTCTCTAACGGCCGCTTATGGATCGTCTGGCATCAAGTCAACCCAGCATTGCAGCAGCAGTTTACATTTCTACGGTATAATTGACATCTCAAACATTACAATATTATCCAGGTAGCCGAGCAACATCTACAGGTGTTTTGGATTTCACTCAGAATTGCATCATACGCGTACTTTAAGTGGGACAATTTAATTTTCTGGACAAAATTCATTGCTACTATTCTCGCGTGAAGATAGAGTCATTTCCATAATCATCATGATCATAAGTTTGAGAAGAAGAACCTGAAGAACAAATTTCTCAGTCAATTCCTGTAAAAGATCGTTATTACCACGAAAATGGCTTCGGTTATTCGCAAACAACGACTGGAAGAGAGAAGTGGATATTTTTCACATACCCATCAGTGGCGCACAACTCTATGGGATTGCGTGATGGACCAAGTCCAGGAGGTACATTTGCTTTAAAAACTCGTTTCAGGGTATTTGTGGTTAATACAACTGAGGCTGGTTCGATTCTTAAGCATGCACTTTTCGGGAGGACTAGATAATTGACAAAGGATAATTCCAGCGAACAATCTGGATACGAGGCTTGCCAAAACTTCTCCCGTAATTTTCACAGCAGAATTTGTCACCTCTTTTGTAAATCGGTAGGATCGCTGGTTCACGTCAGCACACAGATATTTGCATCTATCCTCAGACTGACCCCACGAGTTTCAGCCCCAAGACTAAAATTTTGCCACCATCCTGGAAAATGGACGGCGACACCCCGTCTGGTCCAGTAGCCTTACTCATTTTTCGAGAACCTATCTTCCTGATGGCTTTCACTTATAATAGAGAATTAATATCCAGTTGCACTCTTTGACTTGCAGGCGTAAGTGCAAAATCCATTGTAGAACTGAGAAAACTAAATTGCTCCATAGTGTTCTCAACGCTAATTATGAATTGGTGAGTCACTGAATTCTTTGATCAACCAACTTACATCCGGATTTCATGGGTCAGTGTTCCTAACCAGTCGATACAAGTTGCGGCTATCGCCGATAACCGTAGCCCCCGCCATTTTCTTGCATCTCCCTGTCTGCCAGTGCTCCCCTTTCACCTCTCGTGTATCACGTCGGTTGATAACTTCTATATTTGTGTATCGGACTGGATGTGACATTAGGAGGGATGGGTCTGCGCGCACCTAACAGATCAACGTATTCACTGTTTGTGGAACCCATGTGACCTGAAGTTCTATGGGTCAAATGCCGCTGAATGTGGGACATTTTCAATCAGTTTCCAATTTTTTTCGGATTCCAAACATTTGGCTGTGACAAAAACCATATTGAAAGAATCGACTGAAAATAACTTCAGGAATTCTTATCTGTAAGCTGTAAGAGACGGGTAGATTTCGGATTGGTGCAACCACAGACCAGGTGAAAAAATAAGTGAGCGTGAACACAGGCTTGATCTGAGTCCTCAGGGGTGGATAAGACCCCACTAGTAAGCAACGCCAAAGTGACCAATCGGTGTCCAACGCTGTGAAGTCCAAGGAGGACACCAAATAGGCTGGGGCGTCTTTTATCACAAAAGTCAGTGTTCGCTAGGAACGGTCTGCGACAAACAGAGTAGTCGATTCGATTCAGTGGGAAAGTAAGTTGGTCTCTGATATACCTTTCTGCCTCATCCAACCAATCAAATCATGGCACTGAGATCATCTGTAACAATCACATCCATCAAAATAATCCGGGCAATTACCGGTTGGATTCGCTATTGGCTTCAGGAGAGCATTCAGGACGACGGTAAAGTCAATGGATTACTGTTGACACATACAGAACCGTCTAAATGAACTACAGGAGAACGACTGTTGGCTAGAATCCAGTCTAACAGTGAGCGCTCGGCTCTCGTCATCAAAGTGTTTCGAATTCCAACATGACCATCAGCATTGGAAACCAAAAACCCTGACATGCGAGAGACCGAGATTACGTCTTGCCTATTAAGAGCGATTGTTGAATTGAGCTCGTGTATACACGTTTTAGTTCTAGCTAGAGCAACCCAATTTCCTATATGCTATAGTATACAAAACGTTGAAGGTAGCCAGTGCAGTGAACATTCAGGCTTAAGCAGTACGTTCAATTCATGTCCTGTCCTCCCAGTTTCATTATCTTCAGATAAACCAACAGACACCCAATAACTCGTAACAGCTCGCATGGAAGAACGAATGCATGATTCCACCGCGGGGCTTTTCTTTGGGAACCCCAACCGGAACCTTCGACTAAAAGATTTGATGCATAAAACAGCCAAACGTTAACTAGGCAGGTGAAATTGAAAGAAACACCTATGCGGAAGCCTCCATGGATCTATCCTTTCTCCTTGCACAATAAGCCAACCGCAGTACGGTGGTGTGGCTTCATTTGAGCTGGAGACTTCCGCCCAAGGCGACTGATATCTACTCAATTAACTACGGCTATTTTCCTTACCGATGAGAGAAATTCCGAGTATTTCGCATTATCTTTCTCCACTAAGCTTTAGCCTAAAAACGGGATATTTTAGCCTTGATCTATATCCTCTCATTCTCGATGCGCAAACTTTAACCGCATCACGCACCTTAATCGAAACAGACCAAAATAAATTGGAAAATTCTGAGGTCAACTAATGTTCACAAAGTTTGTTTTTTTCATACAAAGAGTGACATTTCAATCCTCGGTGAACAATTGGTGCTTGTACGATGGACGACCAGTCATGCTACTGGCCCCAAGATTTAGACTGTGCTCGTGTGATCCGACCATTGGACAAATCCTGTATGATTGCAGTACTTTCAGTAAATCAAAATTAAACATACTGGAAGCATCAAACAAATTAAAATGCTAAAATGGCTTACATTTGAAATCTACTGAACCGTCAGGCTAAAAGAAACCGTAGGACGGGAGAAAACGAATTCGGTGTAATCGTGCATCCATCTGATGAAGTGGCACATAGTTAAAGACAAAGATCACTGGAACAGCTGGTAGCCGCGCTGTTCTAGACTCTGAACAGCTGGATAGAAGTTCATTAAAAACCTGTGTGCGATATCTACACTAGAAGTTATAGGTCAACAATTAGTAGAATAGTAATGACCATCTATCAATCGATCGGTGGATAACTTGTTGACCAATGAACCTTCGAAACCCTTCTCCATCCTTTCGTTTAACTAACTTAGTGCACCTAGGGCCTGGTCGACTACATCACAAAAGTCTTCGATAAATTTGTTACTAAACTTCGTCCGGTAGGATACACGGGGAAACTTACCTCGGTGTCTGACATGGATGCGTTGAAAGTTTTAGGATAATTCACACAGCCGATGCAAGTGCAGCCCGATTAGCACCCTCGGTTTGTTCATATTGCAACATTTGAAACGACCACAATGCTCAGCTGGAAGCTTAAGACAGTTTCAAATCATCAACTTTGGAACTAAAACCAAAGATGATATAATGTTAATAACAGCGTTGTTGGTAGATGTAATGCGCCAACGTTTCGACTACCGTGGGTAGTCTTTCTCAAGGCAAGTTTTACAATCAAAATTTGATTGTAAAACTTGCCTTGAGAAAGACTACCCACGGTAGTCGAAACGTTGGCGCATTACATCTACCAACAACGCTGTGTTATTAACATTATATCATTCACAATAAAAACCAATACATGGCGCATCGATTTTTCGATACACTCCTTACGTCGTTTGGTCCGGATATTTACAAACTGGTTACCAATCGAATTGCTCTGGGAAAAAAGCTTAAAACCAAAGATGTTGACCGGATTCCCCTAGTGAGTGACAACGTATCGTAACGACTCGAGTGCTTGAATTGCTGCTGTAATAATACCTCAACCAAAAAGCAAAGCCCATCAATACAAAATAGTTTCGCTGGCTAATAATCCAGCTAGCTAATTGATCTTTTGCAGAAGAAATTCGGGCTGAAAATTCACATTTTCCAGAGTTGACTCGTACTGATGACGAAAACCTGGCGACCTTTGACTGTTTGTAAAAATGCTGGTGTAAAGCATATGTTTTTATTCTCGAAGACTTTACCCTTCCGGTCAGCTACCGTTAGCGCTTCGGTAATTTCCTGCAAAACGATACCTTGTGTGGTTTTGTGGTCCCGTCACTGGCCAAGTGGTTAGTATTTTGGGGTTGCTTGTGAATTTCTGGTTCAGTCCTGCCGGGTTCGATCCCTTGCGCACTCGGTAGCCTACACTTCGTTACGATCCCACGTTGGTGCGGTATGGAAGTGGCCTCAGTGCACAGAGTTGAATTGTGCGCAGCTATTGGACGACTGTTCTTCAGTGGGAGGTCAGATATTAAATTTTTCCCGCCGGCTTACTATAAAAACGAACACATTTATTCATAAGGAGGACTTTGCTGTCAAACTTCCAGCAATACCAAGCGAGATGAGGTTATTTGAACATATTGTAACATCAACTGTGCCAATACAAAATGAAGTACGTGTTAGTAGAGGGAGATTGAATGTTTTAATGAAATAATTCACCATGTGATATCACCGTTCAACTCAACCATCAAGAAATCATGGAAACACTGTACATCTGTTTCATCCTTGTTAGGAATCATCAGCAGTGATTACCCGCCGCGCCCGAACTGGGACGCGAACCGGGAATGAACGCCTTAGCCATTGCGGATAGGCCCTGAATGGCTTGTTGAACTTCATCACATGATGTTGCACCTATCCGTCACTGATTTGCACGGCCGTGGACCGCTCGCAACACTGATTCGTGCTGGCCCCTCTTTATCTACCGGTGATACTGGACTAAGGACGAACAATTCTATTGACCATTCGCAATCAAAGTGATTCGCTGTGTTTAACGAATGGCACAGATTACTACCCTCATAAACGTGGAAGTCAGCTGTGTGACAACCTGATCTGTGCACTTTAACTGAACAAAACCGAGAAATGATCATGCATTACAAAAGCCGTTCCGTTGTTCGTGAGCATTCTACAGTACAACACATCCCTGGTTCGTGCTGACGTTTAGATATACACGACCGGTGCACATGTTCGAAGCCACATACAATATTGAAACAATGTTTCCTCTAATAGACGGCCACTTATGTGTCAGGTCATCGTTTTGATTCGGAATTTTGTTGATATATTGAGGGGAAGAATCAACGGTTTCAGAAGTTTTCATCGCAGCGCCTTGAACTCAGCCACCAGGCCACAAAAAAGACTGTCCATTTATCGGGAGCCAATTTTTGTTCTATTTCTCTCTGTCGAGTACCACATGTGTTATTTGTTCTTACATTTAACCTCACGATCTTCTGCTAGTTGCTTTCGGTGCATTCCATTTTTATAAGTTAGTGCGAAAATAATTTTTCACGTGCACTATAGGTTCACTAAATCTGGGAGTAACCATGGTAATGCATACTGTTATCATGACGGAAATCGCAAAAATAAACAATACATTGTATTCGTCATTGATTTTACTCCACGTTAAAAACAATCATTTCGCACGCACACGAACAGATATACAAGTCTACGTTTACTCGACTTTTTTCCAGAAGGTGGTGAAATGACACGTAATTAGAGACCAAACGAACTCTAGATGACATAATGGACCATGAAAGAAGTTTCCATAATTTGTTAGAAAATCTTATCATTACATACTCCACTCCCTTGTACTGGATTTGTCACCTGATTTATCTTCTTACCTTACGACACTGCTTAGTGTTTTCTCAAATCCATAACTGTCATTACCATACGTACCTTATGAAATCCAGCTTTGAGCACCTAGGCGGCTCGTATTTGGCCCAACTCTCCGAACACTAATTCTATAAACTCATACGAAACCTTCTCAAAAAGAAGCTCCAGGAATCATCGTAAACCACTTTGGTTGTCAGCCTGAAAAAATCGATATACATATATATATATATATATATATATATATATATCTGCACAAATCTGAAGACAAACCACATACAATCGGAACCACGGCGTAGGATGAAAACAATGGGCTAGAAGGAGAGAAAAAGAGATCACCATACATGGAAGTTATCCTATTCTCTATCCCCACGTCAACCCCCATCTCCTGGGATCCGTGATTCCTGTGTGCTTCATACTACCCGTTTGTCCAAACCGAGGTAGAGGGTTGACTAAGGAGACCCCATTCCGAGCCGCTGACCAAATAATCTAACCCACAAGGCGACAGGACGATCTTAGGGTCACGTAACTCGGTGACAACTGCGTGGAGATCCGTGCTTCCCTCCACCCAGCTTAATAATCACCATCATCCCCGTCACCGTACCTCTCAGTCTGAGCCAACAGGTCAAGTGGCTTCCCATTTGTGATTTACAGTTCATTACTGGAATATCGAAAATAATTTGTTCATAAATAAAAACCGCATTGAGTTTATTATTGTAACGGGATAGCTTTCCGATCAAAATGTGCAACGTCAAACTTCACGGAGATCTAAACCGCATGTTTGATTGCACTACAGTTGGACTAAAATGCGGGAACTCAGTACGGATGACTTTTCAAGTAACGAGTGCTTTAAACTGCAATTCAATTTACGGACTGTACACTAACCGAATTACGATGCTCAACAAACCGTTTGGGGAAAAGAATAATAGACGAAAAGAGAAATGGAAAAATAGACGTACCCGTAGGCCAATCGGGTCTTTCGATCACTTTAGACAAGGAACCGTTTCGACGAAACTAGTCAAAAGCAACTCTGCGTTACCCTGCGGACAGTCAACAGCAAAAACTGGATCGGAATTGAATGCGACGAGTCGGGAGTTTAGGGGGTAGAGGACGGATTGATGAATCATGGGTAAGCCGTTTAGGATGACAACAATCCAACACAGTGTATCTCAGCAGAGGAAGATTTCCTAATGAAACTAACTGCGTCATGTGATAATGACCACAGTCAATCTGCATTATGATAACAAAGCTTCGATTTCCGGATATACTACTGTTTTTGTGGTTGTGTACCTAGAAACCGTTGAGCTTGCTGAACCGATAAGCCACCAGGATGAATCTATGGGAAAACAGCCGCTAAAGTGCGACTGAGGTGGAGATAATACAAATACATACCAAAACCAGATACTTTAACATACAATGCGAAATCCCTTAATTTTTAACCGAAACTGATGAACAGCAACCCAATGGGCGAACCCCAACTGAAAAAACGAAACGCTGCTCTAAGATGAGGTAAAGGGGACTGTGAAAGACTATAACTATATATTTTAGTAGTAGGAGATTGAATGTTTACATGAAATAATTCACCATGTGATATCATCGCTCAACTCACCATAAAGAAACCATGGAAGCACTGTACAGCTGTTTCATCCTTGTTAGGAATCATCAGCAGTGCATATCCACCGCGCCCGAACCCGGGACGAACGATTCTGAGTCGAACGCCTTAGCCATTACGCTACCGGGCAGGCTGTGAACGGTTTGTTGAACTTCAGCACATGATGTTGCACCTATCCGTCACTGATTTGCACGGTTACCCCTACTGATAGATGACTTCTCTGCAGGTAGCCTAAGTACAACGAAGGCTTTGGATATGACCTACAGAGCTTGATTACTTGATACATTTTAGTAGTAGGTGAGTTGAGCGATATCACATGGTGAATTATTTCATATAACTATATATATATATATATATATATATATATATAACACCTTTTACAAGTCTAACTTTAGAATCCATGGGTTTAGTGACCAAATGAGTGAACTTAATCTACGGCGACATAAATGACTGCCGAGAGTGAAGCGGCTAACGTAGACTTATGCGTAGACTTATGAGGCCCATAGGCGCCGACAGGAATACTTACGAACAATTTTTCTTAGTCCTTGGATTACAAATGCGTTACAAGTGAAACTTGGCATCTCGGTTTCTTTTTCTTCACGCTTGTGGCATTTCGTTAGTCCCGGGAATGTGCTCTGTATAATGATGAAACAATGAATTCGAAATTGACTGTGAACTGACCTCTTCAACAAGTAAGATATAATCCAGGTGGTTTGGAGGTAGTCATGGCAACATTTGAAATAACAATGATATAAACGCCTAGTGAATTCACGAGACAATAACGCACTCTCTGCTTCACAAAACAGTGACCATATTCGTTTAAGTATTACCCAATAACCGTTAATAATTAACAATCCAGTTACAAAACGAAGGGGACACGCTGTCATTTCGATACGTTTTATTTACCATGGGACGACATTCTATTAGGGTGATCGCATAGGGAAATGACTGGCGTTGGGAGGACTCCAACCAGAACTCCAGGACCAGGTCAGAGATCATGAACCGATTCGGAAAACTCCGCATTATCTTGGCCAAGGTTGCCAGCAAAAATTATCAGAACACAGGGATAACAATGAATCGTTCATCCTTGAAAGTAAAACGTCCGTTAGAAGGCGCATCAACTGTCGCTCACTCTACTCTCAATTATTTCACGACTTCTGCAACTCCGCTAAAATAGGCTCGATTTTTCGGAATAATCTTCAGTTTACCGGTCCTGATGGAACAATTTAATTTACCTTCCTTGTTTTTCTCTTACTGCATGCTTTCTCACGAGATACGTGCATCAGACAGCAGCGTACAACAGATCAGTTAGGTAGATCGGCAATCATTACGCGGAAAGATGGGGAAGGGAGGCGAAAAAAGTCCCAAATGGTTAGGTGTGGTCATGCATCGAACGAAAGAGAAAACTGCTAGCATTCAAGTGGTAGCATAATCATCATAAATTTATTAACTTTCGAATAGCTATGCACGTTTGTATTGCAGAAAGATTTTCCCATTGAAAAAAACCGAATGACGATGTGAAAGAGGGGGACCTATTCTGAAAAAAGAAGGACATTGAAGAAACCAAGAAAATTACACGGGACACAATAAATGTGAGCGTGATGCTGTGTTTCAATGAAACAAATCGACTGCAGTGAGCGAATGAGAAAAAATGTCGACAAATGCGGAGATGAAGGAGAGGAAACTGAGAGGTATCGGGAATCAGTTTCATTATATTTAATTTTTCCATAATCCACTAATGGGCCAGTGTCAAGTGAAGACAAATGGAGTGCGGGCTCGCAGTTTGGAGGGGGAACCAGATGCATGTAGAGATGAGGATGTGAAAAATGCATTTCGGATAAAATAGTGTCTGACACTGGGAATGAGACAAAATAAAAAAAGAAATAAAAGAGCAGAAAAATCATTTGTGAGGTCATAGAGTGGCAAAAATTGAGCTCAAATCAGCCCAAATGCGCCCAGAGAAAGCGAGTGGAGGATCGATTCACTGGTTTGAATTTTCTACAATAATAACAAGTATTGGTCAAGAAAAAAACAACAATCGGTAGTACATTGTGAGATGGTCAAAATCATCGAGGATGAGAAAATGAATTTCGAATAGTAAGAACGAACACGTCATGACGTTGATATATATATATATATATATATATATATATATATATTTACAAGTGTGCGTGCGAACAGGGCGATGCGGAAGCTGTGAACGGACTAAGAGCTGACCGCCAGTATTAGTTTTGGAATGCACGTGAAACAAAGCCCGTCGTAAAATTTCGGACAAAATAATCAGAAAGCAAAACTGAGACAGTAGTAAACCGTGTGGGCGATTCTAAATATATCCATTTAAATAAAGCGGGATGAGGTGGCACGTACTGTGGCACTGGACAAAAAGAAAGACATGAAACCACAGAAAGAAGACCAATCAAAATGCCATGTTCACTAGGAGGTTGTCGGAGCGGGAACAGATCCGACAACTCAGTTCATGAGCAAACAGCAAACTGACAACCAGACGGGCCGGAATTAAGACCTAAACAATTTTATGAACGCAATGAGGAAGAGAGGTAACGAAGGGAGAAAAATCATCATTTTCTTGAGAGCGAAGAGCCCGAGTGACCGAATCAAAGTTTTGAAAGAAAAGAGGGCTTGAGTCTGAGTTGGAAAACACCGAGGACGGAACGGTGTAGCACTGGACGGTATTAGTTACGTTCGAGAAACGACAGGTAAACAAAAGAACCATCACAGCATCGCTTCTAAGGACGATGCGATGTTCATTAGATCGTCAAGTAGCGTTTTCGACCAATTCCAATCACGGGGACTAGGACACTTGTCAATAGCGGTCGAGATCGAGGTCGCGACATACGGCGTACCATATCAGCAGATCACAACAAACCTTCTGATTGGAGAGCATTTCATGTACTCAAATCATCCAACTGAAAGGAAATAAAAATCGGAACATTTATATTCAACAAACTTTGCCGAATAAACAAAAAAAAACGGAACGTCTCAGGAAATCCGATATAATGCTACGTACTCCCTGAACATAGTGATTTTATCATCCATGAAAATATTATAGACTGTGAATTGCACAGTCGTACAACTCTCGCAACTGGTGATCGTAAAAATGATACAAATATGATCCCCCAGTACTGACCACCACCTAATGATAAATAGCGAATGCACCAACGAGTGAAAACTACTCTAACGAAGATATTCTAATACATAATAGAAAACTGCTGGTTATTTTCGCAGATGAATTTCTGCAGTAGTGAAACATTATATTCGTTTCACTGGCGAAATCGATATCAGCGACTGTCGGAAGGTACTTCTAAATCACCTTTCATTCACCGCTGTCAACAGGTTGCTCGGGTAGCAAACTCCAACCCTATTCCGACCAGCGCGCTTAATTGGACACGGGTTAAACTGGAACTAGACTAACTTGGTGGTGAAACTGGCGTGATCCGACAGTATAATAATATATAGCAATAATAATAATATATAGTATAATAATAATAATAATAAACGTGACCGGCTGTGCCAAAATGGATTTACGCATCCACTAACTCAAAGATCGGAAATTTGAGTTGCCGATTCGTCGACGGTAGTGGGTGGCTCATTGTCCTCGCCTTATTAAGACTTCCGACGTACTGAGGTCTTAGTTGGTTCCATGAGACTTCAATTCTCTGCGCATTGGTTACCGGTCTCCCTTTCATTCACAATATAGGGGGGCCTTAGAGACTGTGGGACATCCACCTTTCATTGCATTCATGCAATGAGTATATAGCAAAAAGCTGCATTCAACGCGAAAGAACGATACAGGTCGAGAGGAGTCCAGAGAAATTGTAATTTAGCACAATTATGGGAACAAAATTTTCCATTCATTGGCTGTGTCAGAACCCTCGGGGAATTTTGGGCGGCTGCTGTGAAGTGATCAAAGTGTGTGGATTGAAATATCGGTCGCCGGCTCCCAACAGTTTGTGAATACCGTGCTTTGCCTTGCTGTCTGGCCGACCAAGTCTTCTGATCGAAGAATCCGAATGCGATCCCCGCTTTAGTTTGGGTAACCGGATAGTACAGCACCAGAGCACCCATGCATTTTCTGGACACTTAAAGACACGGGGCAGAAATCTGCTCTGTATACCAAGCATATTCGAGTGTTTCCTTTCCTCTTTCGATCAGTTCTCTTTTTCTGTATAGTTCTGATGATGTCTGATCTACAACCACATTCGTGAATGCATATCCATTCTATGATCCTTTGATCAAAAGACCTGGCCGACCAGACAGCAGAGCAAAACGTGGCATATATAGACCGTTGGGAGCAGGCGATACATTACGGACAGCGATGGTAAGATGTTTAAAAGCCTACAGCAATAAGGTGAAGTGAAACCTTGAAAATAAACGATCTCGGCAACAATGTATATATAATTCCACAGAGAAGCCTGCATTCATCCTGGAAACCAAAATAAAGGCTTTAATAATGTGTTGTTCAGACTAAAACCACTGTTCGAAACAACGGAGGAAAGCAAGTTTTGAAAACCATCGAAAAATCAGGCCTGAATTTCCAAGGTATAAAACGTGACCAACAAGGTATATGACCGGCAAAACGAACCCCATAAATGGAGTATTTTTCTATCCTTATCCTCGTTATGGGAAGCATATGAATGAATGTGCAACGCACAAGATCAACTGACTGTGAGTAGAAACGCCAGAAAAAAACGACCACATAGCCCAAACGACAGGAAGACAGTGACTCGCATTTTGTTTACTGTAATATTTATAAAACGAGGTATTCGCCATGGAACATGGGGAACAATCTAACAGTTACTGTATTACATGTACTGGAAGTTATCAGGCATTAAAACCGCAACACCACGGGACGTCCAACAATTTCAAATGACGCTTCCTGATCCGACACTTGGGACTGCCTAGGGCGACCGAAGTCAGACCTCTAATTAAGTAAACACGCCAAGATTGCAGGCCTGACCATGAGTTAATCAGTGGCATATATATTACAGGATAAAGATAAAAACAAATATGAAACGACTGGAAGGATCAAATATGAAGGGATCACGATGCCGTAACTGATTGTGAGAACGTCACTGATGTGGCCATAGATACACAGAAGGGAAAAAATATTCAATACGAGTCGCCTTAAGAACGTCCCCGAATCTGAATTCAGCCGAATCACAGTAATGATAAACTGATACGACAAGTGAAAAACAATAGGACAAATCTGAATACGTTTAGATGATCTATTAAAATTCGACAAGCAACTGTAAGACAAGAATAAGAATTATAAAACTGGTGTTCGAAGCACAGAATGTTTTACCCACATAGAACGACCAAAAATAAGGTTAATTGTCCCGCAAATGGCCCAGATACCCAGCAAACGTTAGATTCGATCAGTGTTCACGACCGGTGCGGAGTGGCCTGCTTTTTGTGAAGCCTAAGAGTGTATCAGATGGGATCATTGGAATCATTGAAGGGCTAGGACTAACAGCTAGTCGTTGCGAGATAAATTAAGAAATGATTCACAGCAGACTAGAAAATCTAGTTAAAAGCTCAGATAACGAGGAAGCCAGAATGGCCGCTTTGTGCTAACCTAAACCGTGGATAACTACGTGGATCTCCGCCTCCGCACACGGTTGAATTAAGTTGTCAAATCCAATTTCATGACGACCTAAGCAAGAATGAAGCCGATCCCCATTGTTTTGTCGATGTTTCCTTGGACAGAAACATTGTTAAACAACTGCTCCCCACAACTGGCTAGACTGGAACAGCTTTTGACAGGTTACAAATTTCCTCTCGCACACATGCTTAAATTACCGAAATGGACGAACTGCGCACTTACCTGCCGCATAATAACCATTCATAATGATGAAAAGTATTGTTGGGCGCCTAGAAAGCCGGGATTAATCGCAGTGGGGATGAGTGGCGATTCAACCCAAGTTGAACCATAATTTATGAAAAATCGCCTTTAACGGTTACGAAAACCGTTAAATTAAAACAAACGACTGGAGAAACCTGAATAATACAAAATGGTCACTTTTACTATTAACTTCCGCTCCACCCAACAAACTAAGGTGGTGAGGTAAATGTACGAAGACTGCGTTTCAAAGACTCCAGGTAATTTATGCCTCGATGTCCGCGGCGTCAGAAGAATTCACTAGAGGTAGAATTGTTAGTCAATCAGGACCATGGCGGTTCGGAACAACGTAACAAAATGTGTGCTTGTTTATATTGGAAGCCCCTACCCGCGTGCTTTGGGAGGAGGGACAAATCACCTACCACCAACAGTGCAGAAATATTGGGCCTGAGTGGATTAATGGGATTTAAAAACGGATGACGATACTTGAATATCCAAGAGGATCAGGTTACTGCCCTTAAATTTTGGAGCCACTCACAGTTGTTTGCCATGAATGTGCGCGAATGAATCATCGAGGGTTCTCTGACTCATATCACCCCCACCGTCATCATCAATACCATAATGAACAAGTTTAGAAAGAAGGGGAACGAAGCCATGGATGCAACGAGCAAGTGCATGCCAAACAGGGGAAGAGGATCGGACATCCGTCTACATCATTCGCGAGCCAGATCAACATACTAAGAGACGGATAGCAGGAGAAATGAAGAAGGGAGATTAAAGAACTGGTGAAAAAACGAGAATAGGAGAAAGTGAAAAGAGAATGCCAGAGATTAAAACCATACAAAGGCGCACGCGGGTTGGGCCAGAGTTGGTAGACTGAAAATTAAACAAGATCCATGTCAGGAGGAATCAGAAGTCCGAAATGTTGTCTCAAGAGACGTATAGTGATTATTTTAATTAAAATGTGCACATTGAAATAGCCAGGACCAAGTGAATGATATCAAGATCAAACTGTCTCCACTTTAATGGTAGTACGTTTGCGCTTTCTTGCGCTGGCTTAAGAATGAGTAATCCCAGTAAAGGGAGAAAAGAGGGGATAAACGGACGAATTAATGGCAGCAAAAAAACGAGGATTGCAGGAATATGCAAAACCGTGTTTTGCCAAAATGCACTCTCTGAGCAGCCAAAGACACCCAAGCATTTGGTGTGAGACGGAAAAGTCGGATAAGTTGAGATAAATAGAGATCTGAGTCCTATTATCCAATTAACCGTTTGATTGGACTCCATCTGGACAATATCACTGAACCGATGAACAAGCGGCATATGCCACCACGATCCATAATTGTACAAGTATTTACAGTCAACTCCTTAATAAATGGGATATTTTACGCTAATTGGGATCTAATAATCATGGTTGATCACGGACATCAGAATTTTCATTTAGGAAGTATTTCGATTTACATCAAAAGCGACCTTGCATTAAGGTCATTTTAGCACGGCACGCAATTCGCTTACATCGTTATCGTGGCACTGAAGCAGTGCTAGAAACAGTTAAATTTTTCAGTAACAATGTAGGGAGTAAGGAACGGATTGAAAAGCCTCGCTCAATTTAAATCCATATGTTTAAGTAAATCAAGTGTTTTGAGATAAACAAGGGCTAACAATCAAATAATAATAAATGAATAAATTATGTCATCGTGATGACTAAGATAGTTCTTTCAATTTAAGAACGTAGGTGATAAGACGGGGGCAGTGCCCGTGTCCGTGTTTTAATCCATCAGAATTTACTAAACGTTATCTTGGGCAAGGTGGCTTTCTTCCAATGTGATGTAAATCGGGCGAAGGCACACCTGGACCAGGGTGTATTACGTATACAAACAAACCGTTTTCGGAATCTCGAAATTACCTGAAACATGTTTAATGGCCTGACGTGGTAGTTCAGTGACCGACTTCAGCAATGGACACTGATGTCAAAACTCTGAAACTCCTTGACACGAGTTTCATACTGCAGTTGTCGTACGTCATATCAGAATGTGCAAAAAATTACCGGAAGATAGTGGGAAGCCCAATGATTACCGATGTTTATTGATGCTATAATTCTAGCTATTTACACATCACATTATGAATAAATTTTACATTGTTTTCCCTAGCGGGCTTGTATTGCATCATGATTGATATACAAATGCATGGGACATGGACCAAATTCCTAACCTATTTGCCCATTGGAAAAGATAAAACATGAAGGGTTAGTATCTAAAAGCTTCGTCATTTCCCGTTGAATAAGATCCTCGTGGTAATGTGCATTTCGAATGCACCAATGTGAAGATAGATTAACAGGGAGGTATATGATTTGTATACCTGATGGGCGGGAACAACCGCAAAACTGATCGTGTGCCTCTGGTGAACTTTGTTTACTTATCTACATACTACCGAATAAATCCATGCATTCGTTTGAGATTTGGCTGACCAGGCTGCCTGTAATGATACAGTTGAACTTATTATGGCAATACATTCTCGGTTCAATGGCAACAGGCGATAGGATTAGGACTGGTATTACCAACGACCGAATGCTTCATCACTAAACTTTCAATTTCATCATAGCGGATGTGGCAATCCCAACATAGTAACAATGAAGGTACCGTTCAAAGAATACAAACGCCATCAATTCATTTCATATTGAGACGAAGATGAACGATCAACTCATCAAAAATGTCAGAAGACGACAGGACTAGTTTCATATAACAATCTCGTCTAACAGTCTGCAGAGCGGGCGAAATTGATGTGCATCAGTGTGAACGGAGGATAAAAGCACATCATATCAACTGAACAAGGCATGTTAAGGCGCGTCGTAAGCAGCAGTCAGTGGTTAAAATTATAGGAGAACTAAATGGTAACATGCACACAAACTTATCTATCCGAAAGTCAAATTAGTAAGAAGCTTGTATTCTCAGGAGTTTGTGTATGTGCATTAGTGTGTTATCAAATTAATCCCTGATATCAGCACAGCATTTGCAAGTTCACAAAAACATCGTTCTTTTCAATGCAGAACAGTAAACCAAAAATCAAGTTTGTATTTTTTTAAATCGGGCAACAAGCAGCGAAGAAGTGTCTGTACAACACCTCCGTGAATCGCAACGCGAATAAAATGTTTGGCCCCAAATTTTGTGTGAAATGGGGGTGCGCAATATCGCTCACGATCTTCGCATGATTTCGTAATAGCGCTCTTATTCCACTGGCGAATAAGACCACGCTTTGCTGGCGGATAGCAACTCACTGTCGTTTGGCTCGTTGCCACACCCTATATAACGGGACCTAAGGCATTCCAAGTATCAGGTATCGGTTGCCGATCCTTGCCCCCGCTCGTGTGGTGGACCCTAGTGGCTATGGGACATGCTCCCACCGTCACCACACTCGCGCGTGAAGTATATCAATAAAAAAGTTGACCACAAAGCGTTTGGAATGTGCCTGTTTCGCTGAAATGATTACTACAGTACACGGCTCCTTTAGGAAAGCAGTTTTAAAACCCAGGTAAACGGTTCGACCTCCAGTTATTTCCACCTGAGTAGGACGACGTCACGAAAACAACGACTATGATCTGAAATTTTGATAGAATGAGTGAATGAACAACGGATAAGATCAGTTGTAATCCGCCGAATTTAAGGTGCAATGGATCCATGTACGCAGCCTTAGACACGCATACAAAAATTGATTGGACTGATAGCAACCTCTCCATGAAGAAGCAGAAACATCACCTCTTATTTCTTCTTATAAACTCTCTTCATCCGCCAATTTATGACCGAGTTGTGGGAGTTCGGAATCCCACTGGATGAAAGCAAACCGACATCCGTAAAAACCTTAAAGGGCCGTAAAGCAAATGAATTCAATTTCAACCGCACGTTATTCAACGGCTCCTTGATGTCCACATTATTTCTAATTGGGCAGTAACGCGTAGTTTCCGGTCGAGAGTCTACTGTGCTATCATTTTGGAGGCACGCCGTAAAATCTCAGACCGAAAACGAAGTTATCCAAATTGAAAATGTACTTGGTGGGCATTAGCGTTAATCCAAATGTCCACACTCTCACCTCACCAAGAGACAATAGGTTATCACGACCAAAAATGATGGAAAGTAAGGCATTCCCAGGCGAACCCTAGAGCAAATGTTTCATAATATCAGCACAATCTCAGTAGAATATATGACAATTTAACTTGAGATACTACTATGGAGGCAGTTCTAGAACTTGAAATTTGAGATACGACCGTTGCCGTACGCAACCAAAGTGAAAAACCGCGTACAACTAGCCGCGGGGAAATACGGGCAGGGCACGCGCAGCGTTCCTAATCGGCGGGAAAATGCAGCAGCTAAGATTACATAATCCGAAGACGATGGCTGCCTTTGATTTAAGTGAGACATGATTGGGAGGGAAGAACCTGCTAACAAATAAACAAGAGCACAAGTGCATTCTAGATGCGAAATGTACACTCAAGCATCGAGAACGAGACAATGCCGCTTTGTCACACACCATCATCACCATCATATCCAAAGACAGCAGGACAAAGAAATGAACTTTGACCGTTTGGAAATCTGACGCGTCGACACCAAAATCAATATACCCTCAAGCAGACAAGACTAAAAGCAATCAACAAGAAACGCAGGCGAGTACATGTGACAAACATCCAGAAGGCAAAACCTAGTACATCACACATGCAAACACATAAGCACAGATACAAACGAGCGCATGTTTACGTGAGAAAATGGGAAACAAATAGATTTAATGGACTGGAAAACAAGATACGTATTGATTTGTGATTGCTGGCTCACATTTCCCGCGGCTACACAGGTAACTACTTGTTTTCTCAAGATTCGAAATAACAATAGTTCGAAGCACAAGAATAAACGACAATCCACGTACGGGCGAACACAAGCGACCGCAAAGAAACATCCACATGTACGCAAAAGGCATAACAGACATTCACTATCCACCAGAGAGAACAAGAGACAGACAAGTACTTGCGCTGATGCTCCTAGTCATTACTGTCAGCACACTCTGGTGATGACGAATTACGTGCGCATTTAATAACACCAATCGAACGCAATAGTTCGAAGAGGCACAGGAGCTTAGACTTAAACGAAATCAAAACAAGAGACGTAAAATCGTGGGCAGTATTTACGGGTGTTCCGCATGATTGGGTGCAACCAAGTGCAGGAAATCTTCCAATGGCTGGTTTTTTCAACAACCCGGCAAAGGTCAAGCTACAAGGCTTGGGATTCATCGACCCGACGTTACAAACCGTGTGGGCCTTGGACACTAACGGAATACAGCTTTTTTGTTTTCAATTAACGTTCAGTGACGTGTCGGATCGAACAGCAAACTGGACAATGACCTCGAGAACAAATGAAATGTTTTACAGATCATCATCCATTAGTCTTGACCTGTGCTCCTATCGATATATTTACTGGGTTGAAAACATGTGCTGTGCTGTACTCAGGCTTCAACAAGTTGTAAAAATCATGGTTGTCGCGTAAATAAACAGTAGTGCAAGGCATGATTAGATCCTTTACCGATTTTGAATAGCGTTACGTGATACAACTAGTATGCAAATAAAAGCTAGAACGATTTCCTTGAAGTATATCCGGTTCGACGGTTACTGTTGCTCCTCGGATACGTGGACTTCAACTGTTCCGTTTAATCAAGATAATGCACTCCTTAATCCAGGCTAACAATTATTTGTCGTCGTTTTGAATACTGATTTTCGCTAACCGATAAATAAGTTTCTGGAGGTTGCGACGTTATCTTCAAATGGACTTATTGTCCACGAGGTTCTAATCCGAGTGATGCACGCAATTTAATAAGAAACCAGTTCTGTTTAAGCACACCTAAATAGAACCATACCTCTGAAAACTATTTTACTATCGTTTTTAGATCGATTTGCGAAAAATTGAACAGTTTTTTTGGTCATGAGATGATTCGCCAGTAGTCAAACGAAAAGCATTCCATGAATAAATGGATGAACGGCACTTGAGCACTCCGCCTCCGTGTGTACGAAGATGCGCGCGTGGGGAACTGAGAACGTAGAAGAATATGTACGGCAAACAGTACGAATCAGCCACAGATAAACAATCGTCCAAATAAGTCAAATGATGAAATAAATCTTTGCCACGTGTTGATGCTATGAAATAAAAATGTATGAAACTGAGCAGCAATTACGGGATGATTTGGGTTCACCTTGAGATGTAAACCCTCGACCGCATGTTAAACCACTGAAGTTACCCAGAGGCGTTCGCGTAAACGTATACTAAACGTATACCAAACACCTGAATACTGACAAGGAAGAAATTCGATGCATTCAGTCAGCGTCAGCTTCAAAACAAAAGGGGTAATCAGACTTATAAAGTAAAATTATTTCCATGACTTCAAGAGATAGGAACAACGTCTACGTTGCGATGTTCAGATTGACCTGATTTATAATTCCCCGCGTAATTCAACTTTCTAGCTTCTGGAGAGCAAAAAAAGTAATTTACCCTGGTTATGGTGGTAAGCCGAGTAGTTTGGAGCAGCCATCCCCATAATGGCGGCTGCAGTCAGCACCTGCAAGAGAGAGGCTTAAATCGATCAACCGACCGTCGCAAGTTAACAGTGCTACATGTAACAACAGCCCGTGAAAACGAGAATCGACTGAATCAGTCAGCTGCAAGATTTGGAAGCAATGAATTTAAAAATCTGCATTGGTTATAGTCCAGGTTGCCATGGCGTTCTGATCGCTGAGCTTAGCGCTTAGATCGTCTCGTAATCTCAAAAAATTCAATCAATAAACACATCGAACTGAATCACGTATACATTGGGATGAGGGAAACAGTTCAGTTAACTGAGACAAGCGGAATGAGCAATGTCGGTGTCATCTCGGCTGGTGATGAAACGTTTTTGATCTAGGCCCCAAGTTGGGCGAAAAGGTTCGGAATCTCGGTGACCTGGAAGATGAATTTTAAGTAAGAAATGCAGTTGACGGTTACCGTAGTTGATTGGAAAGCACCAAAGGTAGCAGCTGTAATTACGCATTTGAATATAGTGGAAAAAAAACAAATACCAAAGGTCATTATGCACGACGCTGTTCATTTGATCGACATAGGAGATTCCGTATGAGCTTCAAATGAACTGTTATCACGGCCACACAGACACTTTAGTTACTTTTGGACAAAGGGTAATGTAACACATTATTTCACAGATTTCAAGAGAAATCAAATTAGGAAACCGTTTATAGATCATGTTTCGGAAAGCAGAAAGTGATCCTTTAGAGCAAACGAACTAGAAGTAGGAATGAACTCTCCGCACTGGGTTCAAATGAGTCGCAGAAAAAAAAACAGGTGAAACGCGACTTCCACAAAGTCCGTGTGGACAGAGTCACTAGCTCAGATTCAAAATGTTTTCAGCACAAACCAGAAACAGCTGTTTGGATTAACTGAGTGAACCTATCGGGTGGTAGATTAGTATGGCAGCTTCTCGTTTTAAACTGCAGACTAAACACCACCCGTTAACTCGATTATTACTAATTAGACGAATTTCGGGAACGCTAAATAATAGATAAGACACTAGAATTTGGCTGCTGTTTTAAACAAACATCACTCCAGGCACTCGCAGAGTGGCTTGATCAAAGCAGATGCAGTAGCCGTCTACCGCAGGCAATATTGAAATGCAATGTGGAAAGAAGAGCCGGAGGTAATCTTGCGAAGTAGACGGAATCGGAAACTTGGTCAACTGATCCTTGTAGGGATAGTAATGCAAAAGTTAAGCGTAACAGAAATGAAGAATCAGCGAATAAAAGGGTGGAGACCGTAGGAACCGACGGCAAAAAGCATGTCTTTACATGTAAACATTTGGTCCTTATTAATATGGTTCGCATACGTACAGAAGGACAAAACTCGCCCGGAAGCACACCGGATGACTAATTAGGAGAGTAAGTACCGGGTAAGCAATGACCGCGATACCGACCATGTGCTTCCGGGGAAATCCGTCACTTCGTCCTTATGAAAAACGTACAACATACAACAGAAGTTCACACACTGGAACGCCTTTCTGAAGATTAGTTTTACCTAACCTGCAGAAGGCTACCGATGAATCACTGTATGATTCCTAAAGATTCACCATCCATGCACGCTCCTAATAAATAAATTGAGATTTCAGTCACAATATAACTATCCCACTGTCTTCATCTTTTAGCTATCATAGACGCAGTAGTTCTGAAACTGGATCACGGCTAATAAAGGACTTCAAAGCCATAGACACTTCAGCATCGCCGCATTTACAGCAAGACGACCATCGGCTTTTTAAAATTTAAAACAGGAAGATATTTCGCCTATTTGAACAGCTACCTGTTTCGGTTGTTATTGGCAAAACGAAATGATTAGCAAACAGGACAGTAATCCTATGATAGTACCACTGGATAAGGATATGGTACGAATGAAAGTAACGGTAATTGGTCACAAAGCACCAAAATACTACCTCTCGATCTATTAGATGCTGTGCATTCCATTTTCAAATCTAAAGCCTGCAAAGCCTAGACCAATACTCAACTGTTGCTTAATCGACGAACCAACTTTGTTCACCTTCCGAAAACAGCCTGTTTCAACAAATATTGCCCACCGAGGGAGTCTCCCCATAAGAGAAATTCATGTGCAACCGCAGCAACCGGTGTGGATCGCTCAGGTTCAGTGTCCGACTTGGTTATTTACTTTGCATAATCAAATTACATGCTTCAACAAATCAATCCAAATCGGGTATTTCCAATATTATATATTCCGAGAATAATAAAGTCCAAATTTTAAAAAATTCATGGTCAGACGCCAAAACCAATAACAACACGGTTTAGATGAAACAGGATGCCGACCTAACGGGACAGTGAATGCTGCTGACCTACAGTAAGATAAATGATAAAATGCTACCTGGTTTTACGGAAGATAAAACTGCATTATCCGCTCAAGCGCGTGCGCAATTTCGGGAGAAAGCTGATACAAATCCACTTCGGAATCGAAAAGCTTGGGATTTAGGCACGTGAGTTCAAACGTGTTGAGAGATTAGGACAAATGATAACAGTAAGAATGGAAACAGGACGCGTATGATTGCTTAAAACAACATCAAATAGTTCTGGGATAAGACGGAAACGAACCTAATGGCAATGTTTCTCTACACAGAGACAGGCCCATTAAGATGATTCTGCGTGATATTTAGAACTGCGGTGTAGTTGCAATCACATCTTTTTGTGCTCCTTAAACATTCAAAGATGCACAGCTGCATAAAAATATGATGCACAAAAGAAGCTGAAGCAAACGTAGATGGCCAGATACGACAGATCAGTAATCAACGATTGTTTTTATACACATTATAATACGTAAGCACATTACCGAATATCAAACAGCATGGACCTCAAAAGTTGTCACGATGCATATATATATAGGGACGTAGCAATTTTCCCAATAACAAAGGAACATCGTAAAAAACGCAGCATTTTGGGTCTCTTGGATACTGAATATATGATAAAACTATGATAAGATTATTAAAGTAATATAGTCGTTTGGAAAATAGGTCAACATTTACAAAGGGAATAAGTGAATGTACAGTTTCAACTTTTATGCGCCTACTCTCAATAGTGTAGCAATAACGAATGCTAGTCTTCTAGTCATAATTCATGTTCACCTGACAAAACATTGATATTTGCCACCTCAACTAGATTGGGTTTACACATTTCAAAACCTATATCAGTAAGACGGCTTATCCTCATAAGATTGTTCTGGCCAAGCATGTGGTCATGTCTACGCGTATTATCAACGACATCTGCTGTTACATGTCCACATACATGCACGTACAAGCATTCGCCGGGTCACACATTTACTGATCATCTGGGCATTTACGCACTGATGCAACCTGGACGAAATCCGGCTTGCTGTTCGCGGATATTACTCTCGCGAATCGGTGTCAAACGGAGCAGCATTATCGAAGCTAACACCTCAGTAACTATCGGAATTAAACTAATCCCACGATGATTGCTGCAGTCACTCCGTGCACCCTTCTTGAAGATGGGTATAATCAGTGACTTACCCCACGATAGCGGGATACGTTCCTCGTTCCAAATATCACGAAGCAAAGAGGTAAGTGATTTCATCAGCATTTCTCCACCCAATTTGAAAAGAACTGGGGGAAGTTCGTCGGGACTAGCAGCTTTTCCCCTCTTCAGAAGCCGAATATTCGGACGCGCTTTCAACCTTCCGTTGGGGGAGTTTTCAACTGACACCTGCCAATGATTCACAGCTCCAGACGTCGGGACTAAATACGGTTAGCGTGTGGGCCAGCTAAACTGATCCTTGAAATGTTCTTGCCCCACGGTCCAGTCTTTCCTGTCTACCATGGAATGGTTGTTCCATTTCCTTATCGCAACACGATTTCAACTTAACCGAAGTTCGCCGCCCACCGCTGTTCGCGGTATAGGCTTAAACAGTTCTTTGACTGTTACCTGAAGCGGACGCCACTTCCATCTCTTCGGCTACCTTAACCCACCAGTTTTCACGATCATTCCTAAGGCTTATTGTCAAACGACGCTGCAATTGTTGGCGCATCTTATATCACTTCCGTGCATCAGGCAGCTCGGCGTTTTTCCTCCATTAGACTTAGCGAACGCTTGGCCGAATCCAGTGTTTTTGATGAATGCTAGATCTAGGACCGCAGGCGAAATCTGCTGCCAAATGCATAGCCTGCTTAATTTGATCCCACTGCTCGTCTATATTGATTCTCGTCGAAGTTCTTAGTCCCTCGGATAGTTTCTGTTCGTAGGCTGGTTGCGAAACAGTCGAATCAGACAAAACGTTCGGACAGGCCAATTCGGGTTGTGACCTTGGCGTCAATGGCCAATTCAGCTGCAGTAAAAATCTCGCATTTCAAACTAAGGGCATTGGTCCGATTCGACGTACGTGGTTCAGTAAGATCCTACAGTTCTGGACAGGCAACCGCGCCAAACGGCAGCTTACTGCATAATTGGTCAATCTGACATCAGACCAACCTGTCCGAGTTAGAGCGCCAGTGTCCTGGTGCAACGCGAACTGTTGTCGAAAATTCGTAACTGAGTAGGAATAAATGATTGTTCTGCCACAAAAATGGAGAAGGTCTTTCTCCTTCTGTCGCTCGAGCAGGGACAATGCGCAATCGCCCACCTTAAACAGGACTCCGATGCACTAAGTTTTCCAACTTGTGCATTAAGTCGCTACTACCACTGCAGTGCCAGAGCTTCTGCTCTTACCGAACAAGTTGACGATAGGTTACTAAAAACTCATCTTTCTTCCATGTCAGTGCTGCAGTCTGTTGTGCGTATGCTGAGATGACAAATAAACTGCCGCTTAACACTACTATCCTTATCGGACGCCGACTGATCCTGCAGTCTCACGGCGGCACAAGCGACTTGTTTGACTGGGATCCAGTCTAAAACCGGCTGCTTCAGACCTTCTCACTCAAGACTATTCTTGATACCGTTGCTGACCACAGTTTGAGCCGCTTCGTCTCCTGAAAGTGTGAAGAAATATCTTGACGAGAAGTTATCGGCTGCAGTCAGTTGAAATTACTCTACTCGAATCATGAGTTCGTGTTTCACTCACGCAGCAGACATCAATCGAAAGTGAGTCCACTGTCAGAATAAATCCCTCCTGTTAGCTAACTGGCATTAAAGTGCGAGATTCAGAGGCTGCCGAGGCTTGAGAAAAAGTCAGTTAGCAGACTGAAAACCGCCTACAACACGACTTGGCAACGAACCGTTGCGAGTATTGGGCGTGTGATCAGTGGGGACATTATGGGTAGGCAGAAGAGGCAAACAGATTCGGTTGAAGAAAGAAGAGACAGGTTGAATAAAAGGGGGAAGTCTGAGCAGTAGCATACTCATCACTACCCACCCGCTCGACGCAATGGACAGCGCGGTCCTGATTATCGTGCGCAACGACGGATGGAGTATGGAATTATTTGTAGGCGTGTAACTAATGGGGATTGATGGACGGGTATTGCCAGCGAGTTTAGCCGCCAAGCAGAAGAAAGATTAGGGTTCTCAACCAGAGCCTTTGGTTCTGATAAGAACCTAACCGCAAGGCAGCGGGGCATGGCTGAGCGGAAGTCCATCTACTTGGATCCATTATTCTTCCACTCGTTCCTCTGACAGAGCTTCTAACTGAGAGTATCAGGAGACAACTTCGTCAGGTCTCTACCCATTGTGGTTCGGTTTCAGATAAGCCATTGTGCATAGCGCGTTGGATTATGGAGGCACGCAAGCCGTCACACCACGTCAAGGTGTAGTCTCGTTGTAACAGTTGCGATGAAAACCAACGCAACACTAAAACGATTACAAGAACTACATCAGATAAACAAGGAAGAGTGCGGGAGAATGAAGGCCAATGACTCAAACATCGCATAGTTCTACGGACTGCCAAAAATCCCAAAAAAGGAAAACCCCTGAGCCCATTAGTCGCACTACCGGGAACCGCAACGTGCAACCTAGCCAAGAGCCTATGGGAAGGAGTGAAGCCTCTCATCACAGGACCTGAACATTCAATCGACAATCCCTTGCAATTGTTGGAAAATCTTCACGTGACAAACCTCGAAGGGAATGAAATCGTGATTCCATTCGACGTCGTGATTCTTTTCACACCAATACCCTTAAATTTGGCAACGCAGACACTGCAAGAACTTTTAGAACACGAATGGAACGAACAACTGAAGTCGAGCAGCGTATGCGGATTAGTAGAATTGTGCTTGCGAACATACTTTAAGTTCGAGGGTACATTTTACAAACAAGTGAAGTAATCCCCAATGGGTTCACCAATATCTGGCTTCATTGCAGAGGTAGTGATGCAGAAACTGGAGAAGACCATCCCATCAGATACCACACCAAAACTGGGGCTGTGCTTTGTTGACAATCTGATTTACAACGAACTTTCGCTGTTACCAACGGAATTTTCAAGGAAATCAAGTTCACTATGGAGACAGAACATGAGGGCAATTTGTCGTTTCTAGACATGCTCGTCACACGGACAAATACAGGCATATTAGAAGCATCCGTGTAATGCAAAAGCACGCGCGCCGATGAAATCCTACGATTTCAGAGCAACCACCCAAGCTGCCACAAGCGAAGGTGCATCAAGACACTTTTCAAAAGAGCGCGACCCTACTGCAGCACTGCGGAGCGAAGGAAACAAAGAAACCTGTTTCAACTGTTTCTGCGTAACGGGTACACGAAGCTTCATCAGAGGAAGCATCAACAAAAAACAACACCCAGAGGCGATCGCTGAACAGACCAAAGCACGAACCGTCTTACTGTACATAGAGCATATCTCTGAAAAGAAAACAAGATACTCAAGCTCCATGGAAGTGAAGTGGCGCCTAAGCCAATAAGAACCCTACGGAAGATTTAATGGAAGACCAAAGAGTCGAAATCTTACAAGAATCGAGCTAACGTTATCCATCAAATCGACTACAAAGACTGCGAAAAACAGTAAACGTGACAAACCGGAAGGAAACTGAAGACATGAATCCATGAGCACCAACTGGCAGCAGAATGGTACGATTCACTCTCCCTAATTTCAGTTCACGAAAACCAGAGAGGTCACAAGTTGAACTTCGGAAACGTGATGATCGTCGCCCAGGGCAGAACAAAGCATTCGAGGGAATCTCCTCGGAAAGATAAACAGACACGTCTATCTGAACCACGTATACTTATCAAGAGACCAATCAGCACAAGCCGGTAGAAAAGGACGCTAATTCAGCCTACTACATGTCCACAGTAGACGAAGATGAACAGAGCAACTGGGCAGCATCCCTACCCTACCACTTCATCCAGAGCAAGCAATCAACACTGACTAAAGACTAGGCGACTTAGTTAGGCAGGTGATGGTAACCAGACGCTTACCACAAGATCATAGCACTGATGGTGTCCCCTCGGCTGATGATGAAACGTTTGCAATCAAATTACCCAGCTCAGCGAACAAACCAATATCATTCTGTTGAACCTGAGCTACGAGAAAGAACATCATCTAATATATCTTATATATATATATATATATATATTCGCATTTCTGTTAGAGGGAGGTGGATATACAATGCCGTCCATTCGTAACGAACATGGAACAGCCGCACGGTGCTGGCGTGGTTCTTGAGTGCTGAATTCGGCATCGGTACTGTTCTATCGAGACAGCCTAATCCAAATGGTACTCAACGAATTCGAAACATTTGGTTGTTACCAATGTTACCAATGTTAGCAAGTGACTATACTGTATTCCAGCTAACAAAGTCTACTGATTGTGCATCTTCTTTTGATGGGAATTCAAAGTTACCGAGACCAAGAACCCCTGCTAGGAGAGCACCAAGCAGCAGGTGTAAACGTGTAATGAGGTCACGGAAGATCTGTCAACAGCAACCGCTTCTGCCTTAAAGATCTGATGAGCAAGTGGCTCATCAGAGTGACCACCATCAAGTGACTTGAGGTCGAAAAACGTACTTTCTCTATTACAACATGCACGAAGCATGCCCCATGGCCTCAGCGGCTTGAAAAACCCTATCAGTCGGCAACCACGACCATGGAACTTGGAGCGATGCCGAACTACAGAAGGTCGGACATAATCACCAACCGTAACTATTAATTGCTCGTTCCTTTACAACTTTTCTGTTGACTTTAAAGCACTTTAACATGACTGTACGGTTGTTGATAGTGTCTTCCCGGCCATTTTAGATTTTCTTATCTCGTTTCAAGTATGGGTATCATGGAGGCAGCAGGCCTCATAGCCTTTAGGGTTTACAATACTGGAAGAGCCGAGAATCATCATTTTGAAAAGTGGAGAGTCACGAAACCACATAAAGTCTTAATAGGTCAGGTGTGGTAACGCAGAGAGTGACAACAAATCGTCGTCTACTATTAATGGGACCAAGGGATTTTGGATTTAAACCTCTGGCTTTCAAGGGGACAGAAGCTCAATCAATTTGATCACTACCGATCAAATGAAATAATCTCCCTGTCAGTGGTCATAAAATTAACTCACAACAGGTATGAATAAATAATCACAGACTTTAAATAATCTTTATCTGCATCTTATCCTCTTGACTTTTTCCAATTAAAACCTCTGCGTATTCGTTCGAGTTTTCGATGAGAGCAGCGTGCAATCGATGAGAAGACGAAAGTTCCCAAGAAGCACACCACCAGATTGACGGTTGTTATCGTCTATCATGTACACGCTACTGGTGGACTTGTTCAATTATGGCTGTGATTCATTTTCTCACTGAAATCTCTTCGTTTGTCAGAAATGTACACGGACCAAGAACGTACTAGTCACAATAGCCATTTAGCGAATTCCATCTGAAATAAATTTAACCACGCATTACTTATTTGCCGTGTAATCAAATGCGGCCAATCCTCTTGAAACATTCATTGAAATGATGGACGCAATTTAAGTCCCTTCCCGCCGTTCATTAAGTTTATGCAATAGGAGGTGAACTGTGGGCCGCACCGACCAGGGATGATACGCGTGGTTTACATATTTTGTTGAAACAGCGAATCTGGTCGCAAAAGCTTAACATAAGCGGTTCAATCGATCTGTATAACGGTTAACGTTATCTGTATGAATGACCTCGTTGCCTGACCAGGAGTGCGAGACATGCACCACCGTGACGGACGGAGTAGATAAGCCTGCTACCGTGCCTCCACGCCGTGTCGGGCCACTTTATGTTGGCACCGCAACAGTCATAACAAAAACGGCTGGAGCGACAGATCGACGCACAGACCGAGCGAGCACGGTCGGCAAACAGACAAATCAACAAATTCATTCAAAGCAGACGCAGTGGTAATTTGGTAAATTTGTGGTAAGTGCACCAACCGTCTCAGCATGCACTCAGGGCATCTAGGCACATACGTAGTCATGGTCGTTTATTGACACACTTAATCACTTTCAATAGACCACCTGAGGGACCAGGGAAGGGCTCTGCGCACATGACCCCACGCCGGAAGATGCGAAGTGTGTCTAAGATTAGAAAATGAAAGCCATCATAAATTATGCGATTAAAAGTTGAATGACGGTGGCTGAAACGAACGCTGGTGGACATTTGCATCAGCAGATAAGATTCTCAGTCAACCAGGAACGTTGACATGACACAAAACATCAACTCAAAACAGCGCAAAAAGTATACGATGCATAAATGTAAAGACCTCACTAATCTCAATGAGATACTGCTACAGCAAAGTTCGGCTTAGAATCTCCAGAACAGTCAACGGGACAACATGGTAAACTTCCCAAAAAGAAAATAGTGTACTGATTTGTAGTTCTAGACAGCAAGTTGATAGCTATAAAGGTAAAAATACGCTGAACTTGAAAGTCAAATGGCACGATGAAGAAATGCGAGAAAAACAGTGGCAGCAAAACAAACAGCACATCCTAGAGAATGGTTAACCATTCGCATGTATCTACGAATGAAAGTACAAGCGACACATTCAAAAAGAGGAGAGAACGGGCGCTGCCTTATAAAAACAACACGGAGAGAAGTAATGAGCATTTATAAGACTGGACGAAACGGAGTAAGTAAAACAATTTCATTACTCCTTTCCTCGTGAGAAACTTACGAAAACTTGACTTCTGTTCTCCTGATGAGATGAACACTGGTTTGGACATAGTATACATTGATGAAGTTTCATGCTGAGACCAGTCTAGTGGTGCGCAAGAGGTTCCATTCGTTTCGTGACCTTGTGTTGACCATAAATTAGCACCTCCACTTCCCTCCGGCTCGTGTGAGATTGCCGATTGGAGATCGCTGTGTGCGTAATAAGCGGAGTCATCACCAGACCCCGAACCCTGTGGCCAACCGGTTCCGTTTCGACATGTAGCAGACAGGGCCAGTGGAGGTGAACAGGAAGGAACAGATGGAGGCGGATAATCCGGTGGAGGTGGAATGATCTCAGCTAACGACAACTGCCGACAACCAGAAGGGGCAGTCGGCTGCACCACACCGCCAACCGGATGAGCGGACACGGCCACGCCAGGGTTGTGGTCGAAGGCCATCTGTTGCAACACAGGTACACTGGCATATGGAGAAACCGTATCCTCCGCGACTTCATCCCCGATACGACCCGCGACAGATCCCGGCTGGTTGTGCAGCTGTCCACCTCTCGCGGCAGCTACAGTTACTGGATGGGGAGAAAGGTGAGTTTCGTTCGTCTGGTAACCTAAAAATACACGGAAGTAAACAAATGGCACATTGATGAGGATGGTGATACATCTGTATTTGACGAAAAACGCCGATAAACCGATACCTTAGTTCTATGTTGGCAAACTAAGAAACGGTGGACACAAAGAAGTTAGAATGCGAGATCCGGAAACAGCTATTTCGGTTCAAGACTGCCTTTGCAGAGATAATCAGAAGAGTTCCCGGTAGTAAAAAACGGACAACTCTATAGATGTCCAACGGGACAAGCCATTCTCCCGAAATTGTTCGGTGTGTTCTAACTACGGTTCAACTCCCAAAAATAGACGTTTTTTATTTTTACTTTCAGCTGATGTGCATACAACTGAAAGCAATCATTCCCTAAATGATGTTTCGTTTCTGTGGGGTCGGTGGTATAATTATCAGACTATCTGACGAATGGAGATGGTCTATTGAAAACAAAGGGCATAATATTCCAGTGCTATTACGCGCCCGAAATTTTGAATTTAGCAGACAGTTGCTGTTATCCAAGGTCATTGGAATCGTATTGAAAGAAAAAATATGAGAAGGAAAAGAGGAATAAGAATATTTTAGTGATTGAATGCATCGCGAAGTGTAGTGGAAGGGGCATCCCCGATAACCACCAGGACTCACTCACTACCCGGAGAAGCGGGGAACCGGCAACCACAACGTCGACAAATGGAATGATACAGAGTCATAAAAGATCTACATAGATCGTGTGGTGCCGAGTTGGGAGAAAGTGAATTGTCGACTATCACCAAAGTAACCGAAAGATCTGGGATTCCAACCATCGACCCTACCTGAGTGAGAGACTCTTAGACGCCACACAGCCGCTTTACACTACACTTCCGTGGCGAAAGCCATCTACCGTAATTAATGAACAGAAGCATTTCAGCTATGCAAAATAAGCCAGCATCGTCCTCATAGGCTAAATTTCTTTATTCTCTTGGCATACGCTCAACAGTATGCGGCCCAGATGCAAGCAAAGGTATATTACACCAGAAGTTACACAGCCTCTTATGTAAGGCACACCGAGCTGATATCGTAGTTTAAGCATACACAAATGCCATAGTTAGCTGGCACATCCAGGAAGCTATTTCGGTCTCTATTCCTTCCGCTCAGAAAATGGGGAGCTGTTATTGATGCTGTGCTTATGACACCGCGTTTTCCCCAGTGCGAACTCTAGACGTTCAAATCGTCAGTATGCCGCTTGGCGTCCACCATCGAGTCGGCGATGGGTTCAGGTAGACCAAATCGTAGTCAGCATCAAGCGGAAGCGATCATAACAGAACACAGTTCGTAACGAGACGCGAACTCAACGCCAACCATTAGCAATTCGTGCCAAATAGAAATAACCGACTATCCCCACAAAAATGGAGAAGCTCATCCTCTTGTCCGACAATCTCACACATAGTGCAACGCTCAACTAAACAAGTTCTCAACAAACAAGTTTTCCAGTTAGCGCATGAAAACCACCAGACTGCATTACAATGTAAGAAATTTTACTCCTAGAGAAGATGGTTGTGAGATCGTCATAAAACTCACGCCTCCGAATATGAAAACTAGTTTGAATTGCTTGTGCATTGACATTCACCAAGACAATATCAACGGCATACTCTAAATAAAAAACTGTTCTTTGGAAGGAGTTTAAATCCACGGTAAAGCGCTCTGTAGAACATTCTCTACGACAAAGTCGAAAAGAAATGAGGATGTACTCTACCGTACGCCACCGCAGACGACGAAGGGTGGTTAAAGCTGGCCATAAGCCCCAACCCAATCTGACGTATGAAGGTACAACTCTTTGAAGATCGACACATACTTCTCGTGTACTCCATTCCCCAAAAACAATCACATAGTGCAGACCTATCAACAGAACAAAAGGCTGCGCTAATGTCCAAGAACACGATGACCGTTGGTCTTTGGAAGATAACACTTGCCAGTAAGTGAAGATTTGATCGATGCATCTGCGAACAAAGCGAAACCCGGCCTGTTCCTCACGAGTTTATCCTTCACGGGTGCTGTACAACTTGCGAAGAACGACGGACGAAAGCAGCTTTGAGGCTACTGAGATTAATTTAATACTCCCGTGGTTAGCGCGGTTACTGTGCAATCCATTTTTGAAGGGAAAACGATCGACTCCCCCAAAGAAGAGGGACTTTCTCGAAGGGGAACGAAATGTGAGGTTTGTTACCAGCCGGGATGGAGTGATATGCATCAAGAAGGCGCAAAGACTTAGCAGAAATCAAAGGTGTCACAACGCGACGAGTCAGGCCACAACTCACTAAGCCGGTAGAATGCACGGTACTCTTGATAAGCGACTAATGCTCATTGATGCTTTGAGGTGGGGGCCGTTCAAGCTTTTCAGCTAGTGCGTTTCCAAAATTTGATAGCTTTTGGCTATCTAACCGACGCTGAACCATGTGTTTTCAGCCCCCACCAAAGCACATAGACAACTTAGTGCATACTAACGCGTAGTTCGAGTCGATGGGGTGCTTCAGCACGACCGGCAGTCTTGTTGACAGCTGTGCTACTTGTAGCTAATAGCCTTATGGTCGATTTGGGTCCACTGCTCACCCAAAGAGGGCAGACGCCAGGTCGCGGTACCACCGATTGGAACGTTCGAAGCTCGTACTAGCGAGAAACAGTTGATAGTCTGAGCACACATCCAACAGCCGTCCCTCGTTTTCAGACCCACAGGGATCGAGACCAAAGGGACCACCTAGATGCCCTTCATTCGAAGACAGCCAACCTACTGTAGTATTCATGTCTCCTGCCAAAACCACGACGTCGCCCCGTCTTGCTGCACGTAAAAGGTCGTGCAGCTTTTCATACAAAGTGCCTCGACTGCATTTCGGCTGCAGTCTGTTGGCACGTACGCTGAGACGACAAACAAGTTGCATCTATCACAGCGACGGTTATTTACTCTGCATGAATCTTCAGTCTCCCTGCGCAGAACCGTCGATTGGGATCCAGTCAAGTAGTGTAACCTCGGCCCTGTCACTGAGAGCCACACCAACACCAGCAATGCCAGAAGCCGAAGCCTCACGGTCCCCAGAAAGAGGCAGATTAAACTTCGCGGAAGGACTAGATGTTAATGTCAGTCGGATAACAGAGTTGGAGTCTTAAATGCGAGTCTATTCGATACAACACACTTCGATGACTAGGGTCTCCAGCGCACTAGCTAAACACCTCTGTTGATCTGGGTGCACCAGTGTTCGCATATTGAATGTGGCTAATTTGAAGGGACATCGAGGATGAAGAAGAGCATCAGCCGCCGGAAGCGAGTTCGGTAAGATTTGAATGTTATCTGAGGGAGAACGCGGGAGGACGACAACATGACTCATTCCAATGACACTACCACTACTAGCATGGCTGACTGCAGTTCCCGAAGGATGTAAGAAAATAAGATGAGAAGGGTAGGAATAACGTGGATTAGTAGAGTAACAGACATTTGTGTGCGGTGGAAGATCACTTTTGCTGGTGAGAGAAGAGCTAGAAACGTTCATGCGAACAGAAGTCATAATCATGATTTTATGCGCTGAGGATTGTTGCACTGGGCGGTCGCCTAGTTCAGATTGGGCCTTTTTATTCGAAAATACACCTCTAGCCTTTGAGCGGTCAAGCAATTTTTTCAAGGCACACACGAGCCTTTCCACACGAGCCGGTTGGTAGTTGATCGGTTCATACGCACCTTCTGGAAAACATAACCGGGTCAGTGGAACACGACGAGGGGCAATAGCCTTATTTGGTCAGCGGGCCACACCTGTCACGTAAAGATGCCACCAGCGGGCTATTTTTTAGAGAGATCGCTTGCCAGGCGAAAACCCAAAACGCCCTCGACAATGCCGCTGATTAGGTAGACTTGACCTACCTTATTCACGGCTAACCATCTGAATGAGTGTCGTTCTCTGTATCCGTAACCCAGAGACTGGCCCAGCAGCAGTCAACTCCGCCTTGAGGATAGGCATGAGAGTATGGATGCCAAAGGAGCGGGGGTTCAAAGGCTGAAATCAATGTTTGACAATGAATACGTTATCAGTGGGAAAATCAAGGGTAAGCAGAAGGGGTAAAGAGAGGTGGTCGGAGACAAGAGGAAGATTAAACAGAACACTGCCCCACTTATCACTAACTCCTACTTGGTAGAATGGGCAACGCGGGTCTGATTATCCTGCAGGACGACTGATTCAACAAGGAATTCATAGTAATTATGTGATTCATGGAAAATGATAGACGGATGCTGCTACGAGGTCGATCTACTAAGCAGGAGAACCTTTAGAGTTGTCGATCAAACACACTGGTTCGGAAAAGAACCTGTCCGCAAGACAGCGTGGACTGGTTAGGTGGAAGCTCATCTGCTTGGCTCAATTATTTTTCCACCGACTTTGGCTCAGTTCCCAGCCCGAATCAAACCTCAACCGGAAGGGGCAGAAGACTGTTTCGCCAGGCCCCCACCCATTTTTTATCCAGACACGATTGAGTCCTCGGGTTTAGGAAAGCCACGTTATGTAGCTTGCTGGGTCCTGAAGGGACTCGTCGTCGTATCATGTCATAGTCGAAAATACAGCGAGGATCGGCAGCGTTTCTCTGCCGCTGAGACATATATTACGGACAAACAATGAAATCCGTTTTCGAACAGTGATTTCCGTCTTTTACGTTGCTGTGCCCTCCATGCTCATTTATGGGTGCGAAATCTGACCACTGCTAATCGACGATAACAGGGCGTCCGAAGTGCTCGATCGCTGGTGCCTACGGTGAATACTCCGGGTAAACGACGAAATAACAAGGCGACGCTGCAATGTTGAACAATGGCTCATCTTCAAAGTCGTCGACTACAATGATGTGGCCTCATACTACGGGGTCTTGATGCGGAACACTTCCTCCTCCCCTCTCCCTAGCAAAAACAAAACGAAAACCTCGCATTCCACAAAACCCATTTGACCCCAATATTCGGATGCAGAACCACCAAAGTCGAATTCCGTCGATTTTTAAATTCGAAGAAAAGTTGAACTGAAGAACAACTACCTGACACATCATAATTAACGAATGATTAATAGTTATGTAAACAGGAACTAATTTGCACGCGACTCTATACTAGCGAAACAGGAGCACGAAAAACAATACTTAAAAAATCCCACTGAAGCTAAAATCGTCACTCTGGCCATTAGGTCCCGATATGGAACAATTCCTGCCAGGCTGGAATGCCCACGTACTCAACCTTCATTTTTCACCCACTTTAGTCACTAGAAATGAGCATTATTTACGTTCACCAGGACAAATCTCATGTAAATTAACACGCATCTCCAAACAAAATATATAATTGAGCGGTATCTACACTCAGCCAAAGTTACCACGAGAAAAACAGAGCGATTTTTTGTCAAAACATCGACTCCTTGACGCATCAGATTAATAGCATTCATTGCATTTCGATCACTAACATAATAGCATATAAAAATTACTGTATACGGAGTTGTTGTGTTGCCAAGTTTGGTTGAACTACACACATACACACACACACACACTGAAGCACAAGACGTAAGCACTAGCGTCGCACGATAGCACAGGAGCACAGCCTGCGTTCGAGCAGGACACGAACACACATTAAGGCTGGAGACAATAGTTCGGGCCCGCCTTCAAGCACCGTAGTCGCACGACGAATGGAACAAAACTGCTACCACACAGAACAGAAAAGGCGCGGAATACGAACAGCTAGCCCAGCCCGCTAGCGGAAGAGAGAAGACGAACGCAAGACACTACCGCGCATTTATTGGTGACCCACTAACACATGTCAGAAATCAAGTGAGCTCTATCGTTTATATAGTCGTTCAGGGTGGCCTTGGTCGATAACGCGAAGCACCCAATCACAGGACTGATTGTGATGAATCTTTTTGCAGAAATTTAAAAATTTTCAACCGCGCAATATTTAAAATAACGTCAATTTAAAAATACTGAGAAAAGGATAAGTGGTCTTGGAAAATTAACAACAGAACTAAAACCTGCGGCACCAAAAACCCTAGAATGTTCACCGACCATGACAGGAGTCTTAACCCATAAATTGTCAATAAAGTGAAAAATAATCAGATGAGAGCGAAACACTTGAAATGGGCTAGCCCCGTTTTGAACGCACTACTTGACAAATGGCTGCAGTGAGTCGTACTCAAATTAAAAAGGCGGTCTGCAAATTCCACCTTAGGGGGATATTTTTCGAAATCAACCTTAAAACAGAACAACATGCCATCCGAATATTTCGAATTGATGTGAAAAGCGTAAATTACAGACGCGGATCAAAATAGCACACTTTGTTTGCGCTTTCTTACCTTGAATGGTGGGAGTTTGTACGCTCATGGGGATGCTGTTGGTAGTGACGTACGGCGTTGTCTTTATTCCATCCATAGGCGTACCCAGCTGAGGTCCAAGAGAATAGTGCGGATAATAAGTGAATGCCGGTTGGACATTGCCATTGCAAACAACCGATCCAGGAAACGATACCACAGGGACTAAACCCTTTTGCTGATTCATTGTCGGCTGAGTTAATCCCTTACCCACTTTTCGCTGATCCCCGTAAAAATGCGGCTCGTTCGTCGGGACTGCGTGCGCAAGGATACCATTCACTCCGTTCAGACCATTGACGTCTGGGGTGGAAGTAGGCAATAAAGGTGTGCTTGCAAGTGACAACGGGTAGGTCTCCGACGCAGGGCCGAAACGGCCATTCTTGGTAACTGTCCCGACATCCACTGGGTCGAGGACAGTAGCACGCCGTCGATGTCGTCGACTACGGTGACGACCACACAGTACAAGACCGAGAACAACGAGAATCCAGAGCAAACTGAATGCGACAACACTTACGATAAACCAAGGCTCGCGTATCAAACTCCCACGTTCTTCGGAGGGATTAACCTCGGCCAGTTCAACCGGTGGCAGTGACTGTGAAGCCAACAGAAGATTCCCTGTGGTAGCTTCTCGACCATCGTAAATTACACGTCGATGTACACCTTGGTTCGAGTGTAATGATAGGGTTTTAGGTTCGGTAAGGCTGCTCGAAGGATTTGCTGAAGGATATGCCAAAATTTGTACTGGCAATGATCGTATTCCCTCTCCCCGACAGTTAACTGCGGCCAGGTAAATGGTGTAGTTAGACCATATGTCTAAACCATGCAAACGATAACTTTGTTGATTCGCTCCGAACTAGATAGAGGGAAAACGGAGAGCAGTAACCAGACGTTACTCTGTGAACGTTGCCACACGTCAAAACACTATGAAACACTAAAAGTAAACGAACAGACCACCAATGAAAGCAGTAATACAAAAAATGAACTGAAAGGAACTCACTGATAGGTGCATAGTCCAAAAAGCGCCTTCATATTTATAAGTCTCTTCATCGCGTTCTATTGTGTGGTTCTCTGACTACACCTTTCACTGACCAGTAACCCACAAAAACTGAATTCATCTTATCTTCATAGTGCCTTCATAATTGAGAGTGTATGTACTTTTTGAGAAAGAAAGTTCATGTTAATTGTAGACTAATAAACGGGGAAATGGCCGACATTCAGTGGATATGGATACCATAATGCTGACTGTGTGACCAACGCCGGTCATCCTATCGATTTTTTCAGCCCGATTCATCAGATTCACTTGGTTTGAAGATTCGATCGGCTTTCAGCGGAACACATTCTACGACCAGTCCAACTTCACGTCAACCTTCGCTCGTCTACCGCTGAGTACTATTGGTTCATTTGGAAGAAAGCATTCGATAGCTACTCGATCACAGGTGATCCTCATCGAGTTAACAAGCTCGCCACTCTCATTAATTATTACTCCGTCAACGAACAAGCATGTTTCCGAATGTCTTAGCCATAAGAAACTTACAGCGGTTTTTGGGAGTCCATAAGTTAAATCGAAGAATCGCATTTTCCTCGATAAGACTGCGACCGAATCGATTTATTGATCAGGTTCTTTAAAAAGCCAACACGCTGTTAAATGACTGACCCGTTAGTGCAAAGCAAAATCGCGAAGATTTCATTCGTGATACATCCATCCGGGGTACTTATTCGAGCCGAAATCGTCAGAGGCTGCTAAAAGAAAGTGCTGCTGATTTGGCGCAGAAGTAGCCTGTGATTATCACCGGTGATCTGATTTTATTCTGCTCCCCGACTGCAAAAGGCATCAATTTATGCGGCTAACAATAAGCCACCCTTGTTGACAATAACGTTCTTCGAATTAGTGGTTTATGCTACTTAAGTGGTCCGAGTGAACACTGGCAGTATTGCCCCGCTAAAGAAGTTACACGCAAGAGGTGATTCTCGGCGACAGGCTTCGTTCATAGTTGACTCATTTATACCCTTGGTTAATGTTGTTGCTGCAGAATCTGGTAATCTGTCTTTTAGTTGGAAACATGATTGGTTTGTATATGAATACAGTTTTCAACTGTGCAGCAGAGAATGTTCTACTGACTAGAACGGACGGTCTCCGTTGTATAATTTCCGCTTCGGTGTCATCTTTGAAAGGCAAACAAACGTATAACAGCTTCTTTATTGCCTTTCAAAGGTTACACCGAAGCAGATATTATCCAACGGAGACCGTAAGGTCTAGTCAGCAGAACACTGCTGCTGCATTCACATACAAACCAATCGTTTCCAACTAAAAGGCAGACTGCCAGATTCTGTAGCTTCATTGTGTGTGTATTCATTTCCCTGCTCCTGTGGGACTACGCACCTTGGATGCACGACCAAACGTTTTCCCGATCGCGTTCTCAAACACCACTCGGCTTGGTTGAGCACAGGAACAATTAAGGTAATTACTAGAGCAGTGTGTTCACATCTTGTCGAGTCAAATCACTCAGTGAGTGGCAAGTGCTTTTCGCACCATCTACAAAGATAGGAACCGACAATCAAGAACTCTCAAGTGCCGCATCTTGAACACAGCCGAAGCCGTATCTATCCGTTTGTATAACCCCCCTTTGTGGGCATGGTCCGATTCGACGTACGTGGTCCAGTAAGATCTACAGTTCTGGACAGAACCGCGCCAACGGCAGCTTACTGCAATATGGTCAATCTGACTCAGACCACCTGTCGAGTTAGAGCGCCATGTCGCTGTGCAACGCGAACTGTGTCGAAAATTCGTACTAGATAGGAATAAATGATTGTCTGCACAAAAATGGAGAAGTTTTTCTCCATTCTGTTCGCTGAGCAGACAATGCGCATCGCCCACCTAAACAGGACTCCGATGCACTAAGTTTTCCAACTTGTGCATTAAAGTCGCCTACTACCACTGCAGTGCCAGAGCCTCTGCTCTTCCGAACAAGTGACGAGGTTATCGTAAAACTCATCTTTCTCCATGTCAGTGCTGCAGTCTGTTGGTGCGTATGCTGAGATGACAAATAAACTGCGCTTAACACTACTATCCTTTCGGACGCCGACTGATCCCTGCAGTCTCACGGCGCACAAGCGACTGTTGACTGGGATCCAGTCTAAAACGGCTGCTTCAGCCTTCTCACTCAAGACTATTGCTATACCGTGCTGACCCACAGTTTGAGCCGCTTCGTCTCCTGAAGTGTGAAGGAAATATCTTGACGAGAAGTTCGGCGCAGTCAGTTGAATTACTCTACTCGAATCATGAGTTCGTGTTTCACTCACGCAGCAGACATCAATCGAAAGTGAGTCCACTGTCAGAATAAATCCCTCCTGTTAGCTAACTGGCATTAAAGTGCGCACATTGATGGAACCCAGATGCAGAGGCTGGGGAAAGGCAGCGGTCAGTGAGGCTTGCCTTGCTGTTCAACGCTGAACGATGATGACGATGATGATGCAGAGGCTGAAGAGGCTTGAGAAAATGTGAGCTAACAGACTGAAAGCCACCTACTACACTACTTGACAATAAACCGTTACGAGTATCGGGCAGAAGGGGCAAACCGGTTGGGTTGGAGACAGAAGAGACAGGTTGAATAAAAGAGAGGGAAGTAAGAAATAAAAGATGTCGAGATTGATAAACATTACGTTATCTTAACAAGACCCACGACGCAAAACAGACACCAACAGACGGACGGCGCATCAAAACGAACGGAACTAGCGATCTCACTCAATCACTCATTCACGTTTGACATGTAAATGACACCTCACAGATGGGGGACTAACAAGAGGAGAGAAAAATAAAACATAAACCATAAGACAACTGTTTTTCATGATCTTACCGTAAACATTTTGATTTTTTTGGTTGTTTTGCGATTATTTTTAAATGAGTTCTTTAGACGGATCACACGGCATTCGCGCCACTGACTTTGGTCGCGAGCCATATCTCTCATCGTCTCGCACCTACAATAATCATCATCTCTTGGGTCCCAACCAGGAAGGCGGGAAGCACCCACTGAGGCCAAAAACCGAAGCTAACTTCTTCATACCTCTACGCCAAATCATAGACTGACCCGCCACGTCATTTTTTTCAAACCTTATCCAGCACATGCAAAATGAGCACAAAAAGTGAATGATGTAGCGGCATACGGAATAAGTGTCCAAGCTACCGAACGCTACGTAGATCGACTATCTCAGAGGACGATTATCTGCATCCAACACACGGCGACGCACCTTATCACTGCTCACTCCATGTTCTCACCAGACACGAGCGAAGGTTCGGAGACGTCGGTGGTCGATTACAGAAAGTCCTCGGGCATCCTCGACGCGTATAAGTGAGGTCTCGCAACCGTAAAGTAGAACATTACGAACTGTGGCATTGTACACCCTTTTCTTGAGGGAAAACCGAATGTCATGGAGACGCCACAAATGTCGCAGGTTCGCGAAAGCTGCTCTGGCTTTCGCAGTTAGTGATGAAACCTCCTATCCAACACCTCCGCCAAGTGTGATCAAGCTCCCGAGGTACTTGAGGCTACTGAACATTTAATCGGTCACCACAAGGGGTGGGTATGTTAGAAATCTTAAATCATGTGCGAATATCATTCTTTGTTCTACCTGGATTTATCGTTTTGATAAACATTCACACTTTGATTATTTTCTCTATTTCCAGTTGCATGCTCAACTGATTAGTCAGTTAAACCCTACTCTTGTATTTGACTATTTGTTCATCAATAAAACAGGCAAGTTCATCCGATCGAAAAGTCACGATGCTGACCCGATCCTTCAGAAACCGAAGATCACTGGATTCATTGATATCGAAGCTTCAAATCTACCGAAGACCTAAATCCGAATAAATTGGGCGCTTTAATCGACTCCCGGTCACCTAGTGTATACGAATAAGTCAGCAAATTTGCTAATTCTGAGGATACTGTTCATATTCTCGAACGTCGCTCTGTCAAGAGGAAAAGCAAAATCTCCATGCATGTCTTATCCACTACTATGGACCAGGACGGTCAGAGTCTCGAACAGTTTCTGAAGCAGTTAATGAAACTCAAGATTGTGGTTGTAAACCTCTAACGGGAGGAGCTAGTTCGAGATGCTTTTATACGCGGGATACAGTAAAACCGTATGCGCCAGAGGCTTCTCGATCTTCAGAGCATTCGACTTAGCTAGATAATTGGAAGTTGCTCAGAAACAAGTTTTGACATATCGGAGTGGCGTAATACCAACACCTTGCTCCGCTTCCCAAGGTTCTGATGGTACAGCGGAATTGCCTAGTACTGAAAGAATCGAGAATCCTGTCCTAACAATTGGTAACACTGTCTTATTTCTGTGGTTTTGGTCGCCATCTTCGGCAGAAATGCCCTGCTCAGGACACTGTGTGCAAGAGTTGTGGCAAAAAGAGACATAACTAAAGAGCATGTCGAGCGTCTCTGGCTAATAAACGATTTGCGTCAGCTTCTAATTCTACCGTCTTCTGTATTGGTCACTGCTGTCCCTCACTGTTTGTCCAAAGCAGTTACTCAGGTAGATGTGAACGATGTCCTGTTGCAGGAGCTTGTCGATAACGATAGCTCGCTCGGGAGCTCATTCAGTAACATCACTGGAGAATCGAACCATACTAAATTCGTATTGGGATGGCTTCTACTTCTTTAACAAGTGTCATATGCGAGCATTATTGCGTTACAGTCACGCACAAAGGAACCAAATATGAACATGTTAAGCATTCTGTGACGCCAAAACTGTGGACCGACATCCCGCTCGGACAAAATTTCCATCAACAATAGAAACGGGTGGAGCTGCTTTCCGAAGGCAACAAACTGACGCTCTCTGTGGTCCCGCTCCAGCCCAGGTAGCGCGTCTCTGTTTGAACACTAGGCGCCTAACTGTCGGCCCGTAGCCACAAAATCCCGGCGACATTCGGCACGAATTATTTGTCCGAGCAAAAGCCCAAAATCTGTTGAATGCGGGTATTATTTAACCTCCAAAGTCTCCATGGAGAGCTCAAGTCTTGGTGACACCTAACGAACGCCACCGACTATAGTAGGACCGAAAACCGACACACCTACCCAGACGCTTATCTTTTTCCAAGAAGAGACTAGCTGATCCAAAAGATTTCAGTTTGAGGTATTCAGCACACTATCTGAAGAGCGCTTACCACCAAATTCCTATTAAAACGGCGTTCGAGGCTTGCGACAATCTTCAACAGTTCACCGCATACCTTTCGGCGTCACCAACGGCGTCGCATGCTTCCAACGAACGATGGACGGCAATTAATAAGGAACAACTATCCGGTGGACAACATCGTGATCTGCGGTTGCAATTCCAAAGCACATGGTCAGAAGTTACGGCGGTTTCCAGAAATATCGCCGATACAGGTCCTAACGTTTAATGAAGGCAAAGCATAATTTCTGTGAAAACAATAAAGATTTTAGGTTTCGAAGTCCACAAAGGTCACGCAAGACCTGGTCCGGAAAGATTAAAACTTCTTAAGGAGCTACCCAAAAACCCAAGGCACAAGGACGAGTAGTCGCAACGTTTGCGTACTACTCGGATAAATCCGCTAATCACAAACCGCATACTTCCGTTCCCTATATGTGCAGTGCACTGCCTTGAATTAATGAAGAGCCAGAAAATGGAATTATGGTAACTATAGAACCCGGCACACCCTTAGTTGTCATCGAAACCTATGCGTCAGATTTCGCGATCGCGACAATTGAATCAGGATGATAGGTCGGTGGCTTTTTTTCTCGGATGCTGACTCCAGCTGGGAAGCAGCTGTTCTGCAGTAAAAAGGGAAACTCATGGCATCGTTGAGGCGGTGAAAGTAGCGTCATTTCCCGATTAGCAAGCACATCCAGCTGGTAACAGACCAACGGTCGGTAGCGTTCATGTTCGGGGACCAGTGGAGGAGTAAGATTAAAAAGGAGATCCAAAGATGGCGCATGAAACTACCTGCCTTTCATTGAGACATCGTCTACCCTCAAAGGAAGGGACAACACTCTGGCTGATACGTCATCCCGATGTGTCTGTGCTTCCACTTTCGGCCAACTCGATATGTACCAATACCACGCGTCTTTGTCACCCGGGAGTCACTCGCATGCTTCATTTTGGTCGCGCTCGAAACCTCCCGTTTTCTGTCCAAGTAAAAAACGTGATACCTCGCTGTCGAATTTGCACGGAGGTAAAAGGAAAGTTTCTCAAACCACCATATGCACTAACTAATTAAAGCAAGCAAGCCTTTCGGGAGACCCAGAGGAAACTTCAAAGGACCACTGCCATTTTCCACATCTACTAAGTTTTTGCTAACAATCGTCGATGAGTTCTCTCGCTTCACTTTTGCCCTTCCTTATTCTGATATTTCCACTTCCGCTCTTACTGACTGTCTCATTCATTTGTTTGCCATTTTCGGCATGACTGCTTGCAAACATTCAGACCGCGGTGTTAGAAGAGATTCGAACATTTCTCCACGGATAGGGTACAGGTGCTCAAAACCCACCAGCATCCAAATGGTACCATCTGACCTTGAAGTTCTAATATCTCGAAATTCGACAGTGCACAACAATGAATAAGTTCTCTGCTTTTCAGGCCAACAGACGTTACACCCTGCGAACGTCTATTTTAAAACTGTCGTGCCACTACTGAAACTGCTCTCCCTAGCTGACTCCCGAATTCCAATGGGGTTTTACTGGAGAATCAGGATGGATGTTCCAGGTGCGATCCGATTACTCGAAGAGTTATTAACTGCTTGATTGACTGAACCCCAACTTACGCCCGAGTACTGCTCCCAGACGGTAGTGAAAAATCTGCTTCGTTAAGAAACTTAACTCCCGCTGTCCCCGATGGCCGCACGGCTGTCCTTGATCCAAGTTCACTCTAGGCTCTCATTCGCCATCGTCGAATCCTAACCATAATATTTCTGATAATAACTTAGCCGATGTTTCCCACGGCCCTGATGTCGACAAAAGAGTTCAGGAAAATCGCTTGCAACAGCAATAATGCGTTCGTCCGTATTTTCTGCGTAATCGCGAAGCGCAGTTTTGGCTCAAAGAACTGTAGAGATCTGCAACTTCTATGACGTTTACAAAAATTGCATGAAACCTAGGACGCTCAAAAATTGTTCCCTAGCCGTATTTTTTATTCATTCCCAGTCATCATCATCATTGTTCCGCGTTAAACGGCAAGGCGAACCTCACTGACCGCTGCCTTTCCCCAGAGTTACACGTTTCTATAAAAAGAGTGAATATCCAACGGGAACAGGGAGTGGTCCTACACGGGCGGCAAAAGATAAGATGCTGCTGCAGCCAACACACGGAACACAGTCTAACTATAAAAAACGCACGTGTTTTCAATCATTCTGATTCGGTAGAAAGTGACAACACGGTTGCCACTGTTCACAGCTCACTGTCATATTCTTCATCGTCCCCAGCCAGCTAGGTGACGGGTCTTTCGGACCCCAACCACGAAGACGTGAGACACTCATATTTTCTCATCCCACGTTGCCACGTTATCTATTAACCTCCACAAGGCTTCTTCCACTCCGTAGGAGGAACCCAAAATAGGGCACGATATGGTAGCGCTCGCCATACACAACGCGTGACCCAATTTGCGTAGTCTACTGAGGTACATACGCCTAACTACGGTATTCTGAGAGCTGGCATCCAGTAAGATTCCTGACCTCCACATTACTCACCCGGGCATTCCATCCAATCCTAGCCATAGTACGTAGATATCGGTGGCCGAAAACCTCCAACCGACGAACACCTTCCAAACTCATACTCCATTTCTCACAACCGTACGACAGAACTGAGCGCGCTACGGCACAGTATACACGACCTGTCAACTTCAGTGAAATAACAAGCCGACGCCACAAGTGCTTCTGTCCAGTGTAAGCCACCCGAGCTTTCGATATACGCATTCATTCCCAGTGTCTCTAACCCACTTCATAGTAATTAATGCTAATCCCATTGTTGACAGACCACCACGACATTACCAACATGCGAACTTGCTTCCATCGTTGTCACCCGTTGCAGACTTGCGTTTGACAATCACTTTCACTTTCTTAATCCAACTCGCAATACCTTGTTCGCCAAATTGCACACAACCACTGCAGCTTATTCACGGAATTTTTAGCAAGTGGGGGAGAAGTTGATGAATTATAAATCATGTGCGAAGGTCATTCTTTGTGTTAGCTAGATTTATCGTTCTGATAAACATTCACATTGATTACCTTCTGTTTTCAGCTGCATACGAAATCGATTAGTCGATCAAAACCCACTCAACGGCCCTCCGGTTTCTGATTTACCCTGGTGTTCGACTACTGGTTCATGACAGAGTGCAGGCACAGGCTTCCGCCAGTCTTGAAGAAGTACCTTGCACTTTGAACGTGCCAAGCACATACCGTACCTAGATACCCCAATCGTCAAGCGGTCTAATGCGTGTTGAACTGCTATCCAGGGAAGACTGCCGGAACACAAAACACCTAATTTCAAGTTTGCCATCGACATGACGAGGCTTCTAGAGCAATCTGATCCATTTCATGCGCCAGCTGAACTTCCTCCTTGTGATACTGTTAATGCAACCGGGACCTATCGTTAAACTACCCGACTTCAACGAATTAGTTGAGCCATGCACTCTCATTGCCTTAAAGCGTTTTGTGGTTATATCTCACCCTCACTTTAAACGTCTCACCCAGAATGCCCTCTGTAACCGGTGTAATAAAAAGGATCATTTCCACAATGCGTTCAATTATAAAAATTTTAAGAAAACCACCATGCTCACTGGTTCTTACTTATCGACCGTAATACTTTCGGCGGCTACTGAAACGTTATCTCGTGTTCTTACTACTGTGCCCGTTAACGGAACAAATCTCAGGGCCCTGGTGGATATCAAGAGATAGAAAAGTCATATCTCACCTGATATCGCCCGACGTCTCGGTCGTAGAGTTGAGCACCCGAGAAGTAAAATTACCATGGCTTCCATCGATTTGACAAAGGTAACTGTGGGTCACTGTTTTATGTTCACCAAACATGAAAACGAATTCTATTCCTGTCTTCATCTATCACTTTTACCTGGTCTTGCGTTGACGTACTTCTTGATGATGATTCTTAGGCTGCACGAGAAAGCTGAAGTAATTTTTAACGGTAACAGACCCTCGTTTTCGTCCCGCGGATTAACGTCCACCAGTGTCACCGTTCCCCCACCCCGCCTTCGATTACTCGCACACTTACTGGAGGATTGTAGATCAACCGCCGCAAAAACCAGACACCATTCTGATGAATTACTCAATTTTTTACGTCCCGTGGTGAATATACCCCACGATCAGCCGAACCACACTGTGCAGTTCTCATACCAACGGTCAAGTTGAGCGATTGAACTGTACACTATGAAAGGCAATATTGGTGAAACTGAGGTTGCAAGGCTCATCTCCCAATTATTCGTTTTTGCTGGATGTGCTACATTCTATTCGTTCTCCCCTATATACAACCAATAACGCAACATCTCACGAACGACTCTTCAGATATAACCGTAAATCTGCCTTTGGCATTTCGCTACCTAGTTGGTTACTCAATACAGGTAGGGTAATAATTAAAAAAGCACGTGCATTAACCCAGATACAAGGTGGATGTTGTATACATTGTTATATGTCATATACATATATTTTTTATAGGTGAAAAGGCGCACACTCAGTGCACTCCCTTACCTTTAAAATATGCAACCTGAGCTGCAGATATTTTCACTTATATATATATATATATATATATTGCATGTAGTATTTGGATGAGTAGACCAAACCCGCCCGGAAGCGCAGGACTGGATTCGCGACTAATGCCACCCGCCAGGTATCCGTGAACGGTACTCTGTTGTCCAAATATCCTTATACTTGTACAGTATCTATCGCGTCGATGCCACAAATACATCTTTCGAGCGTACGCCGGTCGAGCTATGCATGTGTGCACACTTCTACCACCGTCCTGCCATTCTCAATCAACCAGCTGTTGAGGTAAGCGAAACGGTCAACAATGGTTAGTTCCCCATTGAGTGTAAATTTCGGAACTATTGTCGTTCAGTCTTGCGAAAGCACTCCAATCTTTGAAAGTGCAAAGCACAGGCGGGATAGGGTCATAGCTCTTTGGTGATAGATGGCAACTCGCCATCGCCCGACATGTTACCAAACCTGATTTACTGATACCGCATGTGGTTCGGTGCCAGTCCAAGTTCCAGAGCAATGGTTACCGGTTTCCCCTTCGTCATCCCCCGCCTAGTGAGCCCTAACGGCTATGGAGCATACGTCTTTCCATCACACTCATGCATAAAACACCCCGTTAAAAAATAGTCCTCGCCAGTTTGTTGCGTGTATTTCGTAGATTGGAATAAGCATAAAAATCTCCAGTTGGGGGATGGCGGATATGCACAGCTGATGATCTCTAACAAGGATAAAACAGCTGTACAGTGCCCCATAGTTTCTCAAGGGCCAGTTAAGCGTTGATATCACATGGTGAATAACTTTACGAAAACATAATAACGCATACCAAGTAACTAGGGCTCTGTAGGTCATTTCCAAAACCGTTGTCGTACATACGCTACATGCAGAGAAGCCGTCTATCAGCAGGGGTCGATTGGTGTGCGCTAGCAGCCCTTGGCCGTACAAATCAGTGACGGATAGATGCAACATCATGTGGTGAAGTTCAACAAGCGGCAGCGTAATGGCAAGGGCGTTCGACTCAAAATCGTTCGTCCCGAGTTCCGCGCTCCAGTTAGGTTGTGCTGGATATGCACTGTTGACCCCTAACAAAAATGAAGAAGCTGTGCAGTGCTTATAGTTTCTTACTAGTGAGTTGAGCGTTGATATAACACGGTGAATAACTCCATGAAAACATAAAGTGCAGCTAGACAGTTTTTCCTCATTTTCTAGTTCACCCCTCACATCTTGGACCTAAAACATCCCCAATTACCTCGTCGATGAAGAAGTTACAGATTAATGGAGAGATGGAGTGCGTTTTAAGAAAACGAAGGGTGACAGGACGTCTGTTCCCGCTTCAACTTGTTAGTTGGTGGCTGCTTCTATCTTCCATTACCGACAGGTCTAGAGAACAGTTGAATTGAGCGGAAATAATGTAACTCCACTAGGGAAACAAATTACTAACATTACATCCCTCTGATCAGTACTCGGTAGTCGATCGGTCCGCTGGCTAGTTTGGCCTATCGCTACTAAATACAGCATTTTCGCTTAGTTTATTGATTGACGTGACTAATGCAATGTCGCCGCAATTGTGCTGACCTTCGACCAGGATAACGGCTACCACTGATTCAGTATCCATTATTCTTAGATGAGATGTTTGTCAAACACCGCTCGTAATTTTTAATGAACTTAATGATTCATCATATACCTTACGCGATCAGGAATGCTGAGGTCAACGAACCTTTCATGCATACCCTTACAGTGGAGAGCACCGGATAAAGCTGTTTTATCGCCTGAGTCGAAGGGGGCTCTCAAGTCAAGAAAAAGTGGTTGCCAGGAGACGATTGTGTGGTGCGTGTGAAATAACTGACAGAGGGTGAGAATCTGGTCATAGCAACATCGACCCGGGCAAAATTCGGCTTGCTGTTCGCGGACGTTATTCTCCAGAATCGGTGCCAGACGGCGCAATCCTGTGGAAACACTTTGGTAACTATCGGGAATAAACTGACCCCGTGATGACTACAGTAACTGCATGTTTCTTCATCTAAATGCCACAAAACAAGGTAAGTGCTTTTATTAAGGACTCTCAATCTGGTTTGAGGACAACTGGAGAGTTCATCGGGACCGAAACCGGATAAGACATCGTGCATGGGCTGCTGGATCGTAGTTAATTTATTATCCGGTAGGTTTAGTTACAAAACTACCGCATCAAGCAACTGCCAGCAAAAAACCATGAAAAGTTTATCCGTACAGAGCTGCAGACTGCGAGTGTCTCCTAAGACAAATTTATCAATTTAATACAACAAAAGGGAAACCAACTCACATTGAAATTTCTGTTTGAAAGCACGGAAGGACCGATAAGGCGCATTGAATATCCGGTTAAAATCCCACCCTGCTCCCAGAGTGCGGGAGGATGCCAGTAAAGTTCTAACACAGTCCCATTTTGATTCCACAGAGCTCTAAAGACTTTCGGCGCACCGATGGGGGCACTATCATAGGTAAGCACAGTAGCCGCTCGGCTTCTTGGACCATATAAGTGGCCAAAATGAGGATCAATGCCAACAGGTTCCACTTCAACAGAATAACAGATGAACGGTTTTAGTTCGGGAATGACGGCGCGTCCATACAATGAATTTGAGTGTACCTCGTCGGTGTTCAGTTCCAAATGCTCTTTAGTGAACGACAAAGGAGGATCAGCGGACAAATCGTAGCTATCCCTAAGTTCTGAAAGGCTGCAGTGGGCAAATTCGTCCAGCGTTTCGTATTCGGCAGAAGAATCGCTTGATGAGCATACAGAATCTGAGACGCTGTTCCTTTCTTCGTTATACTGAAGGATATAGCCAGTGTTTTTTGCATCTGTTGAGAGACAACGTGATAGTGGCAAAGGCTTGACAGTAATTTTATGGGCACTGATTTCCGATAACGAAACAATATCGCCGCAGGTAGTCCATTCAATGAGTGCTTCTAATGGCGAAAGAGGCCGCGAACGCGGAGAATCAAAGTGAACCTGCTGGAGCCGAGCCAATATGTGCATTTGGTCCACGTTGTCTCGAGTACTAGAGGGAAGTGTATACACCACTTGGTCTAAAACCTTTGGTCGTCCGATGCCATGTTTATTGACACCACGAACAAGAATATGGTAACCAGTTTCAGGTTTTAGGTTTTCAATTCGTGCTTCGCGTGTTTTTACTGAGGAAGAGGCAAGCTGCCAACCGGATGATGAATTATACTCAGCATATTCAACGTGATATTCCGACGGCCATTCAGGTTTAATAATCGAACTGTTCTTGTCTGGAGGGTTGATTAAAATTGTTATCCAGGTGTCGCCCACACTTAATAACTCGACACGTTCCGGAGGATGAGGAATCAAAGCGTCCTCAGTTTTGCCGTCAAAATTAACATCCAGAGAATCAGAAGCTGCGTCACTTGGAAGCACTGTTAGGTTCGAAGACCACCTGGTCTTTGCGGACAAAATACTACCTCTGGTGAACTCTTGAACCTCAACCTCGCAGGTGTATATGCCCGCATCTGACGGCCGGACTGCATGTAACTGCAGAGATCCCGTGTTAAATAACACTATTCGGCGATCGTTCGGAGGGGAAACTTTAACACCATTAATGAACCAGTGAGGTACTATCTCAGGAAAAGAATGACCAGCTGAAGCATCAGATAACCTGGGGTAACGGAAAACGCTAGCCTGACAGGGGAAAGTGGCTATCATTCCTGTATACACGGTGAGATTTTGAGGAACCAGTTCTATGATAGGAAGAGGTTGCGTAAATGGAGCTTCCACGAATAAGCGCGACAGTGACTTCACGATTCCGGCAATCTGAGAGGCTCGGCATTCATATACACCCTCATCAGCCGCAATGACAGACTTTATAAATAGCGTTCCATTGTGAAGCACGTGCTTTCGTTTCTTAACAGACACAGGACCATGTCTGGATGGTACCCAAAACGTTTCTCCGTTGTGAATCCAGCGTACAGTAGGGAGCGGGGCCCCGGAAGCCACACAATCGAAACTTACGGACTCTCCAATTGCCGCGACACGATCGTCCGGCGTGACCAAAAATGTAGGAGGCAAAATAACTGACAAGTGTGCAACAGCTTCTGTCCTTCGGTGGGCATTTTTGACCTCACACACGTAATCCCCAGCATCAGAGAGTTGAACATTTTCTATTCTTAAGCTGCGTTTATTCCACAGTTTAGCACGCATCTTCCCGACAGATTTACGCCATACAATGGTGGAATTAGGAGCGTCTGTAGCCATGCACTGGAAGTCCACTGACTCTCCGACTATCACTTGTTTATCTCCAGGTGCAGAAGTGAAACGAGGTTTCCTCTGAACGGTCAACCAGGACGAATCACTTTCCCAACTCCCCGCGGAATTTTCAGCTTTGCACCGATATGGACCGGCATCACTTTGTCTAACAGAGTGGATTCTCAGGTTAGAAAAGTTAAATATTCCAACTCTATTGTCGTTGGCGACAGGGAGTCCGTCATGAGTCCAAGATACAATCGGCTTGGGTATTCCGTCTGGAGGAACACACTCGAAGGTTACAGTGTCACCTATATGTGCTGTCTTACTTCCAGATGCATGAGCCTTGCTTGTATTCAAAAAGGCAGAACGAACGGTAGCGCTGGCGGATTTAACCCAACCGTGAATGTTACTGGCGTTACAGTAGTAAATGCCCTCGTCGGAAGGTCCGAACCGCAATATTATTAGTTCCCCGTGATTTGTGATTCTGTTGGAAGTGCCTGGCCTATCTCTATGCGTCTGTACAACCTCATGATCTTTGTACCATGTAATTGTGGGAGTGGGGAGTCCCGTGGCCAAGCACTTCAGGGTGAGCGGCTGATCGTGAAGTAAAAAAGTATCCTCGGGTGAAGCTGTGAAAACCGGTTTGTTTTCGGCCTTGTTTTCTGCACGTGCAGGGGGAATCCATAGGAGAATAATTGACAGAAACTTGAAGCACCACATGTCAAGCATAATTATCCACAAAGAAACATGCCGATTGACCGGCGCGCGCTTTGATTATTGCGTACAAATTGAGTGAATAAAACAAATTACTTCTGTTCTTGGAAAAGATAATTTGGAGTCACATTTCGAAGTTCCGGTACCACAACAAAAAATTGGGAAGAACAGACGCATGATTCCGTGCACAAGTGGTTTTCAGCAGATTTTTCTTGTGGTAGCAGGAAAATGCATATCCCTACACATCGAGATAGATAGAGCACTTTAACCCGAGTTCAGGGTGAACAAGGAAATAATTTTGCTTCTGACCGTCTTACCTCCCGGAAAAATATGTTTTCGGCGGAGGTGCGCAGCGTTTGACATTGTACATCTGTTTTGTATTTGAAAGACAGGGTGCAGCCTGTGGCAATTGACCTCACGAATACACTTTGTGTTCACAGTTTATTCCGACCAATCCGGCTCTGAGTATACCGCCTACCATCAGACATTTGAAGCTTCCTCCAATCCATTTACTTTGTCACCCTTCACCACAGGTTCTGGCAGTCGGTTCATTTGCACAATAAATATATTGGTGAAGAATAAAGCTCTCGTTTGAAAAGTTACTTGGTTCTCTACACTCCCAAACTATGTCCATTGTTACCTTTGTTCTCTCTAAGATTGGCGACTCGTTTAGATTTTACACTAGGGGGACCATTTACTATTTTCAAAGGCCAACCTTGATTACTGCTCATGCTTCAGCGGCTGCGAGAGAAAATGCCAAGATTATAGAGTCTTTTGTTATCACTTCAATATATATGCCTCACTGTCATCTCGGTGGCATGTTTCTTTACCCTTTCCAAGAAATTTTTATACTTTGCCAGTCACGTTTCTTCGCGGCTGAACAATGCATTCTAGGGGTAATCTTGCGATTGCTGCGTGAACAAGACAGGACACTTCACGTTCTCCGAAGGATCGCTGACTTTGGCCTTAACCACGCCTCTCTGGCCTTATTCGCCAAGCCTGTGCACTTTTGGGAGGTTTTTAGGTGCCCTTTATGGACTCTCCCGGGTTTCTGACGGGAGAAATATCCACGAAATCATTTTTTCTAACCTTTCAAAACTCCCCCAGGGAATCATCTTTCAATACATGGCGGTTTTATTAGAAGGCCCCGTTTCCGTAGCCACTGTGAACGGCTTTTTAGCAGTGGATAGACGAACCCAAATCCAAAAACAAAAATAAGGATAATTGGTATATTCTAAGCTTATGTACAATAACGTTTTTCAGTCGATAAGACTAAACATGAGCTGGCACCGGTCTATGGAGCTTAGCAAATCAAATGCTCCTAAGATTTCATTAGAGGCTTGCCAGGTTATAGGCTGGAAACTTTGCATTCGTGATGAATATTAAGCATTCTGAAAGCCCTCTCGTTGAAAATTGGCCAGTTTGCTCACTGTAAACAGCGTTTGAACAATGCACAGCCAAGGTCGAATATGAAACTGTTTGAAGATCCGTCACAAGTCTGTGGTACGCCGGATAACTTCTGTGTAGGCTTTGAGGAGAAAAATACGGTCATGCTTATAGATTCACACGTCACTGATCAGCTTGCACAAAACATGCAGTTGAGGGACACTTTGGGAAAACATCTGCTGAGCACCTTATGGAACTGTTTCGGGTCTTGAGCGAAACGGCAGTGGTATAGCGAGCAATCGAAGGGGTATACCATGTCGAAGACGCATGTCCGCAACGGCAACCAATTACCAGCCCCACTTCCTGAATGGAGAGTAACCTATGGCTGGTAGAATCTCAACAACACCGAGATTGACTATTTTCGTCTCCTATAGGTAAAATGTGGTAAGTGGGCACATAAACATTACGGATACCTGAGAACCTGCAGAAAAATGTGAGCACAAAACCCTGAATATGCAAATTCGAGGGGCACTGATTAGTTCTTGCAGATGCTGCAGCGATTCACCTAAAAGCAATGTGTGCCTTCTAATATATACAATGGCAATGAGTCAACGTTGGTTGCAGCTAAGCGTTGGGGTAAGGGTTCAGACGCAAAGTCACGATGCTCGGAATTCAGCGGTACCTTTGCACACCGCTAGGCGGTCACAGAGTTGACCTATGGACTTTTTGATGCGGTATCTTTATAAAATGATGCTAATATCGGTGAAACGACGAAAACTTGAAGACGAAGCCCAAATTTTGTACCGTATTGCGTTGTACATTGTGATAGGGTCTGAGGAAGTCGGCAAACGACGGTCAACGTTTGCCAAAATGCGTGCTAGACATGGGACAATAGTGTTCCTAAAAATAGTAATTTCAGAGAGTACTGAACGAGAAGTGTATCACGTTGTAATATGACAGCGGCAATTTGAAAGTTCGTTTCGCAGAGGGTGTATTGAAGCAGAAAAGAAGTGAATGATTGTCCCATATCCCGGCAACTGCTGATCACATAGATTTAGGGAGAATTCAGGTGGTTAGCAATTGGTCTCCCCCAGCCAAGAATTTCAAAATCGTTTTCAAGTAAAACTTAAAATATAGCAAGAGGACAATGAAGCGTCATTGGAAAAAACATTGATATACAAATTGAGAGATGATGCTTTGTTTTACTATGTAGTACCGAAGCTTCCTGATTTGAAATGACAACCGTCGGAGATTCTTTACACAACGTAGAAATGTGGCGAGTCCACCTCAGGATTTTATTAACAGTAACTCCTAGATATTTCACAGAATCAACCCCGGTTAAAGATTTTGAGTTGGTCAAGGATGCTTTCGATGGACAGGCCAGCCGAGGGAGGGAGAACAGGCATCCAGGGCACGTAGATGTGTTGAGATTTAGGCAGACAAATCATAAACCAGCAATGGTTTGTTCGGGAAACATTGAAAATCGTCGTTGCTTGGAACGGCCTGAAAGAGTGCAAAATCCTCAGCATACTTAACTAAATGACGGTGGGAGCTAGGTGGCAAGTCGCTGATATAAGTGGAGAAGAGAAACGGTAAAATAACAGCACATTATAGCACGCCTGAGTTAATGGTCAGCGGTTTTGAAGTTATACCGTCGATTCGTATGCACTGGGTGCGGTTAGTAAAGTAACTAGACAGCCATGCTAATAAAAACTGGGACAACCAAATGTTTCCAGTTTGTGAAGTAGAAGAGACCGTGGGACAGAACCAAATGCCGACGAATAGTCCAGGAGGGCGCAACGGACGGATTTCATTGATGCATTTGAGGAGTTGCAGATGTGGTGAATGAGGGAGGCGACAGCGTCCTAAGTGGGCCTGTTGGATTTATGGGGAAACTGAAAATGGTCATCAGGGGGTACATAGAAGAACGCAGGCATTTAAGTACAGCAATCTCCGTCAGTTTAAGGTCAGATGTTAAAGCCATGTGGAAAAACCTTTCGCTACAAAAGGGGAACCGCTAGATTTTGTGATGGGAATAAGAATGACGGCTTCCCAGCAGTGAGGTACAGAAGACGATGTGAATGCTGAGTTAATCAGAGAAATGAATGTATCCGTCAGGGCCAAAGAACGATGTCTTAAAAGAGCTGAGGACAGGACTAACCAATGTGGTAGTTTCAGTTTTGCGGGGAAGGCCAAACACCTCATAACTAGAAAAACCTGTAATTGTCACATTATCACTCTGTCCAAGTAGGATTGGAGTGTAAGTGGACGGATAGATGAAAGCACGATTGATGCTGTCGACATTCGCAGAAGTTTAAGTATGCTTCTCCCCACACAACGATCGAATGCCTTTCCATAAGAATCGATTGTTGATAACCATTGAAGAGTTGACTGGCGAATGTAGCTGGAAGCATTTGATTCCGGTTTTTATCAGCTTGAAAATACACCGCACGATTTGCAGAAGTGCCCCTCTCAGCGTCTTAGAGATTTCAGTTTCTGGGTAGAGGAACGGTCATTTGAGACGAATAATGTATCTATGGGGCAGCAAATATCAAAGGCTGTGTTAGCCGTCTGTGAAAATTTTGATTTTGTTATTGAACAGGGGTTCAAGCGAGAAACAGGTGGATGCGAATCCGGATTTCATTTGCACGTCTGAAGGAATGGAAAGCTGACCTGGAGTATATTTTAGGCCGTAAAAGCAGCAGACAGTGGTTGCTACTTGAAATTGGAGCACGCAATTTCAGGGGAAATAAATCAGCTTGGTTGGTAATAACTAAAAAAATGAAACCACCCTTGTTGGGAGAAGAGCGGAGGTCAGTTAAATCAAACAGTCACTGGTAAGGTAGATGCATAATTGGAATCAACCACAATAATATGAAGATTATCCTCAAGAAGTGGAAAAGTTAATACTGGAAAAATGCGGTATTTCATTTCAAGCCAAAGGGGGCAATGGATAAACTCCTTATGATCGTGTTGGTATAGCGGAACTACCTAGATTGACGCTGTCATTAGGCAGTTTATTTTGTTTAGCGAGTATGTATAAATAACTTCGGACTCTCCAGACCAGACGAAGTTTATGTAAGTTGTCCCACTGCCTTCAGTCTTCTTCGTGTCCGAAACTGTCTTGCTGATGGGGTCTGAAGCTCTCTTCCGACATGGGTGAATTAACGATACCCTGTTACGGACATGACTGCTGTATGCAGACGACGCAAGCCTGATAATGAATAGGTGACTAATGTGTGAGGATGATATTTGACTTTTTGACAACTTGTATGCTGATGCTGGTGCTCCGCAATGCTGTAATAGCACTTTGGATGCAATGGTGCATTGAGAAGCTGCCTGCCTGCCAGTGCAGCAGGACGTTGTGGTGAAACAAAGCGTGTTTCCAGTCCATTTTGTGCAACGATATGGTTTTCGACCAAAGGTTATTCCAAACGAATTTGGCCTGCATCGAAGAACATATTTGGAACAAACATCTCACGACAAAATAGGGAGTAGGGTGACAAAACTCTAACGCGTAGTAGCAGTGCCAAATGAAGTGAGAAGAAAACTAAATATCTGTCCTCCATCGACTTCACACATTTGGCTTTGACAGTCAGCGACCTTTTTGCGGTAAGTTCTATCAATGGCTTCATGGACCCTCTAATTTTCCGGAGATATATCTTTATGAATGGAAGCAAGCCAACTGCCCGACCAAGGTTATACAATTTTTATTTTTCTCGAATACTTCGAGAGTCATGCTTAGTAGCATGATAAAATGTCGTATGGGTAGTACGAATTGTATGTAAGTAGAAAGTACACAGGTTGAGACAAAATGCGTAGAAATAACTAAAATGTCGTTCTACGAGGAACACTATTTATACGTGCCACTTACTTGTACCGTAGGCGCAAGTTTCAATTGGAGAGTGGCGGCAGTGTCAGGATGTTTACGCAGTAATCCTCATTTACGACTTGTTCACTCCCGTGACACACCCATATTTTCCTGGCGTTCATGTCGTTGTACGCCATTTGTCCACCCGCGGGAACGGATTATGTCGAAAACTGCCCACCGCACAATAACTATTCACGTTTCTTGCTAAATGCCTAAAGATTACGAGTTGGCAAATTTGCGAATGCGATAAATATAAAGAAGCGTCGTTAGGTGAAAAATATAAATGTCATTTAGTTGGGAAAAATATATAAATCGATTTAACATGCCAAAGCCTTCCACTGTACTAGCTGTTATTGTGAAAATTACCTCTTTGTTTATTTTCTTCCGTTTGCCCTATGATCGGTTTATATACGTTTAAATTTTAATTTGCCCCATAATCGTATTACGTAAATATATATATTCAAAAACCAGAGCATATTTGCCTTCTAACATTAGCAAGGCAATGCATGTGTCAACATAGGGACGGAAAAATCCATTCACTCACCGACAGCCGTGAACCCATTCCTAGCCCCATCTCTCTGTAAGTAAGTATATACGGCTATGAATACAGGTAAGCACCTCTAGTCCTAACCATGCTTATGCCTGTGGAAGCATTGGTTTCTAATATTTCCGTGCGTACGGTTGATTGGGTCAACAGACTGTGATAAACCAGATTCGCCGGTTCTCCGGAAGACCCGAAATTCCCATCCACGTTGGGCGAGTGAAAGAAGGCTCACATACCAACAAACTAATGCATACACAAAAACAAATGGCGGAGTGGCCGATCTTAAAAATGGGTGCTGTTAATCACATAGTGGTGTCCCCGAAGGGACCATGGTGGCGTTCACGTCAACGCCGTCTCTCCAGCGGTCCTGGTTCCTATTTATTTCTGGGCCATTCAGGTCTTCCCGGACGGAAAGTGGTAAATGTGAATGAAGTTCCCCGTTCACCTTGTTTAAAGCAGTGATATGCATGGATATGTTACTTGCCTTTGGCAGACAGGCAGTGCACGCAGACTAACAGCAATTTGTTCACGTAGTTGGCCCATTGTAAGTGAATCCAACGGTGAAAAACGTCTGATTGCACCCATTCCGTTGTTGCATCAAAACCCAAATGCAACTGCTCCTATCTCTATGCGCCGCACATGTCCTGTTTAGTTGGCGTAGGCGGTGGCCCCGACTCTGTCTCTCATACTTCGGCAGTCCGTAGCCAGCAGAAGTCATGTTTGCGCGCCTTCTAAAGTTCATTAACTCCAAGGGATGACCGATAAGCTCTGCGCCAAAGCCATTGGTCTCCCTGAAAGCAACAGCGGTCTTACGCTCAGAAGAATTTGGCACATCCAAGGATGAAGAAATACTGGGAATATGTTCAAACGCCAGCCTACATTTCTATATCCTAATACTGCGAACGCTGTCCTCGACAAATGCACTGAAATTGCTTGCTTGTCTGCGCGCACCTTGGTATTTGCAATTTTATGTAATGCTAGATAATTTGTACTAAGTGTGGAGGAGAAATTAGAACCAACCGGTTAACTTTCCTCCTTTTCTGTACCATTTACCCATTTTTAACAGCCCCCGCAAAGAGAGAGATGGAAAAGTATGAGCCAACGCCTAGCGACCCAAATTGACCTGGAAAATCAAAACAAAGGCCGATCCATAACTACTACGGCAATATTTGGAACAAAATTAATTATGTACAACAACCGAAACCCATCAGTTTTGCTTTCGGGTTCCCGTTCCAGGCTTCTTTGACAATTACCCAATATGAATGACAAAGAGCGCTAAATCACATGATAACTAACGGCAAACCCAACTCGACGCGCAATGGCGAGAGTACAGATCGTGAACGCTACGGTAAAATGATGTAATATAAGCAAAAAAACGATGGTTTCTCACTGATAAGC
>LUCM01006058.1:0-15411 GCA_008360955.1 Fasciolopsis buskii
TCGGATGAAGTGACAACATGGAATGAGAAAATGTACAGCGGACTTAGGTAAAGTAGTTGTCTGACTTCATTGTGGTTGGGGTGCGAAAGGCTTGTCAGCCAGTTGGCTGGAGACACTGAAGAATATGGCAATGAACCGTGAACCGTGCGGTCGTTGCCGCCTTCTATCTATCCTGTATTATGATAATGTATATGCTTGTGCGGTTGGACTGTTTTCCGTTTGTTAGCTTGTTCGGTTCTGTTTTCCCTCTGGCTTTGGTTTAGTCACTATCCACCTTGGTTATTCATTACTTCTTTTGGATCCTGCAGCTGTTGAAGGTAGGGTCTGTCTGTGAAGTTTGCCTTTCGGTTTACCACGAAGATGGGCGTTTTGTCGGTGGGCTGGATACTAGTTGACCGGATGCACAGCATTTTCTCCATGGCTCGTTCGGATTGTTTGTTCATCCAACATGAGCTTGCGGCACACACCTCTGGTAGTCCGGCTCGAAGTAGATCCGCTCTGGTTTTAAGATGTTCTTTGTTGGTAAACGGCAGTTGGCTGTCTCCTGGCTCGTTACCACAGCAGACCTCTTTGGATCCTTATATGCTTACCCGAAGCGTTCGGAAGTTGAAGCAACATGAGTGGATGCCTAAATATTAGGCTTCATTTGACAAATGAACAATGCATGAGAGCTAAAGTTGATATGAATGATGTGTTAAGACTGTTCGAGGGGTACTGCGTATGGAGTTGCACGAATAATGGATTACGAAATCGTATATGACCGTGTTCCTTATCATTCCAAGTTTCAGGGTCACGGTTACTGCTGCTATCCCACCGTATAGTGGTCCTCAGCGGCTATGAGGAATGATCTTTCCACTACACTCTTGCGTGAAGCATGTATTAACAAAGAATGGTCAACACATCAATGTCAAACTGGCAACTGAATCTGTTGTTATTATACGCGTGACGCCTAAGCGCGGTAACTAGGGCCTGTCCACAAATTGCTGCACCGTCTTGTACGCTAAGCGAGGCAATTTCAGACACGATTTAGCTGGCCTTCAGCGTCAGCGCCTCGCAGCTATTCCGGAAAGCGTCCGGTGGCCTGTTGCAACAAATCCACTGATTGAGGCGGAGATCTTCAGGAAAATCCGAGCCTTAGGCTGTCATGAAGCGCCGGGCTCCAATTGCCTTTCCTCAGTTCTACTTAAAAATGAAGAAACGGAACTGGTCAGAGAACTTTTAGTGTTGCTCTGGGAAACTTGGCACTCCAAAAAGGTCCCCTCTTCGTGATGGGAGTCAGTTGTAGTTCCCTTCCTCAAAAAGGGCTTTCGCAGTGACTACTCCAAGAGTAAGAGTATTAGCCTAATCCTAATAGCGTGAAAGCTGCTTACGTCCGTCATCCTTCGCGTGTTGTACAACACGCGTGAAGGGCAAACTGGTGGGGAACAGACTGGGTTTCGCGCTGGTCATCGATGCGCCGACCAAATCTTCCCCCTCTAAAATAGTTTGAGAACCGTTTTACCTTCCAGAGGCCAACGATTGTCGTTCTCTTGGAGATTGGCGAAGCCTTTGACTCTGGTAATAGGTCTGCATTGTGGCACTGCTTGTTGAGGAATGAGGTAACTGAGAAATGCGTCTCGGTCCTCAAATAATTGTACCGGCACATTTTCGATGGGTTGCGGCTTATGACCGGCTTTCGCTACCCTTCGTCGTCTCCAGTGGAGTGCGACAAGGTCGCCCTATATCATTTCAACTTTGTCATAAGGGACATCCTACAGAACGCTCTATTTGGACTTTTAGATGGTGGATTTGAACTCTTCCCAGGGAACAGAGTTTTTGACTTGGAGTATGGTGATGATATTGCCTTGCTGAGTGACAATGCACAGGCAGTTCAACGGGTGTTGGACCGCTTGACGACTGAGGTCTCTAGGCACGGTTTGGCTTCAAGACTAACAGTAGCATGTCTGCACTCACCCTTTGTGGTGCTCGGTTAGTTGTGGTCACTTGCTTCAAGCACCTCAGGATCCCAACCACGCCTGTCTGAGTTGTCAGGGAGGCGGTCTCATCACGATTTGCGAAACCCAGATCAGCTTTTGCGAACTTGTAACACTCTGGATCCTCTATCCGACTTTCCCTCAAGGAAAGGGTGTCTAATGTCACAGTTCATAGTGTTCTTTACGGTTGCGAGAATCGGCCTCTCTGCATTGAAGATGCCTGGGATTTTTTGTTTTCGACCACCGATGTTTCCAAAGCATTACTGTCTGGTTGGGACATCGAGTGAGCAACGGCGAGCTGGATACGTCGCTTGTTGAATGCAGACAGCCATCCTGTGACTGAGACAACCGCTCTAAGTCGCCTTCGGTTGCTTAGATACGTGTTGCACATGCCTGTCCATCGTCTACTTTTTCGTGCTGTTTTTGCATGTCCTGATCAAGGCCGGAGGAAACGATGTGGCATGCAGGCTATGACTTAGCGTAGAGGTATGAAGAAGTTAGTTTCGGTTTAGGCCTCGATTGGTGCTTCTCGCTTTCGTGGTTGAGACCCAAGGGATAAGAATTATTATGGGTTGGATACGCTGAGAGATATGGCTTAGAACCGAATTCACTGGCGCGAATGCCATCTGGTCTGCCTGTAGAACTTATCTCCCTTAAAAATAATTCGAAAACCACCAAAAACGTCACAATGTATGTGGTGAAAACAATGAAAACTGTTGGTTTGTTATGATTTATTGTTTTTTTGCCTCTCTTTGATTCCCTCGTTGTGGTTCCATTTGCATGTTGCGTTGTCACCATGCTTGTTTTCAAGTTGCATATATATATGTATATATATATAATACATATGTATATATATATATATATAACCACTTGGTTCCACTAATTGGAGAACGGGGAACTGACAGCATCGACCCTGAAATTAACCTAACCACTTACCGCCCCAATATGTCAGATATGGTAGCGATCTTAGCGACAAAGAACTGAATTTAAATTTCGCAAATGTGATCATTCGGCTGTTATATCTTCTTAGCGACTTACTTCACATTTGTAGATGAGTATATAAATTGCTCCAAAATAGTGCTCTAGTATAAGAACACTTGTTGTTATTGTCTCTTTGGTAATCCTGGAACCAGTAGCTTGGGGAGGCTGCTCAACATCACGCAAATGTTGACGGTCCACTCCAGTGGGTCGATTTCGTGCAATCTCCGGATAGTTACGATCTTTCGGAATTGTGCGTCATGAACTGCATGGATGGGATCTCTGGGGTTCGCTTTGTGATACCTTCGTCTGTCTATTTTTGGACAAGGAGTGATCTAGATCAGTAACAAAAGAACATGACCCCAGTTCAGAAAGGACCACCTTAAAAGAAAACCTCTGGCGCGGTCTTGGAATGTGGAAAGTAGGAATATTGGTGAAGTATTGTAGTTCAATAGAAAAGTGAGCAAATGCATCTGATATTGTATGTACGAAAAAAATTGTTTCTTCCGAAGAATGAGTAACGAAGTCAAGGGAAGAGCAGTTGATTCTAAAAATCGCTGATTCAAACTACTGCTCTCCATCGAGCGTGAGTTGTTACAAGAATGTAGATGGGGTGAAGTTTCTTCCATGGCTAACTGCGTCTGTGGATTCAAATCCAGTTAAAGATATGCAGAGTTTTCTGGAAAAAAGAGACCATGTTGATTGCAAACTAATCACATCTGATTCTAAATATCGTCTGGAAAAAGCTTATGACGGAAAACCAGGTATATTTGTCGATCCGCTGACAGGCAGCCTATCGAAATTATTTGAGTCAATTATTGTTGCCAACGCCAAAAGTACTATGTGTTGGCTTATACACCGATGATATTTATCACAATGCACCAATATTTGCGTTTTCTCACGGCTATTCTCGTAATCCTGATTGGGACAACTTCGACCGCAGTTAACTCGTGAGTCGAGCACTTTGGGTCCGAATCATTTATTGGCGCATTTTATTTATTTATTTGTCGAGTCTATTGCAACTGGATAACAATAGGGAAATGTTCCGTTGTTCGCTTTTGCTTGTGATCACTTCAAATGTAAATTCACAAATGCGTGGTGTGCATTATAAGAACCATTGTGTTCAGACAGTTCAAGTGTTTTTTCCAATTCCCGATCAGAACTGGGTTTTCAGGCAACACTGCAACGGATAAAATTAGTGTTTTTATAATCAGTTTTGAATTTTGTTTATGATCTTTAGAATTCAGCGTGGCTGTACGTAAAAGTCCCTCTGGGATTTCCGTATTTCCCACTGTTTATCCCTCTGGTTTGAAAGTTAATGTACCGTTCTTTTTTTACAGGATTATGATCCGTCGTGCAGTGGCAAGACTGATGAACACCACCGGCCTTGTACTCCGTTTGTCTGTGTAAGTTGTGGCACAGATTTCACACCGGTATGGAAGCGTAAACGCTCTGGATCCGCTGACGTAGTTTGTGAAGCATGCATCATCGACGGCTTGCGCTCTGGAATTCATCGGACATACAGTAATATGGTTTCTGCGGCGCTGAAACAAAATGCATCTTCTGAACGGGAGTTGGAGCACGAATATCAAGAAATTATTAATTCGCCAACCAAGTTAGAAGCCTTCATTAAGGAGCAAGAGCGAAAGCTGCTAGCAGCCCAACCACCTCCAGTGGTTCAACCTCAACCACAACCCCCACAACCAAGCTCTTCGGTGAATCCCATGCAAAACCAGCGTTATCATCAGCAAAGCTTTCAGTCCCAGGTCAGCAAATATCATTGCTCGTTTTTTTGCGTTGTTTCGTAATTACTCGTGGTTGTACTAATGAGAATACTTTCTCCACTGGATGTTGCTTTGCTGTAACGAAAGTACTGGTCCTAATAATTCGACTAAAAACCAAGTTAATTCCTGATGAGTCATTTGTTTGCTTGCAGATTGATCTGTACTGACTGATGTGTACCTTTTTTGGCGACCAGCCATATCTCAGTTTTTTTTCATACCTAAGGCTGGACATTCGACCAATAGTTTTTCTGTGGCAATGAGATGTTTGAGATTTTAATGTGAAACTCACTGATCACAAGGCCTTGGAAACCGTCAAACTAAGCCAGGAAACAAAGATTTAAAACCACCGAAGTCCCCATTTTTCCTCGACTTCTTAGGCATCAAAACAGCATAGTGGAATTCAGTTTGATGATGACGCAGTATCAGAACAGTCGCACAGTTATTTCTCAGTCAAGAAAGACAACCGACGAATGATCGAGTAAAGTGCATCCAGTCAAAGCAAAATGTTTATTTTTTATTGCATACTCGTGACATGGTTATGTTGAAAACGACGTCTCAATCTTTAACACCCGCCGTACTGAAGAAAGAGAAGTTCGGTAACGATGATCTCGAAACTTGGAGTGGTACAGACCTACATAAAGTCGCAACAAGTTAGGCATGTTGACGGTCCGGGCATAAGAGAATAGCCGCTTAGCACCGAACGTTATTGTCAACTCACGACCAATGCCGTGGATATTCACGTAGCCAAGTAATACCAAATCGAATTTACGTTTTTAACCACTGATAAGGGATAGCCGATTTCAGTTCTTTGTGCCGTACAAGCTATGCGGTCTTTGAAATAAGGCGGCCTCCAGAATACATGGGCGTTTGTCTCTCAAATCCAAACCTAAACCATGAATCGGTTTGTCCATCATCTTAATATTATAACATGACAGCGATGTGCGGGCAAAACAGTTTATGCATCATCTCACTGTCGTGTAGAAAGCCTGTCGATCTCAACTGATTCTATTCGAAGGTGTGGATTAGATACCGGTTACGGTCCTAATTGTTAAATGGGTTATCAGCTTCCATTCCCTGTTACCAACTTATTTTAATTTACAGGTGCTGATTCTTTGAAAAAGAAGATGAGCTAGCCACCTTCACGAACGTCTTCAATCATGAGTGCCTATGCTTAACGGTTGACAATGAGGTACTTGCAGACGTCGATGCAGTTCAGTTTCCATCGCAAATCGCCTCACATGCGGCCGCCTCAAGACTTGAAATGCACGTTTGACTCACTGGATCGGCAGCGCTATTCAGTGATCTCCACCGGAGTGATATGCCCGCGAAGTCCGTAAACCTCCTGTCAGCATTGTACTCGCACACCTGTGGTCGCGTGAGCGTATGCGGTGAACTGTCAAGTGTTCCATCTTTCTATTCTTGTTCAACTTGGTCATGGATGCGGTGATGGAAGATGCCTTATTAGTTCTCCAGAATGTAGGGATCGAACTGGGAAATAGTGAGAAACTGTGTGATGTAGACTACGCAGATGATGTCTTGTGCCTGATCGAATCGGCTGACCATGCACAACGTGCACTAGACAGACTCGGGAGGTCTGTAGCTCGGTTCGGCATGTGGTTTGCACCTTCAAGGTGTAACGTGCTGCTACATGACTGGACGACAGTAGTGCCGAGCTTGATAGTGGATGGAGATGAACTAACGATTGCGGACCGTTCCACTTGCCTCGGTAGTTGCATGTCGGACGATGGTAGTACGGCAGTGAAGGTGAGTACGCGTATATCGAAGGTTGAAGCGGCTTACGCTGGACGGATGCACTTGTGGTGTCGGCCTGATATTTCCCTGAAGTTCAGTGGTCATGTGTATTGTGCTGCAGTGCGCTCAGTTCTATCGCATGGTTGCGAGACATGGAGTATGCGCGTCGGAGATGTTCGTCACTTGGGAGTTTTCGATCATCGGTATTTGCGTAATATTTGCAGGATTTGATGGAGTGCCCGGGTGATTAATGCAGAGATTAGGCGTCTATGATTAGCTATGAGTTCTGTGAACACCTTATCTCAGCGTAGAATACGCTGATTGGATCACGTGTTGCGTATGTCAAACAGTCGTCTATCACACCGTGTCCTATTTTGCGTTCCTCTCATGGAGTGGGAGAAGCCATGTGGAGGTCATCGGATGAAGTGACAACATGGAATGAGAAAATGTACAGCGGACTTAGGTAAAGTAGTTGTCTGACTTCATTGTGGTTGGGGTGCGAAAGGCTTGTCAGCCAGTTGGCTGGAGACACTGAAGAATATGGCAGTGAACCGTGAACCGTGGCGGTTGTGTTGTTATTTTGTGTGGAATCAGAATCACTGAAAGCAAGTGTGTCTGTACAATTATACTGTATTCTCTATCGGATACTGCACCGTTGTTATCTTTTCCCGCCTGTATAGGTCCATTCCTTGTTCTTTGTAATTTCTCTTTTTACAAAAACGTATTTGTGAGGCTTTCCTTATTGTTTAGCGTCTAACGTTGATGGTGGTGATAAAGAATGTCAAATTGAGTTGTTTCTGGATGCGGCCGAGTTTTGGCATTTGCGAGAGCTGTCATTTATACCGTTACATGGTGAGCTGGACGACCCGATTCCACCGCCGTTTTCGCAATTCGTAGCTGTGATATATGGGCTTAGAAATGCTGTCCGTTTAAAGTTTGTCGTCAGTGCTGATTACATGATTCCATTCTCGATTCTAGGCTCTATGTTTCTTGAACCAGCTAGTTTTCTATATCATGCTCCATGCGTGACTGAATTGGCGGAGCTATGCCTCGTTAGTACTGTAGCCCACCATACGCGGGGGGGGGGAGCGTGAGCGTAGGTATCCGTGACCACGGAACTCTGACTTGCATAGATCCAGGTAAGGTCTCAATGGGTCTGATGTAGTAAAGAGCCGCGCCACAGCGAGTTACATGACTGCCACTCATTTAAGGATTTGAACTTGCAATTTGGTGCATACCAAATCGTTATTCAGTTTTTGAGCTCAGAGACTCCGAGGCATTTGTTACCTGATTCGGTGAAGCAGGTTTTTCGTGTCTGTAAGATTCCAGAGCGCAGTTTATTGAATCTATCGGGAAGATGAAATTAGGTTCCATTTGTTGACGTAGTTTTCCATATTCTTCCGAAAAATCAAATCTGCATCGCTATTAACCTTTATTTTATTCTCATTAAGCCTGAGCAACTATGTTTTGCGCATCATTCTTTTGTTTGATCAAAACGGTTGGCTTTCGGCTATACGCCATCTGCTTAGCATTACGATTACGTTTCCCAAAATCATACACTTTCGGTAGTGTGCTTACTCTCTTCACGAATATCTTTCGTCACATAATTAACCACTTGCGTTCAGTAATCCCCTTACAAAGCATTTGTGGTAATATTTCTCACTGATTTGACGTTTTTCGTGATTATTTGATTCCAGTTACCCCGGTTAGCACTCCACTTCAAGAACCGCACATCTCGTACAAAGTCTTTCATATAATCAATCACCCATTTGCAATTTCCCTTGCTTCGTTCAAACATCACCGGGGAATTCAGCCGGTTATAGTAAGGTTAGTGTCTCTAACGGGAGTTGTGCGCTGGTTATCTGGGTCCCCTCTTCTGCCAGCTTCTGAGACTCCCCGGGCTTGCTGTCGTCGACCGATGCCCTCCTTCGTTCTCGGTGCCATTGCACAATCGTCGTATTGAACATTCGGATGCTGAGGCGCATAGGTCAACTTGTACATGGGTGGTCTTGTCTATTTATGTATTTCATTCAATGTACTCACTTCAAGATCCCACCTATGTCATTTGGTTGTTATCTCCATTTAATCCACCGGTTTGGTTTAGTCTATGGCCTGGAAGCTGTGAGGTCGCGTATTCGGTTCTTGACGTCGTTAAGTGGCTCTCGGTAAGAGAACTGGATCTATACTCTATGACTAGATTTCAATCGACTGCGTGCTGTGCGCAGTGAGACTTAAAGGTTCATGCAAAACAGTCTTCGTCTCGATACATGCGACTTTGTCGTGTCGGCGCTTACACCTACGAGTTAAAGCCCAAGGGCATTCAGGAACATTTCCTAGATAGCGATCCTTGACTTCTTGCGCGAAGCAAAGGGAAGTGATATCGTGATTTTAGCGAGCGACATGAATGCTAGAATAGGCCGCATGTAAGAGGTTGTTTTGGTTCCCTGTTCAGAAAACAGGGAATGGTTGTTAACCCTATCTTCTGACCACGGCTTGATCCTCGCTAACGCGAACCTTAGGCGTTCTGATTCCTCATATGCCACTCGGCTTTCGCTATCTTCCGGTCGGCAAAAAACGCTGATTAACCACCTCACTACGATCTCAAATGGCGGACTGTTTACGAGATTGCCGGTTGTATTGGCGCACCCTCTGCGGCTCCGAACATATGCAAGTGTACACCAAGCTGTCTACGTGCTTCGGCTTGCATTTCAAACGCATATTGTATCATTGGCTAGACTGCGATAATCTGTCTTATACGAATCGTTCATTTTTCCGGAGTGCGCCAGCTAAAAAGCGAAAACCAAATCCGCTTTATGACATCGATCAGCAATGATAGTTTTTTTAACATGCCTGACGCATGGATGTGATGGAATGAACGTTCCGTACAGGTATTAGGGTGACTACATGGGGAAGAGAACCGGCAGTCGTGACCTTAAAACTTGAAGTCGCATAAAACTGCATAAGGTTCTAAAGAATCAAGCCAAGAATGCTTTGCATTCGGTTGGCCTAGTGAATTACGGCCTGCTCTGTAACGTCATGGTATCTTGGATTTCTTTTGATTCTCTTCCTCTTCTTGAAACCAATCCGATCTGGCTGGTATCGAGAATAATGAAGCACATCTCGTTATGAGACGTGAACTCCACACAAGCCTACGCAGGGATCGCGGAATAAGATGATCCCAACGAGCATCAGAAATGGCACATTCCCTCTATGGGAAATTCCCAAAAGATGTTTCTTTTGTCCCGTGGTTTTGATGAGAGGATGGCGGATGTGAGGGGACTAATCTGCGATGAGGTTTCACCGATCTTTAATCAGCAACAGTGACTCGTAAAATAGGCGGTAAACTTTGAAACGGTCTGGTTGCCCTTTAGCATCAACTCCTCCCATAGATGTCTTGGCACACCTTCCATAATCTTGTTCCTCAGACCTGGTTGAAACGAGGATGTACATGTACAAGGGAACCCAAGCAAGCCATAAGGCGTCGATGTCTTTTTTGCCGTTATGTTCAAAGATGGTGGGAGGGTGCCTGCTAGAGAAGTTGTGATTTTGTTCTCCAAGGTTTAGCCCCCTGAGAAGGTCTCCCTCGGTGAGGAAGTTGGTCCCCTAAAAATACATGCAGTGACTGCGATAACCATAGGGGTAACAGCCTAACCTCAGTAACGTTATTGCAGTTATTAAACAGTTTGTACAAAACATGCACAATGCTTTTGGCTTCGGATGTTTTTTTTCTCAGCCTGTGAAAGATGATGGAAGGTCTCCTCGTTTGTTTGGGGGTTAAGGGGAATCTATTGTAGTCATTATCTTTAATAGGATTCGAGTAGTGATTATACTAACCCTATGCTCATATTCCTAATTCCAGTAGCATGTATGCTTTTAACGTCTGTCAAACCTTCGGGTAAATAAAACATTTATTTGACTTGACTTGATTCTTCGTAAGTTTGACCATGTGCACGAGAAGTAGGCTGAGTTCTGCACCGGTTTTGAGTGTGTTGACGAGATCTCCACCTGTCGGCAGCTGTTAGAACATCGTTGCACATTCCAAAGACTAACGATCACTATGCTGCTAAGCATTTGCACAACCTACGATTTCGTTGGCAGGTTTGCATTATAACGTTTACTGAGGGACGGAGTGCCATCAACGAATTGTTCCGCCATATCCGAGGTTCTTATGGCTTGTTTCTAGGTTTTGCTACCATTCGCTGTCTACCGTGAAGTGAAGCCCTACTCCCTCCGCGATGCGGATGCTCGGCGCCTATGTTTTCGATCACGGATGTCTTCGAAGCATTGGTCAAGTCTGGTGCAACATCGAGTCCGTCGTCGTATTGAATGCCGGTATTGTTTTATTTGATAGTTTGTGTCCTGTTCCGACCTCCTCATTTTGTTTCTACCGAAGCGTCCGGATCTACATCTCATTTTCTCTTATCGCGAATAGTTCAAGATTGTGATAAAATTCGAGACGGGATCTTTGCCTTGTAGATTTTGGAAGTCGTCGATTCCAAAGGCTCGTTAATTGTCTGATTCAGTTTACGATGCATTTCATTCTTTATAATCCTTCAGAATGCTTATGCTAACGTTGGTGCGAGACATCCTCAGGCTACCGCTATCAACAACGCGGCATCTGCGGCCACTGCCGCGACTGCCCATTTGTCGATCCCCGTGGCGAATGCGCGGCGTCAGGCCGTTTCGTCAACCTCACTTGTAACGTCTGCGAGCGCGCCATCGCTCTCCATCGCACAACAACAGAGTCAAGTTGCTACAACCAATAACGTGGTGCAACAGTTTGCATCACAATATCAGCAACTGACGAAAGCTGCGGCGGCTGCTGCCCAGGCAGGTCACGTAGCCGGTGGCAACAATGTGACTAACCTCATGATGGCTGCTGCAGCAGCCAACCCCATGCTTGTCGCGGCAGCTGCTAGCGCCACCAGCCAGCAACAACAACAGCAACAAGCTGCGGCAGCAGCCGCAGCCGTCCAACAACGCTTGGTGGCAGCTGCGGCATTAAGCGGATTCCAACACCAACAGCAGCAACAACAGCAGCAGCAAACCACTTTGGATCAGTATGCACGTTTGCAGGAGTTGCTTGTCAATACAATATTGTGCAATGCTGGTGAGTTTATTGAGACAAACGTGAAACGCCTAATTCGTGTTTCTTCAGTCTGTTGTATGGTGCCCATAAATCATCTTTCTTTTGGCTATCAAGACTTGTCTCAGGCGTTTTCCGGCTGTTCGAACTGAAGCAGTGAGATAATGGATCATTTGTCCGTAGCAATGAATGGCATCTTGGGAGTGTTGGATGCGATAGTTTATGTCCGTATCGGTTTCCATTCCTCATTCTGTAAATCAAATCAACTATTAGCATAGAGTCTACATTTCGAACGGCACAGTATAAAACAAGTAATGTCATAATCAACCTTCCAGTCATTTGCGGCCAAACTGGTTTAATGATTCTAAGCCAGTCACTCTTTTCAGATGTGCTTGGTTTAAAAATCTCATCACCCAATCTAACAACAACTGCTAGCTGGTATGTAAATTTTTTTATTGTTTCAGACTGGAAGTTGCAAAAAATCGACTCATCATAACCTCGTCCAGCTAACATGTACCATCATTACATGGTTTTTTCCATCATTTGCCTGAATGATTTCGTCCGCGAAGAAGGCAGTGCAACCAGTCAAGGATAACCCATAGCCTCATCTCGAGATACGGAATGTCAAACCACGAAAAAACCTACGAATCAAGCAGAGAAGCGATATGTTCGACAGGAGATTATCATTTACCAGTGTAATCGGCAGCGCCAAGTTTTTTCCATATGTTATCTCGAATAGTTAAATGACTTGGTCGGAACCGTCCTCAGATGTCTCGGTGCTCGTTAGTACTTTTCTCCATGGTTTCAACCGTTATTCTGAAGAAGATTGACGCCTCTCCCCATGGTGCAACCGCAGACGATGAAAACTGTTATCGGTTTCGGGTGCATCTACGGTGTGTATACTACTCTGAGATACGATAAATTAATCCACATCCGTCATAATTACCACGGAATTCAGTAACTATCACTGTTCATCTACTCCTATTCTGTTGATTTGAAAATTCCTTTCGAAGATTACAAGCACTGCCGAATTAGTCCAGAAAATTGCTGTGGTGATACCACTATAATTGAGTTTTCTTCGCCAAAACGTATCATAGACCAGATCCTGTTCGTAATTCTTGCTCGTGGGATGAGTTAAGACTAGAAGACCAAGTATAATAAGGTCCGGAAAACTAAGTTTGCGGCATAATGATCGTTAGTCTCAATCCCGATTGTCACGACTAGCTTTTAATTCAAATTATTGAAGGAGATTCTTGTTCCGATATCTGTGCAAACTAATTGCGAGTTGGCACTCAAGCAACAAATGCATTTTATGATGACCGTGATAATGCTCATCTACTTTCTCCAGTCCGAGTATGTTTTCGTTCTCCATCGGTATCTTCGAATCATGATATTCGCACTGCGTCTGGATGTGGTAATCTGCTCGCAACTGTGGTGTCTGGTTAACTTGCAATCAACAAGTCAGAATTAATCTTTAAAAAATCTTTTGTGATCTTGATAATTAGCGGTCCTGAATTTTTCTCTTCATTTTTTTCCACTGAAGTTCACTATGAGATACAGTTCCTTTAATCGCCAACTTTTTTTGTGGTCATTTCAGCTACTGCGGGTACTCAGAATGCTGCCATTCGTCAACCCCAACATGCGGTTCAACAAGCCCTACTGCAATACGCCTGTCTACTCCAGCAGCAACAGCAGCAGCAACAACAACAACAACAGCAGCAACAGCAACAAGCTGCCACGCAGGCCCAGCAGCAACAACAAGCAAACGCTGCCGCTCTCCAACAGTTCATGTCTAATTCCGTCAGCAACTCAGCTGCTTGTATGGCTTTGCTACAGAGCTGGTACGCCCTCAATGCGGCGGCGGGTGCAGGCGCGAAAAAGTGATCGTATCCGGAACAGTCGAAATAAGACCGCTGTTTTTAGTACCGCACCATGTCTAATTTCCAGTCTCCCTACGTGATGCATTTGTCGTAATTGCTGTGTCCGATTCAACTCAGCCGGGCTTTCCTCACCTGTTTGGTCTCAGCACTTGTGCGATTCTTATCATGCCCTGTCCGACAAACTACAACACAGTCCAGCCCGTATCTATTCTTTGTTCTTTAGCATTTTATGTGCGAATCGTGTATCTCCCCTACCAACTACTCCTTTACGTGACTGATAAACCACATCTATTCCGCCGTTTGCTCTCGTGCCCCTTATGTTCCCGTCATCTGCGAGCAGCTGCGCCGGGTTTATTCCTCCGTCCCTTGTGGTCTCTTCACGTTAACTGCTTGCTTTCTCCATATACGATTAATTTCCGCTGTTTTCTTACTAAATTCCTAATTTGTACATATGAACATGGTATCTCAAGCTACTCTGGTCTTCTCCATTCATGGTCTTCAAGGATGTGGTGTCATGTGGTGTAGTGCTTCAGATTTCCCTAGTACACCAGATTCTCAGTAAGCTTGACCTTTAATGCACGTTGCTGCGCGGGCTATTAATCAGTTATCCTCTCATCGAGACCATGCTAATGCAGTCCCAGTTGCTTCGAAACATGACATCCTCACAAATACCAACTTTTTCGTTTCTCCGTCGGCTCTCTAGTGCCAGAAAATAACTCACACGTCGCAATCAAGCCAGTTCCCGATCATGTTGTAATTTTTTCGATAACCCTTACTCGAGCATTTTTTACATCGTAGGTAGGCCTTTTATAGGATCACAGTCTCTGTTTTTCCTGTTCTGAAAGCGGCTTTCAACTAAGTCGGTCGTGAAGTCTTCAATATGCCAGAGAAATCCATATAACTGTCCTAATCTATGTATGCAGGCAGTAGAAGCCGACCCTACCACTTGGTCGGGGACAATAAAGAATATGGCATCGAACCGTGAATAGTGGCGATCATGTCTGAATGATGAAAAAAATGTGCGATGTGCTTGCGCAATTTGGGTGAGTAACCATTGACCCTTGAGTGAAATGGGGAACACCGTGCAGCATGGTCCTCTAGTTCCATTGGTAGGGCACACGCGGCACAAGTGAGTTCCAATCCCGCTGGAATCGAAAACTTCTCACCATTGGATCTATTCTGTAGTTGAGCTGACTGGGGATTACTCTCTCGAGATATTTGCCCAGACACAGAGCCTTCTGACTCAGGATATGCTACTAACTGAAAACCCGCGTAAGTTTCAAGCTTTTATCTATCGTCTTGGTGAAAATGTTTGTGTTTGGGATCAGCTTTGCACCTTCGGAGTGTACAGTGTTGTCACGAGATTGGATTGGCTCAAACTCGAACCTTCTTGCAGGCAAAGAATTGGCTGGAGTGGGCAGTTTTACCGTCGATGAGTGGAGGCCTGCCAGGTTGATTTGAACTGGGAACTCAATCTGGAAGATGAGTGGAAAGAAATAAATCAAGTGGTTGACTCTTCACTTAGCCACTCCCAGCTCTATTGCGATAAAACGAATGGCTTTGGATGAGAATCCTAATCGTTCACCTGCTCAGTGGTTGGAGTCCCTAGTAGTATTCAGCCGAAACAACCATGAATTCCATACTTCATCGGTGGTTGAGCAGTGTAGTCAGGACTTGCCCATTGCTTCGAGAAAGGTGGGTAGTGATAGGTAAAAACTTGCTCCGTGTTCCCTTGCTGACTTGACGTCCTATTGCCTTGTGGATAAGACTTGCCATTAGTTACCGATGACGTAGACCAGTCGAGGATTAACAACCATTCGGGCGAACACCCGTGGACTCAGTCCTGCTTGGTTTTGATTGCGTCACGTCTGTGGTCACCAGCACGGAACCCGTCTGTGTCCTGCACATCTGACTCTAGACAATAATCGCCGAGTCTAGTTCCAGTCAGAGGTTGTGAA
>LUCM01006059.1:0-54153 GCA_008360955.1 Fasciolopsis buskii
CCTAAAATTGCAAATTTCGCCCACTTTTCCACTTGCAGGGCCCGGAAACAAACGGCACTCCCTAATACATCCTTAATATCTGTGATAGTCTGTGTGCTTATGGGTAAACCTACAGTTCTGGAAAACCGATCAGTCGGTGGTATCCTAACGGTATTACATATCATAACAATGAGGGGTGATTAACTAGCTCGAACTGAGCCGACTGTGGTGAATGTTTTATCGCCAAGACAGCGAAATTTGGTTTTGGACCCGTCCCAAAGAAGGGAACGGGGTGGAATGGAGCTTTGCATTATCACTAACCTGGCGGATGTAGCCTGAACCTGACTGTCGGCACGAGTGAATCTGCGATATCCGATTTCGCCACTATTCTTTTATGCAGCGGAACATGTGTACATGGATTAACGGCTGGAATTTGATGGAGAGATCCGACTTTTTCGTAAACAGAGAGCTGCTGTTGTTACTTTTCAATATCCTTATGGAAATCTTCGCTGCTTTGGAGCATTTTTGATCTGCCTTTTAGCCTGTTCCGGTGCCTCTTTCAGACCGATGAGATCTTCGAGGTGCATTAATTGGTGATACCAGTCCAAGTTGAAATACCATACGGTTTTTAAGCCACAATAATTCCGATGTATTGTAGCTGCGGACGGGGACCCCAATCGAATCAAATATCTGACTGGAATACAAGGGAAAAACGTTGACAGAATTGTAGCGTTTTGATTGTGCAAAATCTGCTGGTTTGGCTGGCAGAAAACTTAGCCGTTAATCTCATAGGTGGACTGGTGGTGGCTGTTGGTGAATATTTATAACAAATGTCATACCTCAAGCAACAGTACTGTTCACATTCTGAGTCGCAATGTAAACCTCATTGGTAGGTTTCTAGTGATATCTGAATCCATTCTATCGGATGGCAGTGTCCGGAGCAGCGAGGAAATCTCATCGATTTGTTCCCGTAAATTTCATTGTCCTTCTACTGCTAGGTTTAAAGTTGCATGGCATAGAGCTCTTTTATTAATGAATAGTGCATAGGTGAACACCCGGTAGCATTCGAAGCAATTTATTCTCATGAACCAATTTTAGAAGTTGACAACGCATTAATGTGCATATTTGCACATCGGCAACTAACTGCAGTGACTTTGGAACCCGAAACCCTATCACGGAGTTAAAGTATCGGGGATTCAGCAATATGACAATATCGCCCGGAAGTTGAAAAATTAAGTCGGCATCTCTAGGATGTCACTAACTCATCTTCAGCTGTATGGCCTAATGGTAGCTATCAACGGGAACCAGTTAATCATTTGGTTAGTTCACTTAACCCATATCCGAATCTATCCCGCAGTGACTAAACCATCGTCCGTTATCGTAGTTACCAGTGAACTCGTGACACGTTTGGGCTACTTCTGTGACAGACAAGCATCACCCATATCGGCTTAGGGGTCTATGATACCTGGAAAACCCTCGTCTTTATTTTTTTAATCCCTTTATCAATGAAATGAAATTATATAACGGTTTTCGAGAAGTGTGCTGCAGCCGACAGTGGGCCGAGTGGGGAAGTAGACTGGCGATGGGCGGACTCGAACCCGCGACCTCCACGTCCAAACACCACTAACTAATCCGTTTAACCACCACGGATTCATTCATGGTTTCAGTCGATGTGCAAATGCTGGGCGTGTCTGAACAGCATGGAAGTGACAGACAACTAATCCACAATAACTTTTGGTAAAATCGAAAACAAACAACACACAGATTTGTCCAGGTCCCTTACCTAACCCACCGGATAGGTTATTTTAGAAAACTGCTAGTGCAATGCAAACAGTGACATAGCACGGCTCCATCTTTCATCACCAAAACGGCATCGGAATAACCGAACTAGCGTTTTTCTTACAAGCGTTACTGTTTTCATGACCACCAGTATGACGTGATGAAGAACACACGATTCTGGTGTAAACCAAATCGAAGCCGATTCTTCAAACAGCACGTTTGATGCACGGTCAAAGCTTTCATTTCCGATTTCATAAACAATGAATTACAAAACCGGAACAGCCTGACTGTGATGACAACCGATGATAGGAGCTAGTGTAAAATGAAACTTTATTGTTCTTTTCTGGAGGTGGGAAACAGTGTCCAATAAAGCACGTAGGTTTCGCTGACATAAGGACGATTCCCGTCTTATTGTATTTCATTAATCCTGTATCTGATCAGATCAGATTAATCCGTTTTTTAATAAGGCACTCTCACACAGCATTGCCACCATCAGTAGGATTTGGTCGACATATAGTCGTTTAATGCTGCTGTAACGGCAGTGGATTTTGACCCGCCACATCCACTATCCAATTGCGAGGTCATAAGAATTGTGACAACGTCGATAAAATGAGTGAAAAACTGTTTAAGAAAGTCATTTGCGAAGATGGATTGAATCAGTGTATCAATTAATCAGCAATCAGTACTGAGGATACAGAAACAGTTGGAGCGCTTTCTTTTCGAATAGTAAGCAAAATTTGGCGCCTGTGTAATTTGATGATTTCCCCCAGTTAGTGGTAACCCACGATAGCGAAATGACGATAGAATCGATTAATAACCGAAGTCTTCCCTCTACTTTTACGTTTTCGGAAAGTGATAGCTTATATACGAATATACTTAAGTCATTCAAAAATGGCGGTGATTTCATTCGCACGTTTGCAAAATCCCCTACCCTGGTTTTCTCTAGGAATTGTTCTTCATTATTTCACAAAGCTTACAAATATTCAGCAGATCAGTCCTCATGATTAGGTAATATTGTGTTCCAGTCCTTATTTGAAATTAAGCAATCTGCGAGTTATCCAGGATTGAAGCTATGCGTCAAAACCATCGTCCGACAAAACATAACACTTTTACTATAAGCCCGCATAAGTATACTTCAGTGCTATACTACTGATTTTTTAGAAAATACTATCACTTTCGGATTGTGAATCTCAGTCGAGGTGACCAAACCATTTCGTATTGTTCTGGGCCTTTAGTAAATTCCTGATTGAATTAGATACCGGAAAGTGATAACATGCATCTAGGAAATATCAAAACGAGCTGGAGGCAAGACGGCTGTTGTGGAGGATTCGTGGTTTGAGGAAATCAAATACAAAATTTATAAAACCTAAAGTTTTAGTAGAGGTATGCGATCGGACACAGTCGTAATCGGCTCAGTTATTTTGATGCCATAAATATTGCCTGAACTTGGGGTTTAAATAACAAGTCCTCATCATCCGTCAAGGTGAATCATTGACTTGTGAACCGCGGTGTATGCACTGATTCATGTTTCGGTTTTGAGTCTTACGGCATTAGAGAAATTACAAAGTGCTTCGATTTGGTAGGCCTTATTTGAAATCTCATTGTAACACACGTGGTTGGCATTCCCTCGACGGCACTACGTGTCAGAGAATCAAGACGGTAGCATATAGCAAACTCGTTGCAACAATCAACTAGGACTAAAGGCTCTATGTACTCCCAAAACCATTTTGATCAATAGATTTCAACAATCCAATAAGGGGATCTGTGTTCCCAAAAATTCCTTTTTGTGATCTATTCCACTTCTCAAGGCACTTCATGCATGATATATGAGATTCTTTATCCTAGATTATTCATGTTTAAACTCCATCTTGTTCTGGTCTCGGGAACCATAGTGCAACAAACACGGGCCAGCAGGTTGTCTGAAAAGAGGTGCAAGCTTCTATATCTGGAAGGAATAAAAAAGGGAAAAATTCAAAGCCCGAATCCCAGTGCCAAAACCACACCGCATTGGCTGAGTCAGCATCTGGAATAAGGCCTACGGTGTCAAAATAAGATTTGAGGGATGGGTCAGTGATCAAACCCACACCGGGGAATGGAATTGCTGTCACGTACGGACGAACTTACCTTAGTTGGTGCTAAAACATTTGCCGTTTGAATACCAAACTGAGCAACGGCAAATCGTCGTGACAACGATCAAGATGACCTAACAACAAGATCATCAAAAATGGGTGGCCCAAGACTACTGAACGTACAGTTTGCTGATATTTTCAATAGTCAGTTGCGTACTGTATCAAGCTAACTTTTAAATAAAACATGTCTGGAGTATCGGAGCAGCATTCCTATCTAATGGGTAAACTTCCAGTAAAATAAAGGCATAAATAGTAACAGCCACCGAGGAAAAACTGTTCATTTGCCATATAAGTGATTTTTGCTCTTATCTTTGCATGATGAACTAATAAAATATCAAGCTCAGTGTGCAGTAAGATGTCGCCAAAAAACTGTATGCCATAACATGAGCATGTAATTCCCCTAACTCCGGCACTACATCATGATGACAAAACAGCGGGAACATATCCGGAAGAATGATCCTGCTATTCTTTACCGAATTTTACGGTTAACTGTCAGGACTTTGACTTCTCCGTTCACCATACCGTTTTTTAGCGGATCGGTTCATCATTTCCCGTGAGCTCATAACGGGAACGCAGAATTCGGACTAGGGGCGACATGCCCAGATTGGCACCCCTGTCACTTTTTCCACTCCTTTGGTGAATTTAGTCAGCTTACTCTTATCAATCATATGCCGACACTAGATCGTCTGGGGGCAGAGGCCATTTCTCAAAAGTGATGTGGACGCATCTATCCGGCTTGACACGTGCGTGTGATGTGTATGTGTGTGTGAGTATGTATGTACGAGTGATATTCACTGGTCCCGGTTGCGAAGTTGAGCGTACAGTCACTCTCAGCCATAAAGATTTTTGCAGAGTGAATGATATCCCAATGACTGTCCACTGACGAGGATAATGCGTGCGCAATGATCGATGACCAGAAATACGTGAACCACAATGATCCATTAGGTCAAAGGAAACAAACCAGTCTTGGATGGTCATAATTATAGCTGTTTCCATGTGGAATCCAACTGATTCTTTTACAGTGACCAGGTCATATGCAGAGTGCTCTGTAACTAAAACTTCCCTTTTTTGATGCCGCTTATTCCTCTGACTCCTGATGGTGGATTACTAAACCATCGACTTTCATGAAACCGACTTGGCTAGCCCACAAGAAATATTCAGGTAAAAAATCAGCGAAAAATTGACAAATAAGAATTATTTTCACTAGTCAAAGTCGACTTTGGTCGAGAGGTCAATAATGTGGTGTTTGAACACAAATGTCTCGGATATGGAACCTAACAAAGTCAGACACTTCCCCCTCATCCAATAGTCTGAAAATTAGCTAATGTCTGCACTCCAAACTCAGCGTTTGTTGTCGCATCATGCTTAATAATAATAAGATATTAATGATAGCTGCGAATTCCCCGGTGTTGAAAGGTAGCAGATTTACGATGCAATTAAGACCGTTTCCCAGTGGAACAGTCAGGAGTTTCCAACACAACTGTCGTGCTCTTCTTCGTACCTTCGAATTAAGAATGGACTCTCAGACCAGGCGTTAACTGAATTCACAGATATTGGTTTCGGACTGCTGCCAGACACGAAAATCTCAGCTCATTTTGGCCTTGTTTTTCGCTGTCTTTCGATTAGCTGTAACTCAATAGCTCCGGTATCACTTTCAGGATGGAGTAAGCCGTGTGACCTTTAGCACACTACTTGGTGAAATGGTGAAATTATGCATCATGTTGTTCACTTCTCTCTCACCCCCCTGGAGACTCTAAAGACTAGGCTGTTGACAGATCACAAGAGCTTTGTTTTATTTCCGCCACTGCGATCTGGTCGGGATAGTAAACACAATCAAGTATCTTCCAATCCCTATAAAGAAAATGATTTATACAGTAACCAGCTCAGAGAGTTAGAATTCAGGCTGTAGATGAAGTCCTCATTGTAACAAAATCCTCATAAACTTCTAATAGCCTCAAACAAAAATTCCTTTCATTTATATCTAGTTCGCAAAGGACAACTCTGTTCCACTTCTTCGGTCAGTCAAGTGCATCAGCGTCAGTTTCCATGTGAATGATTGAATTGTTTGCAAATCCGGTGATGGTTCTTAAATAAAGTACTCGCCTGTGCTTGACTGGACCAAATGTACACTTTGCGTCCGGTTCGTGCCAGTCCTGATTATTTGATCGGTCAAGTTTTAATCCAGCATTAAAGAACAGCTCGTTAGAGATTTGTCGAATACCGACCCTTGGAATAGCTCAACTAATACAAAATATTTATTACACAAATCTGTTTTTTGTAGATCTGTTGCAATCGGGAACAAGACAATGGACCGCGAGACTGTGAACGAAAGCGAGGCGGGAAATCTGTGTGAGTTTCAGCACAAGCAGTAGCACCTGCGGTCTTCTACTCGCGTTGTGGGTTGTGTACATAAATGTATAGGTCCATTGGGATGAGTTTCCATCAGGCTACACAAAATGAATTAGGGTGCGTTTTGGAGGGCCACATCCGTCTTAACCTTTTCACTTTTTCGTTGTTGTCAGCGTTCAAAATTTCTAAGGCCTAGGCCGAGACCAACACAGTGTTCCCATGTTAAGAAGGCGGAAGACAGTGGGAATAATCAAACCCTCGTCCTACACTCCCAAATCTCAGGACCTCATCCGTTTGGCTGCCGCAGGTCCCAGGGCTCTTTGTCAAAGGATTTGACCTGCAAAATGACATTACGTGATCTGGTGATTTATAATGTTGGCGGACGGTATTCGATATTCCCGTTACTGCACTTAGTTAACAGACAGGTCAAGGGCCTGACATTATCGTGGCTTCCAGCAGAATTGGTTAAAAAGTTTGTTTTTACCTTGCTTGCAGACTTCGATGTCTGAAAAGGGGAGAAGATAAAGCTTCATTTAAAGGTAGGCAACACTATCACAGTTACAGCTGCCCCAAATAGAAAAAAATTCCTAATTTTACCAGAAGAATGCTTCACAGTTGGAAAAATAGCTTGTCCTGTTCAATGCCATTGCTTCTCTCTGGCCATTTCGTTGATGAGCATGATCCTAATTTACTCACGAATAACACTTGACATGGCATCTGTCTCCTACCAACAATCAATGGATGTTCCACGCACAAAACAACGATGAGCAATAACACCTCAACCACACTAAATGCAACGAGTGACAGATGAAAAAAATAAGAGTGGAAGTTAAAGTTAACCCCAAATTTTACAGGCCCGTGTTGGAATACGACCATGAAAAACACACCATTGTTAGGTACTGCCAAAATTCCTTGTCTTTTACAATACGTTTTGAAAACTCTTATAGTTTCGGACGAGCGCCCAAGTTTGCGACTCCTAATTGTCCATTTTACTTAGTCAATAGTAGGATTTGCAGCATAAATGGGAGGTGTCGAAATTCGGGTAAACGTAGATCGAATGTAAACACCACTTCAAAGTAAACGGGCGTGAAGTACCTCTCTGTAGAAATGCAAAATCAATGACTAGACAACGCACAAGAAAAGTAATTTTGATGATTGGCATAGAATTACAGACTGCGGTCACCTGGTAGGGAAGAGAACTAGACATGAGGGTATGAGATCATGCAACAGTATATAGTTGGTTGTAAGCTGGATACTTCATCGGCAGAAAACTAGTCTGGTCAGACACGTAAATGCAGCAAAATTATTTGCATTGCTTTGTACCAACTACTAATCAATTCAGACTAATACTGACTGTGCTCTTATTATATTCCGGGTTGTTACATTAGATATGTGCTCGAAGTGTAAATGCGCAAAACCTTCTGCATCAATATGCTGTCTTTCATAAATTCGATGTAAAGGTGATTAGTAGTTGATAATTTCTTCCTGTATACCACTCATGAACTTGATGAATCGAGATCATGTCAAAATACATTCTACCCAACTTGGAAAGCACTTTGAGGTCACTCCCACCAAAGTCCGAATTTTACCCAAAAATCCTTTGTAGACATTGGATTAGACAGTACTCATCCCAAAGCCGACACGTTTTGCGTTAGTTGTACCAGTTATAAGCAGCCTTTTTTTCATAATCCAACCTGGCTTGCAATTAACCTATTCAGAGCCACGAGAATCATACTACAATCTTGAGAAGCTATAAATTCTGGCCGGCCGGTCCATTGGATCTGTTGGCGATACACCCGTAAAGGACGATTTGTTGACCAGTGATGGTCTTGCAATGTTCGCAGCATTGGCACCAATTCAGCAGCCAAATCTTCAATTATTTTTTAGATGAATCAAAAGCAGGGGATAATTTTATGAAAGTAGTCAGAAAGCTGAAAGTTACGTTTTCCTGCTAACAAAAAGCCGAGGCGAGTCATTCCGTACGAAATGTTGCTCAACCTAGTGAGATACTGAACAGTTAGTTTTCCTACTACCCAGGTCTTGTGGTACGCATGGTCTATCAGCTTTCGGTGGCAAGCTAAAAAATCCAAGTATGAGCCACCCTCAAATAATCCAACGTTGATTTGACTGACGTCAGTCGTAGGAACAATTTGACTGGTTTGAGGTGCAGCTGACCTGAATTATAGAACAAGCACATAATTCAGATTCGCATTAAAGACCGCTTGAATGTACTTCCAAATTTCCAACTCTATGAATCCATCAGACTACAATTGTTTAACTCAACCGATCGGTTGACTGAAAAGCTTGAAAACTGGCATTTTCACTTAACTAGGGACCCGGCTTCCGGCCAAAGAGATTTTGTCGTTTAGCTGTCTCTGGGCTGTTTTCAGTAGCCAGGATAGGCGGGGTGAAATGAACACATTACTTGCCAAAGTTACAGCTCTTGTATAATCCTTCCGAGGTTATCAAGTCAGTTTACTGGGTCACGCAATGCGCACATGATGCTGGAAAAAGTATAACTATTCCACTCCATATAGTGGTTGCTGAAGGCAGCTTGGGGCCACTAGAAGATAGCGGTGGGCTACCGAAAGACGAAAACAATGTACAAAACAGAGCAAGGCCCTTCTGGTGATCGTTACTGCCGGAAGTGTGATAAATTCTGAGAAACAACAAAATCCTTACGCGAATGCTTCAAACAACAGAAGGTGACTGGAGCTAGAACTGCCTTTTGTACGACTGGTGACATCTTGGCCGACACCTAACTTCCGGCTGAAATACAACTGAGCGGGCAGTATAGGTTATCTATTTGGCATGCGCTGTATCCTAGTAGCTCAACCGGGGTTTCGAGGTAACTAATCTTCCAGAAAGGGGCGAACATTGTGTAGTACCTCCTACTCGTACCCATGATACTGTTATATTTGAAGCTCTTCAAAATTATTTGTGAAGCTCAGTCAGACTGATCTGACTGTTTATTTGTCGGATTTTCAGTACTACTTCTCAAATAATGTAGTTGCCAGAATCCTGAACTTAGGTAAGATGGAAAAAATGGACTGAGACGAGAGTCATTTCAAGTTTAACAAGTTAGCGAGCACTTAGGGAGACTCTAGACTAAAGATTTATTATTAATTACAGGATTGACTGTTATAGCAGAATTGAGAATTTTAATTAGGTACTAATGTTAAGAATTGAATGATCCCGACGGGAACCGAATGCGAGCATGAAGGTTACCCACGCTTCGAGCCTGCGCATGCACTTTCACTTGAGGTACAATCCCGGATCAAAAGCTAACCGGAATGTTTAGTTACTGGCCAATATTACACGAGCGCATGGCAGTCAACGCAATGAAGTTGTAATGTGATGGCCTAAGCAGGATTCCCCCATGAGGCAATTAACAATCACTAATATGTTTATTTATAATGTGTGGTTTGGAAATTTTGTGAATTCTGAACGAAATGCGGTCAATCCTAGGCAAGTCTGTGCTGCAATGAGTGTTGAATGTCAGTCAACTGGATACTGTTTTAGCCAAGTGAACCTTTTCTTCCGACATCTGAACGAAATGTGGACCACATTTGAATTTTTGTATAACTTTCCAAGGTCAGTCATGAGTATGTGTGCGTGTGCGCATGTATGCACGCACATGATAATACTGCTCTTCACTAACCCAGACGAAAGCGATGAGTATGGGTAATAACAAAAATAATAACAATAATAGTAATAATCTCATTATCACTACTGCTGCTAGTAATAAATGCCTGGTTAAGGTCGGATAGTGGTCCGTGTACGTTACTGTGAGTAATACGATCGGTGACCAGGTGAGGAGAGAGAGAAAAAAGGCCAACAAACAGGAGTGGACTACGTCGCGTGAATAAGTATAACGGTTGTCTGTGTGCATCGGTACTCCCAACAGCACGATCGATAAAACGTAAACGATGAAGAGACAATTCAACGGAAAGCAATTAGGGATATGTGAGGTCACTTGCATAATTGATGTGCTTGTGTAGTCTCAATCAAATGAGTGATCGACGAGTGAGGGTCGATGACCACCGGGAAGCAGATGTATAGCTGATAGATTAGGCCCATGGAAAGAGCAGATCGTGCACTGGTTCTGATGAATAGAATCAACACAAGCAATCAATATCATGACTTGTAGTGGATCGATGAATTATATTTCAAACCACCTAACAAGTGGTCGAAATACTTTTCCGTAATTGTTTTCTCATGGAATACTCAACGGCTCATTCAAGAACCGGGAGATGCACTGTGGGATAAAATCGATTAAATTGTAGTTCATTTTCACACTACCGGATCAATTAGAAACCATGATTATAGCTCGTAACCACTTCCGGACTTGACAAACTCCATTTGATCCATAGCGTGCCAAAATAATAATTCACTCGTCTTTGGTTTTGTAACCTGGAGTTAACAGACCAGGACAGTACATCTGATCCGGCTGATTACCTCACACACCTATTTTTGGGGGAATCAACAACAGAATTCAAGCATCTCAATACCTCAAAACAGAAACCGATGGATCTGACTGGGCGTAGATGAAAAGGGCATGTTTTTGGAACGAGGTAAATCTACGGGAGTGGAAGACGTAAGTAGTCACAATGGAGTTGGAAATGTTTTGGTTGTCAAAAGATCGAAATAAATCAACTCACTGAGCGGAACGTATTATGGGTTATAATCACATGTGATAGTTAATCCAATTTTAAGAGCTACTCTATGGCTAAAACTATTTATAATGAAGTGCGCAATGAGATATTTTTAGATGGACTTTGCTTTTCACTTGGATACGTGACAAAAATAATCTGAGTTTTCCCGCTGACACCAGGTACTAGATGGATGAGTAGCAGTATCAGCAGTGGTAACCGTAGCCGTGGATTTCTACCGCAGCACCGAGTTATTAAGAGACGTTGGCCTTTAACTGGCAAATAAAACTCTTCAAGCCTCTCATCTAGGTTATCAGAATTCATCAACAATGCATAGCCATCGAGCTCTTAGTGGAACTTAAAGCAACTAAAAGTGGGAAATCCCGATGGCTGTTTTATTGGGCTGGCTAACAACATGTAATCTAACATTGCTCCTTAGCTCATTTTGCTTGCCCACGAACCAGTGATCCGAAATTGTTCGACGTAATTACTTCCTTGTCTCTCGCCTCTGTGGTCACAAGTACTTCACCTTTGTTAACAGGCACTATGAGGCGTTTCCGCATTTTCTCCTCTTGTGCGATCACTCTGGTCTGCCGAGGTGGAAAACCAACCCGTTTTCTTTGTGGGAACCTGCAGCATACCCAGAATCAATGAAGTGCATCCTATTATTAAATAAGAAAATGAAGAAAATCGTGACTTCTGGACATGACTAGCACAGATTCGACTCCAATATTCACTTTCCCGCTCGAGGGCCTCCACATTGTTGTAAACAATTTACTTAAAATAGCATTCATTGTTCCGTCTCAAATGACGGAAATGAAAATGATATTTGGGAATCATGCCAAACCAGACACTAGGTGTAGTGCTTAAATGGGGAACGAAGAAAATAAAGTTGGCTTTATCCATCCAATTTTACAAGATCTTAATTTGCCAGAAAAGACAATCATTCAGTTGGTTGAAGCAGTTGTGCAATGTTTGTCATTTAGATTTAACATCAACAGAAATGTCACTATGAAATCAGATTCTGATGTGTGGTAGTCAGGTAAATACTGTCCTGGTGGTGAGATTCGTGTATGATTGCCAATCTACAAAAACCAGTAATCCAAACGGATCTTGACGGTACCTATCGCGGCTAAGCTAACGTTGAAGCACTGGACTTCTCGAAGTGGTTTTGAGCAAAACCGCACCTCACTAATGAGTAGCACTTCTGAGACCAAGTGAATTAGGAGGGTACAATTGGGTTATCTGAATAGGTAATCTATTGGCATATTTCACTCCCGTATTAATTTTCTTTTTTGCAACGAACTGTCGTGCAGCGTCAGCGTCCAGCTAACCAGTGAAATTCAAGAGATCCATATCTGGCTATGACGTCATCTGCAAAATATATCCCTCACGCCCGAACTGGAGCACGAACGCGTGGCTAACAGTTGTGAGTTGAAGATCTATTCAGTAAACCATCGGGCAGCAAAGCCCTGTAATGTTCTATTTTACGTCTTTTATTCCTACTAAGAAGTAGTTCCCAAGTAAGAGCATTTCATCTGACGCCTAAAACTCCGTGGTTACAGAAAATTATTGAGGGATAAGAGCGTTGTTTGGATTGGTATAAACTTTCGACGAGCTTCCGACTAGCCTGACGACTGCAGTACTCGACTCCCAATCGACCGACAAGGGTTCTTATCCCAGTCCGGCCGCAAAGGCCGCTACCCACGGCTCCTAATAAGCGTGAAACAGTTCTACAGTGCTTCCATTATTTTTAGTGTCTAACTGGATGTTAATTCTGCTAGGCGAGTCAGGCAGAAAATCGCACTGAATCTTTCAGTAATGAAAGCACATTTTGGAAGCGACATCAAATCATATCGACCAGTCCGAACTGATGTGTCCGTCTGCTAAAAATGTAGTCCAAACTACAATTGTTTAATACCTAAATAAATGAACCATTTGTGGAGTACATCGGCCTTTGGTGTTGCTGATTGCACTGCGCCTTTAAGCAAGGCTCGAATGGCACAATAGGATAGTTGAGCCATATATTTTGCCAATCCTCGGGAACAGCAGGCGCCTATCTGTTCTTTGAGCCAGTGGCTGACCTGCAGATATGCGTACAAGCAGATGTTTCTGTGCAGCGACCACGGCCTAGCGAGAGTGATGGTATACACAGCGATCACATAATATATGAAATTTGCAGAATGCTTTCAGATTTTCAGAATCCTGTGATGTCATTCGATGGCACAAGATAGAAGATTGCCTTCTTCCAACTGACTTATATTTACCGGTATTTTGCTGTCTACAGGAAAGCTATCCAAAAACGTGACACAGTGTGCACTACAGGATCGACATCTGAGATTCGCCCTATTCTTTCATGCTCTGAGCCATTACTAGGTGGCAAAAATCAATGCAAACTTTACGAGTACCATGACAGTCAGAAGTGCACTTTATTTTCTCTCCATCTCAGGGCTTGTGACCTTTGTTTCATTCTTCTTACCATGGTAGATTTTGGGCAGTCATTCAAAGCATTCATCTCGTTTTATATATCACAGCCATGGAATGCGACTACTGCACATAGCGCAGAGTAATCTTCAGTATTAAAGATCCTCCATAGACATGCGATTCGTCCGGAAGTAACATGTGCTCGTCTCTTGACAACTTTCGCTCGTTTCCTTTGAAAGTTCTTTTTTGTCCTCGATTTGCATCAGCCTAAGTGGTTCAGATACTGCTAATAACAACCATCCATCGAAATTTGTCAGGGGGACTTATCGCAATTTTATCTGCGGATTAATAGCACGCACGAGCATATTCCATTGTTCTGCCTCAAATATGGTTGAACTTTATTACATTCTTCTTCTTGGACAAAAGATAGATCTTTAATTGGACATGCACGGCAACTTGAGAGGTTTATGCTACAGTCAAAGAACTATGAACCGCAGTTCAAGAGGCTGGTGTTGCGGTTTGGGAACTGATGTCGTTTGACAACTGGACTGCAGTTAGGGCCCTTGAGCTGTGACAGCGATTCTGAACTACAAGATGGTGTTCTTAAACCAGACGTTAAGGCATCTTCGGGAGTAAAAACCAGGACAATGGACTGAAAACCAAGGCAGTTGTTCGAACTGGTGGATGTATATTTAAGCAAATTCTTCAGGTTTGCGAGTTTGTCTATGGACGAATCAAATGAATATCTAAGGGTTCCCCAAGATCCGAACTTTAGACAGAAACCTTGTTGTTATCGAGCTAACAGCTCTGACATGAGTGTTTCTCCTTGGTAACTGGTGTCTCAATTCCAAACACCTGGTGAATAATCCTTCACCTGTTCCATCCTCTACACTCATGTACAAATTATTGCTTGGGAAGTTTTGCAAAATTGAATTAGATTCATTGTTTGGGGTTTTCCTTCGTTTCTGAACGGTCGCATACCTCCACTGCATGAAAAGCGTTTGGCTTTATTCTTAAGTACATTTAATCTGTCTGATCACAGAAAGAGGACATTTTATGCCAAAAATTCCAGACCATCTTACAGTCGCGCTAAGCTGTGACTCCAAGTTTGAATGCATTCCTTCTGGACTACAACTTTTACACACGGACTTTAGGTAATTCGATCAACATTACATTCGAGGTGCAGCAGAATGGAATTTCGTTCTAACTGGACCTCTTCAGTGATACATATCTACCATCGCTTCCATGGTCTGTCCCGGGATTTCCAGTTAGAGGACGTCTGTTACCACTTCGTCGCCACCTTCCGTCCGTGCTTATCAGAACCGCCAAATTCAGTTTGCCGATATGTTGTTCTCAGTCGACGCTACCAATGCTTGACACGTCTGACGAGGAAGTGGTAAATGCCTTCCTGACTCCAACGAAATGCCTCCCATCAAGTCAAGTCTTCTTCATAGGATAACTTTTGTCGTAGTGATAATTTATAAGCTCTCCGGCCTGAAAGTTCCGTTCACAGCCTATGTACGTTGGAGAATAAGCACCACTCATGATCTAGGTGAAAGTGAAAAGTCAGATATGGTGCTGTCCTAGTGTAAATTTGACTGCATGACTTGATCTCTGTGCGTAAAATTTGTATTCCGAATGGCACTCAGTCGTACAGAGTAGTGTTAATCCCAAACTTGACTAGCAAGTAATAGTGCGATCTACATGATCCTAAGATAATCGACTTTATCAGTCCTTAATAGGCAGTGGCCTTTGGTCGATCGCACAAATCTCTATGTTATTATATGAATTAAACCAGGATAATTTTTCATCTGTTCAATGAGACCTAGTGTGTATAATTATTTGTGGTGAAGTTTGCTCGTTAAAAATCGAAGCAAACATTCATGAACATTATTGCTATTATTTTTGTTTTGAAACGTTTGTATTCGTGTTTGTTTGAGATTCAACAATTTGTGAACAAACTCCCAACCAAAAAGATTACTCTTGTTCCAACAACCGAGCGAACCGACTATTTCATTCAAAGACGAATGGATTTTGGGCAGCCGTAATTATTTTATTGGCCTAGAATGCATGTGCATTGACAAACGAAATCCATTCGTATACGGGGCCAGTCGTGATCGGTTGTTGACAGTCAGTGGCAATGTCTGCTGTCTCGGTTCAGTCACATCTGCTTCTTATAAATCATGCTCCTCTCCCCCATCCTTCCCTCTCTGTCCACTCTCCCAGAAAGAAAGTGATGGATCAACATCGGCCTGCTCGGAATTGGACTTGGAAAATCTCATGATTGGCATATTGGGCTGACTGCTCTGGCGGATACCCTAATTTTTCCCGGGCTGGGAGATGTATGTCCATTCGTTGTGCACAGATTAGGATAGACTGTTCCATCCTAAGTCTAACTAGAGTTTGTTTAAATTCACGTATGCATTAACGACTGTGATAGACCGATCAATGAAGACTTACGTTCGGGAATTTCAACTGGCGACAGTGAGATAACTCTCGTCAGTAATAGGGATCCATTGATTATGTAATCGTACGAACTGATAAGAACTTTCCCTTGTTTCATTTCTTTTTCTGTAAAACACGATCAGTGAAGGAACTGAAGTTTCAATTCATACTTTCAGTACTTTCGTATCCTTATTTATGGATTGAGTCAAAATGCTGTTACAAAATACGGCCTGGTTCTCAGAGCCTAGAAAATGACTAAGGGAGATTTTATCGACTCACAGCGAACTTCATTCGCAGTCCAAAACAGACCCAGGGCCACATGTATTGCTGTTAATCCCAAACTTAAGAACTATTATATTGTACCACAATACATGCGATGGGCTATTCCCAAACCATCTCTCTTCTGACTTTGCGACCTACGTGAACGGTGCACGACGGATGGGATGCCGCTTGCCACTCTAGACCGTTTGATGAGTAACTGTTTCCATTGATTTGACATTAAATGACCGTAATTATCTTGTCATACGATACCTGTTTTTAATCAGTGTTTCAATTCTCTTATCCATCCGTATTTTTTTCATGTTTTGTTTCCGTTTCGCTTAATCCCTAAAAGAAATCCATAGAACTGGCTTAAATAATGCACACACCGGGCATATTGCATCCGATCCACTAGGCTAAAGGTTGTGTGTATGCCTTTAGTACTACTGCCGTCCGTCATTTGTGTACCAGGTGCTGTCCTGACAATGCTAGACTGACAATGCAAAGGCCGTCCTAATGATTCAAATGGGATCTCAGTGTCAGAAAGTTGTACATGCTTGGGTGTCCAAGGGGGTTCCGTGTTCTTTATCGGAAATATCATCAATCTGTTCAGTCACCTCGTCAAGCTCTGTAGGACATGCATGAAACATAAGTAGTAGGCAAATAATCCATGCGTTTAACACTCACTCACGGTCTGGACGCTATATACCGCATTTCGGAAGTTTAATATCCTACGGAGATGGTGATGGCTGTTCATAAAGCGAATAGCAAAACTATGCAGTGCATCTATGGCTTCTTAACGGTGATTTTGCCATTGTTCCTGAATCAGAAGTGATATCGGTCATTGTTTCGCCGGTCTGCAACCAACTACATGAAAAAATTCACTTTGTAGGTCAAATTCCACAGAAAAACGAAATTCAAAAATGAGACAGCACGGATTAGTTTGACTCAATTGTAGCGGGACATAGCTCGAACTGTAATCAGGGATATTTTCTCAAGACAACCTAATCACCATAAGCCGGGATCGGATACGTATGAATGTCGAACCTTGATGTAGTCAGAATTGTATTTGATACCATTTTTGAAGGATTATTATCTCTTGCATAACCGAAACGAATTCTTTCAGCCGTGAACTAGATATATGTCTTCCGTTCCGGTTAAGTTCTTGCATAATTATGATGTTATACGTAAACTGAAAACTCAGGAAATGAAGTGATCGCTCGTTCGTTTTTCCAACATGAAATTCCGTAAAGTTGCAAACTTCTACCCTACAACCTTCTCCAGAAGACCTATCATTCCCAAGGCCGGCGTGGTCTAGTCGAAAAATCCCGGCACTGGGATGTGAGATTCTGGGGTTTGAATCTTCTTAACGATGGCCATTTATACATTTGACCAATTTGTCATGCTTGTGGTCATCATGCAGATGTAATGTACGTTTTTGGTAAAATAAAGATTCCTCGTTGGTGAGTATGAATGTACTACTATCGGAGCATCATAACTTACTGATATCCTTCAAAATCGCGAATTCCATCTTGGCAAATCGAACCTTAGGCTAGTAAGCAAATGTGCTGACAGAACAAGACGCTTGGTCCTCTAAAGATGGAAGTTCATAAGTCTTTCTTCTTTTCGCGGTTCACCCAACACCCGCAAAGCCTGATGATGTGTTGCCATCTGAAATTCAAACAATTTTAAAGCTGTTTCTTGCCATACTTGTTCGGATTTTTTCGGCCAAGGAAAGCGCGAGAGTTGCCAAAAATGAGGAGTGTCAGAAAACCTATCCCCAAGAGAGACGGTAACATTCACCACCGGAATCGCCAAGGCAACGCAGGACTATTGAGGGGCGACTGTAGTCTGAAGCGTGAGCTTCATAAATGTAAGCGTTGAATTAGTCTTCTAAAACCTATAAGCGACGAAATGCAAATAATTGTTTATCATTTCTCGTTTTAGACCAAAATGACCCAAGTTTTTGCAGAAAATAAAAGGAACGATGCAGATTTAGTCGTGGTCAGCATAATAAGCATTGTTCATGTATACGTAAAGAGAAGGACGAGATAATGGATAATGTTTTCGTTTTTTTCGTCATGATATCTGGTGTCGCTTATTTCTGTTGTACTTGCAATCTAAGGGCATGTATGGCAGACGACCGGGAACAGTTCTTTCTCGTTCAGTTTTCTGTAAACCGATTGACATGCGCCTTGATATGAAACGCTCACTAGCATGTCGGATTCTGATTAAGTCGTGAATGAAATCACACTAGAGATGCTCAAGGCTTAAGCTGCCGGTCTTAATCTTATGAACCCCGTTTATTCTCCATTTAGCAGTATTTGGAACCCAAAACCAGCACAGGATAGTCTCTGAAATACTGCAGCCATTTACCAGCACGACGAATAGGCAAACTTTCATGCCCGAAAGACACCAATCTTTACTGAACACCACCTAAAGAGGGACAGTCCCACTGTATTTAAAACCCGGAGAAATAACACAGGGGAACTGTATTATTTTGCGAGACACGGCAGACTCATCAAATGCCAAGACATCTACACCCGAGCTGGCGGATGCCACAGCCAGCCGAGCGCAGCTAGTCCAGACCGGGGTAAGCAACGTTATATGCACGGAGAATAGATATCATTCGCGAGAAAATTTAAACAGATCGATGGATCCTAAACAATCCGAAACACTGATATCCATGAAACCCAGGAATAATTACAAGGAAGAATATATAAATATTTTCACAAACTAAGCTCTCTGTTGGTCAGTCTAAGCAAAGCAGAGAGGGGATTATGCTTCATTATCGGAGAGAGTGACCGCAGGAAATTTTACTCTTTCTGAACACAGCACCAGTTGAAAATATACTGTGGAAACCTGCACTGGAAACAGATTAAAAAAGAACTACGGCTAGCTGTATGCAAAGCAATAAATATCAACAATTAACTTTCTCTACATCAGTTTATTTCAGTCCCGATTGATTCAGAAGGTAGGAGAATGAGTTCATATTATAACGCGTTATTCGACAGATCACAGGTGAACTAGCCGCAGGCAATGGGTGTGCAGTACCTGATTTTCACTTGCGGAATTTGCATTCAGTGCTCATAATCTGAACATCGTCGAGTTGGAGATGTTTCCGGAGTGTGCCGAGTCTATAGCTCGAATCTGACTGGTAACGTCTACTTTTAGGTACAGAAAGTTGAGGTAAATTCTAGATCTACATGTATCCTGACATCAACTGCGCCAGGGAACTAATCAATGAATGGGATTGAAGGCTAAAGTTATGTCATCGTTGACAGTTAGGAGCTCTTTTACTCAATTCGATGTCAGGAGAAATAGATCAGCGTGGCATCCGTTTCAGCCGATGCGGCATCACGTGACTTAAGTCGGTGCGGAAGACCAAAAGTATTGGATGAGATTTCAACTGCTGGCAGAAAAGCGCATGATAAACGTTCAGGTTTTTTTTCATTGCAATAATTTGAACCTATCAAGCACATCATGCAATTTGGATAGTTAGTGTAGTGCAAATAAGGAAGCATAGGTCTTCGAAACCCTTGATTCCACAGGTGTCCTTAAGTAGGGTCGCATCAGCTATTTTTCCTCTGTGATTCCTTTTCGACTGTCCGTAGACAAATTTCCAATCTGATCATCCATTGACGCAGGTCACGGATGGAAAAATCACTTGCGGGTCCGACTGTCCTTGTCACTGTAACTAATATTTGTGCCATCAGTGAATGTTCATGCTTATACTACTGTCAGATAAATACTAAACAAACCTTGATATTTGTCGTTTGTTGGTCTCGCATAAGTCCATCAGCTGCCACTAGATAAGGCCGTGTGATCGACTTTTCTTCCCTCATATAGCTGTCGACAAGGACGCATCAGCTGAACTGTGTGCTGAGTTCTACTTGAACCGAAGCATATAATCCGTTTGGTGAAGTTACTTGTGCGGAACATATTCATCATACTACCTTGAATGTCTCTTCTGTCCTTACTGGCAATAGACAAATTCGCACCTAACTGGTTCTAGAATGAAAACCCACCGTGATTGAGTTCATTCCCACATAAATTGTCTGCCGAGTGAGTACTCAGCAAAGCTGATCCTTGGGACAGCCAACCCAATAAATCTGTATTCTTCTGGTCACTTCCATAATTCATTGTCCCCGGTATCTTTGATCATGCAGACCGGCCGTGAAAGGATTGGCAAGGCAGCCCTAAAAGATATCGTATCTTCTATGCTATAAATATCCACGAAGGCAGTCTACAAATCACTGAGACAGTCAAAGCTCTAATCTCCTCGTGTGTCTTATCTTAGCGGGGTTATCGCAAAAAAAAGAAATGGAGCCCGGAGTTCCACCAAAAACTCATCGTCACAGCTTATCTCGAGAAAATTCACATCGACTAACCAACCGTCCCTCCGATGTCTCCTTTTCCCAAGACCAACCCCTCCAAATTCCTCTTGCTGACCCGTCGCTTTTCACGAGACAAAATTCTACCCTTGTTCCTGTCCAGGTTGGCTAAACATGAAGGCTGTCAGCCATGCGCTTGTCATTATTCGAGCAGGACTCTGATCGAAATGAACGGATGGGGAGACGCTAATTTGGAGTCAGGTGGGTGTAATAATGACATGGTCTTTCTATCCCGGTCACCTCAACCATAGACAATTTTGTGTCACGTGGAGCTTTAGCGCTCCTGACCACATGACCGCGGATAATACTTTGGATGTGTACAGACTGAAGTCAGTTGGTTTGACAATTGTTGGTGTTGAGACTAGTCACCTTGCTGTTGTACTGGTATAGGAAGAGGTTTGGGGGTAAAAAAATGGATAGGTATGTTTTGTATGTGCTTGTGTTTGTAATACAGCTGGGTGACTCAGCCACTGGGATAGTCCGTCGCTTTGTCGTTTTGAGTCGACCAGGATGTACGTGCTGATAGCACATAAAGCCATTGTATGTGATCGACACTGGAACACAAAAGGGGGCAGAGAGAAAAAAACCAAACCAACTTTGCTACCTCGGTTGTATCATGAGGGAATTAGCAAAAGAACGTCCGTTGATTTATGACAGCTAGATATGCTTCATGGATATCTTTATGGGGCGAGTTACTGTGATTGTTAGCTGACTTTACACCTTTAAAATAATAGTGGTAATAACAATCGTATTCATATCTCCTTTATTCATTAGGTAGCAGTTGTGCATCATTTCAGGAATTGACGGAAGATACGATGGTTGGAACCTACGACTTTTATCACCACGATTTTAGTTGTCTAACCAACACTGGTCAGATTCTGGCTACCTCCTCACTGGCAGTAATTCAATTAAGTTATTCAGCAAAACGAGTAACTTCAAAGTATGTGTATAAAATAGCAGCATTCAGCTGCAACATGTTAACATGGGTTTTCTTTTCAGTTGTGTACACTGCGATTCAGGTGGCTTTTAATTCCGTTCAAGGCAGTCCTGGTTCAGTGCACGCAACGTGGTCAGTCCAACGGAGTTCATAATCCCCAACCTGCCAGTCGTAAAATAGACACTTCATTACTACGCCAACGACGCAGCATACATGGCCATCTGAAATAGAATTTCTTGTTTTTGGGATGAGGGGAGCTTGAATGAAAAACCCAAGTACAATCATAATCAATGTTTGAATCTGCTGAAGAACCGGATAACAGTATGACCTTGGAGGTTCCTCCCTGTTTTACAATCTAGCCAAGTGGTGGAAATTACAAGTGAACAGCACAGAAAGGATGATTACCAGCACCGATGGAATTCGACTATCGACTACCACTTTCGAAAAATCGCCAAAATGATACCAAAGTCGATTATCTTATGTTCACAAGGTCTGGTTCCCACTTTTCTGGTCACTCGTGGGTCACGCGGATGCATCTCCGGTTGCTGGACTATCAACTTGGTCAGACTAAATTGGACACATTTAAATACGTTTGACGTTTGATGTTATCACTCAACTGTTGCTAATGCATGCACGCGCAACGTGATTTAGTGGTACAGATTGCATTTATTTTGTGATACCAGAATAATTACTTTCTACGATTTGACGAATAGTAGTCACAGTTGGAAAAATTACACCAACTACAAAGCCCCACAAGCAGCCTAATCATCCTGTCTTTTGCCTCTATTCCTGAAACGTAGGTGTAATAATAAACTTCCTGTTCTCCGTCCCAGAAACGACTCAAAAATGGTAACAGATAATGTTGCGCATGTTCCTTCCGCCTTTTTAATAACTTTTACTTATCGTGCTGCCGGTTCTTCGTTATTTCAAATGTAGGACAATGGATACAGATAAATAACAACCCATATCCGACAGAAATATCACGATCTGCACATGACATACAACTGTTCGTTTCAACGCGCGGATGGGCCCACAGTCGTTCTGCTTTAGGAAGTACCGGCAATCCCGCTCGCTCGTCTGACCGACTGGTCAACCGATCAACCACTGACCAGCTGACCCAGTAAAGAGGATGAATGGAACCGTTCGTGTCAACTAATTATCTTTAACCCGACAAACTGAACAAGGCAGCTGTTCGGACCGCACCTTTGTACGAATCTTCGCCTCGCGGTTCCAGGGGAACTGGGTTGGAGAGGGTGGAGAAAATACAGGTGAATTGCGACAAAAATTCGGATCGATTACAAAGGAAGAAAATATCAACTAGCAAGCATCACGACCAGCAATTTAACCCAAAATACAAGGGCTAAAGATGGGGGCATAAAACCTAAATGGAGTGCTGGACAATGGATTTCCGAAGCATATTCGGAAACGATTGTTATGGTGTTTGAATGAAGACAAATAACGCACCTGATTTGACGATAACTAGTCGGTGAGCATGGAAGCCTCATGTTTTGTATAACAAGGATAAAATACACTCCTCTGTATCGGTAAATGATCTGTTGCCACTGTTCTCATTAATATCCTTATTATTACTAATAATAGAGTTGGTTCAAAAGTGACAGGAAGATTATTTGCAAAATGGGATCCATTTTTCCGGTATATGAGCGAATATTGGTGGGTTTTCCTTGACTAATGACTATTTTTAGCCTGGTGTAGTACCTTGTTGAACTTTTTGAACTTAGGACACTCACGTCGTTTTGTCTCCCTTAGCAGTATGGTTATGCAGTCAAGCGAGATTCTTATCAATAAATATGCTAAGTATCTGCAATCATCCGTAATAATGTGCAGTAAGATCAGTCGGTTTTGGTGAATTCTGTCAATCTGCACTTTTAAGGGGGAACAGTGAAAGAATTCCGTTGGAACCACATCGAACACAATCAAAGGATTCTGGTGAAAGTGAAGAACTACTCGACAGAAAGACCTTTTTCTGTTTCTTTTCGACCGCCGTAAAAATTCAAAAATTGAAGAAACTTGGAAAATGAAAGATCACCGTGGATTTGGAGAAAAATTTGTACAGAAGTATTAAGGCATTCTCTGCATCCATGTCTCTATAAGTTGCTAATCTTCACTCCCTTTTCAGTAAGAAAGACATCGGGCATGGCCGTTCCACCAGGCTTGTATTTGAAGAAAGTAAAAGCTAAAGTTGACTAAACCGCACTACTTTGATGACCACATGACACTTCACAAGTTGCAATTAGTTCTGGTCAAAATAGGCTTTGAAAATCGGTGTCAAATCATATCAGTTTTAGGTCGTCCATACTTATATCTGATTTGTGGTACCCAACTGGATTCTAAACAGTGGGGACGGTCGGTCGGTGAAGTGTTACCGAATGGGAACATTATTGGTGGAAGCCAGAATGAAACCCGTGGTTTGAATATCCACAGGTTAATGGGCGGAAATCGTATGGAACAAGCTACCAGTGACTTGTTTCCTTTCGTACAAAATGTGGATGATTGAATCCAATAAACAAAATTGTGCCATTGTTAACTGGCCAAAGAATATTTTGATAACTTTGTTATACTGGAAAAAGACAATGAGAATTTAATAAAACAGATGAGTGGACAAAGTTTTAATGGAAACTTCATCTGAAATAGCGAATCGTCCGTTTAGATCAGAGAACCCAGATCGGTAGACAAGAAGATCTTCAACTACGATGACCGAGGGCGAATATTTTCCGACAACCATTCTCGGTGCTTTCGTTTCTCATTCCTGTCAAGCGAAGCTTTCTAATTAAAATACCGAAGAGCAGACCATCATTGGCTTTCAGAATGAGATAAGGGATCTCTGACTGCACAACGAAAACGCGACTCCCGTGCGGCCATGAGGACGGTTAGCCGCGGTAACAGGAAGCACTGACCTAATTACATTCGTCACCGATAGCCCCTTGCTCTGACAAGAGAATTTTGCACAAAAATATTCCACATATCTTTTTCAAGTTCTTTACTTTCACCAGTTAAGAAATTAGCTGGGATTTTTTCAGCAGGGCAGACAGCTGAACAAACATTGAATCAGTGGAATCGGTAAACTGTAGGAAACTTTTGTCTACGCTAGGCGAGAAAACAAGCACAATATTGGAAAACCAAATTTTTTCATACATTTGAAGTGAACACACAAACGCATTTTGGAGCGCATATAGAAAAAAGAAAAGTTTGTACAGTGAATTTGCTTCCTTGCCTGTGGTTTATTGGAGGGCAGGAGGAGAACGAGAAGCTTATCTGTGAAAACCGTTATACCTCGACTCTTGTGAAGGTCCCACAACAGAACTCTTTGGTCACCAATACTTGCCAGTACATCTGGTGGTATGGAGACTTCCACAGGGGACATGCACACCTATTCTTTGGTAATTTAGTTAGTTGGAAGGTATTTTAGAAAAAAGAACCAAATTCAATTCTTTCCGGACAGATTTTTCTAAAGATCATCAACTTTTCGGCGCCCCTGTGCACCTGGACAGAAGTTTCGCGAATTTCTACTTCACTCTTGTGGAGTGTTTTTTTCGTTTACAATTCTCCAACCATAGTGCGACCACATCTGCTTGTACACTGATGCACTAAATGCATCTGCTTAAAAACATCACAGATGCCCTAAAAACCAAACAATCAAGAGATCATAGAACAGAAATTGTTGTATAGGTCACGGGCCAGGTAAAGGGAAGTTGGGCTTTGAAATGAGCACAGAACCTCCCCACACCATATTTTTGTTTGCTAGTTGGACAGCCAATTATCCGGAAGCTATTTTGAAGTGAGAAAAATCCCTGAAAATTAAACTATATCCCCACAATAGAGGAAAAGAAAGAACACAAATCGGGAGGAGAAGCAGGCATGCAAGGTCCGACTATTTCTTTGGTATTGATAGCTCTGCGCATCATTGTATATCCTGTCTGATGCTTCAGCTGAGTTGACATAGGCGGGGATGCTTCGGGACAGTTACTTTTGAAAATTTCTAGTTAGTATAAGAGGACAATAAAGTAAGATTAAATGAACACCTAAATGATTGCATGCTAAATTGTGTAGCGAAAAACAACAGCCCATACCAAGTTTCATAATCGTACGTACAAACAACTACCTTGGAGTACATCAGCTACCGAACAAGGACAGAGTTACTCGTTCGAACCCTACTGGTGAATTTCACTCGCGTATATTTTCAATCACTGACTGTAATGTGTTTCTTTTACTAAGAAATTTCATCATGCAAGTTTTAGTGGATTTCATTTTCGGTAATTGTATAAAACTGCTAACAATATTGGAAGTGAAAGTTCTTGTGCCTAGTCAATCGAAATCCACCATTTAAGCTGACTGTCAAGTACTTGAAAAGGTTTTCTTCAAAATGAATAAACTTTACGGGGGAGAGGCCGAACATCAAAAGATAACCAAGTACTCGCAACTTTCCTACAAGCAGAACCAGAACCCGTTTTACGCCTGGTGACTTTCTATGGATCTAGTGAAATTCGCGCAGCTACATTTAGATCTTTACGGCCGCCAGAATGGAAGTCCATAATGACCTACCAGGAACAAAATGACCGAGGAACAGGCCATTGGTTCTATCGTTACTGTAGACTTTCGAAAAACAATATTAGCCTAAAAGCGCTCTTATGGAAACGATAAGCCTTGCTTTACGTCTCATTCCACAGTGACATTGATACTCAGATAAGCCAGAGAATAATGCAGTCAAGGCTATATTTTCTATGGGCGAAACTCGAGTGACACTGTGGCAAACGATCAAATAACCTACTCTTTTGTCATTAAACTGCAAGCAAACCTATTGACCTGCATTCGTTTAGTGGCTTGTTCAAGGAATTCTGTTAGGGCGGTTGACGCTGTCCTGTTCTGGTCGCTTCCAAAGTGACACATGACGAAGTTTTCGGGGTGTTGTAAACCTAATCACTAATAAAAGCAAATAAACAAACGCGAAGAACAATAGCTCGTTTCAAACCAACGGATATGTTAAATAGTAGTTTTACATAACTGTCATCATTGTCGATAAATCGCATTCAATAACCGGAAACATCACATATAACCGATAAAGTAATGGTGCAAAAGCCCAAAGCTGCACTACGGGAATGCTCGATATAAACGCGAGACAAGCGAAAGTAAATTTTGTTTGGCTCAAAAAATTCACTTCTACACAGATTAGCAAAGAGTGGAAAAAGCTTTCGTGTTGCTGGTACAAATCGAAACAATTAAAAATTTGACCCTAATGACCCATAGCAATAAGTGTTTCCTAGGGTGCATTTCACTTTGAGGATTTCTGATGTTCCTGTCACACTGGGCATTTGTGAATTGAATTCGGTCGCTAAAGTTGTCTAGGTTGTACTGGGTGGAGGGAAGAGATTTTCCTGAGATCATTTTTGGTAGAAGATCATTGACAAATCACAATCTCAGACAGTTTTCATTCTAGCAATGATCAGATCATTTGTGGTTTTTTGGTAGTGACCAACTTCCACCTGCGGCCGAGTTTTTCTGCCTAAACCTTTTGCTGGACTGAAGTAGTATAACTGTTTCTTTTCCTCTGGTGTTTAGAACACAGACTGCTTTTCACTGGTATACTTTGTATTATCGGCCAAACTCGGTAACTTAAACCGCATTCTCAATTTGTTATCGCAAGTCCAAGGGTCATGAAACAACAGTGACCGTAAATAGGAGGGATGTTAATTAATTAACTACCAGTACAGGGCCAAACTTACCATTTACCCGAATCAGATTTTTAGATAGAAGTAACTTTTGTCTCGCCATGTAGGAGCAATCGAAATTTTGTAGCATTTTAGGTGACGCCAAAATGAATTGTCATGGCTCAAGCACTATAATGTAATCGGCGAACACATTTTCACAGTGGTTGCAAATTCCTTCGCCATTTAAATCCTGTCCCCAGAGACCATTCTAATTAGCTTCCAAATCATTTAATTATTTCGGAATGAAGTGATTTGATATCCACTCCGTTCGATCTCAACCGCATTGCTTTCGTTCCCAATCGGCAGATACAAAAACAATGATACGATGGCCATGGAAATTTCATGAGGATCAACTATGGCTAATATCCATTTTACTGATCCATGGGAAATCGCGCTAAAATGTGCTATTTCTTCTTGGTCTTCACTTTCACTTTGCTGACAACAGTCACAGTAATATGGGCAAAACAGAAATTATCCAGCCATTCTGGCAATATCTAAACAAAATTTTGCTCGATTTGCCCCTGGGTGGAAGACGGTCATCAATCTTTTATCTACTTATCTTTTATGTTTTACTTTCGTTAATAATGAAGCGAAAGGGCTTACTGCGTTTGAAGACTGGGTCTGCGGCTAACAGAAGGTTACAAATGGACAAGTTGGCAGGCGATGGGAGGATTTGAACCTGCGACTTTCACGTCCGAAAGCCACAATCTCATCTATTTGAGCACTGGTCCTAGAAAATAATATCTTGAGATGAAAAGACGAATGGTTTAGGACGATGCTTTATTGGAACGACATGTGATTATGAGATATACACAGCGCAATTTTCGCATCGATGAAATATAAGACCGGCTTTATTGGAAATCGTTTTCGTAGGACTGAAGTATGATGGAAGTCCAATGGAGCCCATCTGAGAACAATCAAGAAGAGCATTCCCAATCCGTAATTCATAACCCATACAGACACTGAAAGAACCCAAGGAACTACCCTCCAGTTGTGATAGTACTAACCGGAGTAATAGCATGCATCTACACTCGGTTACCAAGCATGCTTGCTACCTGGTCAATTTGGTCATTATTTCAAGACCATAAGGTACCGGAGACAGATCCACTATCACTCTGAGGAAACCTGAACCGTATTTAGCAATTTACGAGAAAATAATCAACCGTGGGTAGTGTCAGTGAACTGATGGGCAAATTCCGTCGGAACTTTAAAAAGCGATGAACAACTCATTCATAAAGGGAGCCAAATTTATAAAAGCCCAAGCCAGCGGAACTAATAATCAAACAAAAAACAGTTGGTTGATTAAAACTTTTATGTCAATGTTGAGGACTGATTAAAAGCAATTGGCTGAATGTATTTAATTACTTGCAATTATGAACCTAGCTAATGAAAACAGTTTGAGTGTCTTATCAATTTAGCTTAACCGAAAGAACTGGAAATCTACCGCCGACCTCATTCGCTGTCACTGTTTTCTTACAGCTTGTCGCTTACTTCATTTTTATCTGAAGTTTCAATCTTTATACTACAGACTATGTAAATAGCCATAGTGGATGCACTTTACTTGCATACAGATAGAATGAAATAATCTCGGACACAATGGGTCCCATGCTTCTGTGGATTCTATGGTGTCTGGATCACATAGTGCGCAGTAACTGAGTAGTGGCCCTGGAAAGAGGAGTACTTTATTTTTTGTCCGTCGCTTGTAGCGGTTTGTATCGTGCATGCCTGCCCCTCGAAGGGGGCACAAGTTTTTGTTCAGACTGTTCTTACCCAAATGTTTCACGAAAACACACGGGATAGCTTTTGTTTAAGGTGTCACATATTGGAATCGGTAGCTTCCAAGTGGTCCCCTCGAAAGCCAGGGCTGACTCTATCAGCTCCCATCTGCCGAAATGAAATTCCCGTTAACCGAGCTACGTTTATGAAGTCTACATGATTTAAGCAAATGTTCCGTAACCAGCGTTTCAAAAATACCTCGCAGATAACCTAGTTTATTTTCGTTAAATCGGCTTCATTGCTTGGTTTCCATTGCTGGGTAAAATAAGAATACATAAGACCGGAAGGACGGAGGGGTTAGTACCACAACAATCCCAGACCTCCACAGCAACTGGGTGTCAGAAGTCAGAGTAAGTTAACAATCAGAAATCCGCTTTCTGACCTTCATTTGGAGACAAAAATTAGTTTCCCCACTTTTGATGCACATCATGTTAGAACACAGTATTTTTTTTACCTTTCCTCCTTTTTGTCCGGGTGCCCTTTAGTGCTGCGCTGCTCAAAATGACGGCCACCAATTCGTATCGTCATCCATTGCAGATATAAAACATCTGTTTGACGAACGAGCTGTGCTGATTTTGTTCCCTTTCATGAAGGCTGATCTTACTTAATCGCAAGTCCGTGTCTGGAGGGCTAACAATAAGAAATGGGCAAGCTTCACTTATCATCAAATGAACAAAATATGTGATGCAAAGTTGATAGCTTGCACTGGGACTGTGAGAACAACTGTTCCAGATAGATGATAATCACTTGTGAAGTTCTGCCATTTGGCAAACAGCCAGTGTGAGCAAAGCGTGCAGCAAATCATGTGATCAGCCGTCTTGTTCCTATGGTGATTGCCACATTGTCCAGTTTGTTAATCTACCATCAGCTTGGACGAATTGGTGACTCAAACAGGGCAAAAGTGACTAGGATGGATAAGTAGACACATAGTCCGTTATCCCCGTATCCCGCGGCAACCTTCGGTTTCTGACACAGAAGACCGAAAAAGGTAAACTTACATTTGCTTTGAAGATATCGTCATATCAGAATATTGAAAAAAGTCTCATCCAAGAGATTTTGAGTTTTCTGGGAGGTGAAAGGGAATTAACAATTTTGGTGTTTCTTGCTCATTGTTTGTGGCTTTGTGCATCTTTTTGCTGAGTCATCGCTTTTTCTTAAAGCAACAGAAAATTTGGTTTCCATTCACATTCAGCAGAGACAACACGAATAGCATAATTGTCTTCGGTTGCTGATGCGTTTACCTCGAGCTATTCCATTTCGAACGTCTCGTCACCGGTCGTGATGACGTTATCGCTGAAAGGATGATGTGGCCACGTTTTTGGTTCTGTGCATTCATTCGTCTACACAATCGGGGACAAGTCCGTTAATGGTTTCTCACCCATGTCCACAGATGGCGAAAGGCAAATCCAATGATGTTGTCTATAATTGCTTTTTGTACTCCACTGCCGAGCCACGAGTGAACATATTTGTCAGTCCATCCTACCGTCAACGTTTGTGCCAAATTTCTTTTTTTAACACTAGCTGTTGTTCGCCAAAAACGGCGGAACTTGTAGACCATTCATATGTTACTGTCCAACACAAGGTAGGATAACCGGTCGACTGAACCAAGTACCTGGGACTAACGATCAAATAACGAACGGATTTAATGTGAATTCAACCAAGGTCAGAATGAAATTGATTTGAAGCCATAGCACTACACTGAGTTTATTTTGAGAGAATTTAATCGTGTTGATTGCATTTCGCAGGTTCACGTACTAGTCTGATTTAATCTCATACTTTTCTAAGTGAAGCAAATTTCCAAATGTTGTCTGCTAAAACCCTTTCATTCTCTTCTGACTGGACGAATGATTATCTTTCTACAGTTGACTACTTTTGTCTGATCAAATCAATCCAAAACATGTCGCATTTCGAATCCAGCCACCTATCCACAATAGAAGTTCACTCTAGTATGAGTCGGGTAGCAATGATCACGTACTCTCAACGGATTACCATTCTACTCCGGTGTCGAAAATACTAGCTACTTTCTTGATTCCCTCGCAAGGATTCTTGACCTGCGCTTCAATCAACGCGATGATTTTTTTCGACAGTTTTAACTATCATATTCTACGTTTGGTTTGTATTCCTAGTGCATGATTTGCAGCGTATAAATAAGCACTGATTGCCAACTGTTTTTGTTAAAATTCAAACCACTGTGGTCCTTGGTTCCGATCACTCTTGGCGGCTGAAATTTTCCTAATGCAGATTACAGTTTTACGATGTTCAATTTACTCTAAAACCGAAAAAATCACAGCTATCCTGTCGGACTAACGACACCATATGAAACTATTAGACTTTACAATTGCTGAAGATGTCATTACTCATGTAGCAAGTATGGAATCTGGAAAATCGGACGTTTGAGCAACACTTTTTCAAATACAAGACATCATAGACGACAGTTTGGGTGAAGTGGTGCATTGATCGTACCTCGAAACGCTGCGCAGCTGAGGAGCAGTTAACCATATGTTTTTTGGCTGACTACTTGTTATGCTTGAAATGCAACTTATTTCCATTATTCCCAACACCAACCAATCGGCCTCGACCAAGTCACATGATGAATGCACCTGGGCGATTGGAAAGAGATTTGTTCGAAACCAAATGCCGGAGTCCGCGATGAAGAACAACGTTATCTAAACAATGCTCATATTTGGTATGCATGCTTTTGTTATTTAGTTCTATTCTGAGTTAGCTTTTGTTTCCGAGTTTGAAGGGTACTTGCGGGCAATATGCATGCAAATACTGTTCGGTATCGCTTTATTCTAGCCTGTGTAGATAACCACCCAATGGGAACCGTGGCCAAATTTAATCTTCATTTTCAAACAGGTCTCAGGAGTCATTCGCCCGAATACAGTCTACCAGTCGGGATTCCTGAAATTTTGTATATTACCGTTTGCTTTCTAAGTGACCCCTTTGACTTCCAACTATTATAGGCTTCTCATTGTCTTTAACCGCGTAACTTGGGTCGCACTCAAGCCAGCGCTTATTTTTAGTCCATATTTGTTCAGTGATGTTAGTGAATGATCTCCACATTACTATTTCAAGCAATAATATTGCAATATATTCCAAAGTCGCTGCCTGGCTGTGGGGATGTTTGGCCAGGATTCATACCCCTAGTTGTTTGGAAAACTAAATGTGTTCTACTCCGAAGTCACCGAGTCTGAATTCGGGTTTCTATCCTTGCGTGCACGCTTGCGCTGAAATTGTTTGTTGACAGCACCACAAGACCGCATTAGGGCACCGGTAAACTACTGCCACCACTTGGCGACCTAACAGATAGAAATACGGTTGAATCTAGTAGGTGTTCATAGCTTAGTTATTTCCCGGAAGTTTTGCATTTGACATCACGGATGTTTTCATCAGACTTAGGTGAACCGGTGTATTTTCGTGTCATAATCTGGCTGTTCATTATTAAATGCTGCAGTGAAACTGTAATTTCTATTCATCGCCGTGATTTTATAACCTTGTATCACAGATAATGTGATACTTAATTTAGTCGATGCACGGCCAACATGGTGCATGTGTAGTCCGCAGTGAAATAGAACACTGATAGCCCTTGAGTCACACAGTGTAGTTTTGAAAACCCGGTGTGCCTCAGCTCTGTTACTAATCCCCGTTAGTTGGCCTCATCTCACCCTACGCTCAGTGCAGCGAATTCTCGGTCCCAGTGTAATGTCTGAGAATCGGTATTCGTAGAATGAATCACTTATCCCAAAGATCTTCACATGAGCCATGGAAGGTCTGCGCATCTGGTGGCCGCCCTTATGCTAACCATCCTGTTCCTTTATAAGGACTCTTTATGTTAAAACAGTTGCACCGCCAGCGTGCACACCGAGACAAACTAACTCATCCAGGACTCCTAAATCTTGCTCATCCGAAGGTTTCCGAGACAAAAGTGTTTGTTTCCATCGGTCATTGTCGATACAAAGCGTGTACTATGAATTTCATGCTCTATCGGTCGCTTATGGACCGATCGGTATCGGCAAACTTGGAACCATTTATGGCAAAAATGTTCTCAACGAATTGAATGGTATAGCAAACAGACCCTTGACAGGGTGAGTAGAAGAATTTTCAGTGTTTCTTAATGCGCCTCCCGAAGTTAGATTAAATTGGGATAGACGCGACTGGACCAACGTCAACAGCACACTTAAAAATGCAAGCTGGGTAGGAGATATGCAAATCAATCCTACCAATGATAAGAAATTGCGGTGAAAGGACAGTACATCAAAGTACAGTGGCATCGGTTAGGAGAATTGCTGATAACTTAGTACCTAATCTGATGAACTCTGCTCCTCCGAATAAACTGTCATTCAAGTGATTCAGCTGATTTTCAGGGAAATCAGAGGTTTTAGAGAGTTAGGATAGTTTAGCCTGGCGAATTTCTAACGACTGATAGGTGCTCAAGAAAAACATCTAAATGACTTACGGGAATCACTGAGGGGATGAGGAACACAGAACACAATAGACATTACGGAATTTTCTGTAGAATTTTGCGCTTGTACTTGAATTTGTACTCGCCGTTGGGCTTCTATCCGTGATTTGAAGACGTCGCGGTACAGCTTATTCGGTAATAAGCAAAACTGATAAACATCACGCTACTGATCGATACCTCCTTGGTTACGTTTGCCTGTGAGATTGTCTACTTACAAGAATGTAAATACGATGAAGTCATTAAATCAAATCGAAATCCAGCCCCTTGTCTGAACATCCCTGCTGGTAGGTCTTCTGAAGCCGATGACCAGTTTGTCTTCGTCCATTTGAGCAACTTTTATGCCTTCATGTTTAGTAACTCATTAAGTTTAAATAAAGCAGACAACATCAGAATGTTAGTTTAGTATATTAGGATCACTGTGGCCAAGAGATGTACTTGTGCTGACAAAAATTCCTGATTGGTTTGATACGGTGCGCTCTAGTTGGGAATCGCCACCGATGGCAGTGAGATGGGTACCATGATGAATGGAAACCGAAAATGGGATTGTTGATCCGTGGTTAAATTCAATCACTCTAAGGTATATCTTTCCATAAAGCCTGAGCAAGGTGAGAGGAACAAATTAATCATATAAAACGGCACCTGAGTTCTATGGGCTTAATTGTACTTAAAAAAATTTTGCCGGTCATAAACTGGCCTGGAGCCATTTGATGCAGATAACGACAAAATAATATCAATTGAACAGCAAATAACTGAGAACATGCAGCGACATTCAGAATTTTCAAAGAAAACAAAGAGAATGTATGCATTTCTAAAACCAATAGTGCGAACTATGAAGATGTCACCTTCAACTTTGACCGTATTTGATTTCTTATCTGCATCTAGCCAAGTTTCTTGCAAACTTATAGCAGAGATAGTTTTGAAACTGTCGGCCACAAGGAGGTACGGAAGATTTGACGGTCTTTCGCACAGGTTACGGAAACCATGGTAAATAATAATGGAAACGGCTACACTACTTGACGCTGTGGACCAAACAGCAGCCTGTTAAACAGACATTTTGTCTTTTTGCAAGCCGATCTAATTCCGAAATTCGTAAATTTGACTCATGCCTAGTTGCTCCGGATTATTTTTGTCGGTAAAGCAAACGGCTTCGGACAATTACGAATCCACAACAAGCCAAAGGTTGGATAGAGTAAAATACATAGTCCCCAATAAGTGATTCTGATGATAGACCAGGGCGTAGCGCAGTCGTCCAGAAGGTGTGGGGCACCAAAATAAAAAAGGGACCATCAAGAACTCATTGATCGGGGATGAATGCAAAGGTATGAGTAATGACCCTGCACGCTTTAAGTAGTTTTGTGCAACTTACAAAGCCATGGGTACAGCTACATGCTAATTGGATCATTCTCAAGTCGCCGGCAGATACACAGTCGCCGAATTCGTGGCCAGCCATATGAATACACACAAACTATTTCCTTTAGACACCATTTCATATTAGATAACTATGATTCTAACGACATGAGAATGAATCATCGAGAATATATGTTCGCTAGCACTAGGTGCTTGGCCTGAATCGTGAGTTTATTTAACAATTTGTGAAGTTATCAATGAACTGGGCTAAGCACACTGAATACCTTGTTATGACTGAAGACGACCAAAACCCGTGTCCAGTGGTGCGGTTGGTAATTTGCTTGAACAGGCCTTGTCTCTGTTAAAATAGGTTCTGCTTAATGTAGAATGCAGATTTTACTGACGCCCATTTATTTGTCTAAACATAAAATCAATAAACACGCCGTGGATACGTACGAGTGAACGAATCATTTAGCCTTTTTCGGTTCATTCGTCGTTATTGTACACTGACTATTTTGTTTGATTTAGGCCTGTAAACTATTCTGCGCATTCAGTGAAAGACATGCATTAGCTGAAGACTGCTTCGTTCCGAATTGGATGTGAATGCTTAACTAAGTTAAAGCATTCTGTTCTTTGATACTGGGATGCTGGACTAAAAAATAATCGAGAAAATTCCGTAATCCTTCATTTTATTTTGGAAACCAAGTACCACAAGTAATGATAAATTAGGATGAATAAAGTTGAAGAGTTCGGACTAGTCGACCAGTTTTCTCTGGGATCGGTTGTTTCCTGAAATGAGCTAGGAGTGAGCTGAAATTCCACGGCATTTTTTACAAATCCGAATTGTAGTATTTAGTAGGTTTTCGATAAATTTTCCATTCTCTAACTACTCCCAAGTTGGCTAAGCGGACCCTCCGTACCAAAGCGTGAGGTAGAGCCTTCTCAGACAACTCCGCTCACGTCGACTGTCACACCAGTTGGGGAGCATTACTTCAATACATTTATTAGTTTTCTCCGTCGCCGTTCTTTAAATTTGCTGGAACACGCACCCCACACCGAAACCAACAGTCGCATCGACAACGATCAATACAAGGTTTCAAAGGTAAATGCCGTACTATACAAATTTGACCGTACGTGAGTCATTTATACGTTGTCAAGCTTACACGATTGCATTTACGTTTTTGCGTGTTTAACACAGCGTCCGTTATTTACCGGATTTTCATTGCTGGCTAGCACCTTCAGAGGAACGCCCACCAGGGTCTTAAATGTGCGATGTATGTCACTATATGGGTGTCTGTTGCATGGTTGCAGCCTACGAAACATGCATCGAAAACGTGTTCGGACTGACAATTCGGAACGATGACAAATCAGATACGACATAAACCTCATGGCCTGTCAACGCGGCTAAATTTGTTCTGCCGACACCACCGTAAATGCCAGCAACATCACCAACACAGTCTCTAACACATCTACGACATCGAGTAATGGCGATGACCCGCATCACATGCTTCAACACTTCTAGGTGTGAAGATGACATGTAGTGTCTTTTATCGAGTTAGTAACCCCGGGAGTTTTTGGAGAAGTGAGAGGGACTGGAGATTCCTAATTTCACTACAAGCGAGGCGTGTTCAAACGAAATACACAGGGGGGAAAATTTTTGTGATTGACGATGGGGTGAAAAATGGGACTCCGATAGTTTGAAGATGTAACAGAACAGTGAGAACGAAGAAGGAAACATTTTGCTATCATTTGTACCTAGCTTGGCTGAATACACACCCCGTGATGTCGGATGCAAGACCATGTGCCGCCTGTGGAATGTTTGTTGCAAACTGTTCCCCACGGAGGAACCGGAAACCTGAAACTTCACCTAAGACATCGGAAAATTCGCGTTGTTCCCTCAAGCATGTAAGTAACTAAATTGGCTTCTGATGGTAATTCGCATGCATGTACGTGGATCCGTGCGCACGCGTGATGCTCTACTTCCCGAAAATTGGCGATGACAAGACCAGTTTGTTAAAGGCGGTATCTTTAAAAAAATGATACAGTGAATATCGTTACCTGAAAGTGTTGAACAAACTAACTAATGCTTCAGGTGTGATTTTAACATGCAGACAACCATATGGAAGTTCGTTCCAGGCAGTGAGACAGGATATGCACAGCATCAATATGAACAAAGTCCATGTAACCGGGTTCACTTGGATCCATCGTCGTTGTCAAAAGAAACAGTTCTACTTATGCATAAGGTATGCGGTGAAAGTTTTGGGGTTTGGGTAAAATAAAACATTGATTTTACATGTCACCCTTTTTTGTCCTTGCTAATTTCTCTCGCCTGGAAATATTCTGCGATTTCACAGGAATATTACGTCAAACGGAACTTTTGCTTTCAAATGAGCCCCGTGGCTAAACTAGCCACATGGCATTTTTCATCCGGACTAATCGAGACGCATAAGCCTTGTTTACTTCCGAATAATTAATCACGCAATTTTAACTCATCATTAAGAAACCAGGTATACACTGTGCTTCATCCTATTTGGGAATCCTTAGTGATTCACATCCACCGCGTCTGAACTGGGAGGTGAACGGGAAATGAACAGTTGTGAGTATCTCAAATATCTACCCCATGAAATACCAGTCTTATTCGTCACTGGATATTTCGAGCAACAGAAGTTTGCTATTCCAATAATCGATTGCTTAGGAATGGATGGTTTCCTTGTAGGATACAAATAGTTAATAGTGCTTTCTGAGAATGCGATATCATTTATTGTAAGCAAAAGTCCATACAATTTACTGCAATAATGAAATTGTTCTGCAATGCTTTCTCACTTGTCACTGCTGATTAAGGATCCGTCTAGCGTGTTAGATGAATTCGTCAGTGAACTAAATCTGTTGATGCCTACCGGAGTAAATGGTGGGATGCTGTGAATGCACACTGACTAGATGACGGATGGATGCAATTACCAATCAACCCTAGTTAAATTACCTCAGTAATTCTGCATGCAACCGAAGTGAGGGCTGTTCCGTTTCCGTTTACGGATGACCGCTATCTCAGTTTGATTCGTCTTCGCCTTATAATCTTTCAAGAATTTCTGCCTACACCGAACAACTTGACTGTTGCTCAAGTACACGAAAGTGCTCCTCAATACCGATAAGGTTATTACACAAGTTTTTCCCTTTGTAAGGATTTCCAGTGAAAAGCTATGGAACAAATAAACACAAACACGGGACTGAGGCCATCTACGTGCACGCAGCACCAAAATGGACAAACGGACGGTATGCCAAAAATACCAGTGTTGTACGACGAAAGTGAACAAGAAATTAGTTGGTTTTCTTTTAGTCACAGACACGTCTCACTCAGAGTAGATTTACTGCAGATGTGCTAAAACAAAGTTGTGAAAAAGTGAAGTGGATACCAATAGTCGGTGGTTGGAACAAGCAAGCGATTGTCTGTCGCGATCATCCTTGTGGCAGTGGTTAGCCGAAGTTCGTTCACATTCTCAGTTACGGTTGTGTAGATGTTATGGCTATTTCATGCCTGCCCATATCTAGGTGTTGTTTTATTTCTGAGTAGACAGTGACACTGGAAATCCCATTTGGATTACACAGTAAGCTCGGTGTGACCATTTGTTATTCATAGTACTGACCGACATTGGCAATGCATATATATGTATGTAGAAGCAGTACGTAGTATCTGGATGAGTGGAAAAAATTTGCCCGGGAGCACACGACCGGTTTGGCGGTTATTGTCGCTCGTCAGATATGCGTACCCGGTGCTCTGTTGTCCAAACATCCACATACTTGTACAGTCCGAAATGCGAATTGATATTTCTCACGAGAATCGAATCTGTAGCATGAGGAGTGTGCATGGAAGGTGTTTATGGAAGAGTGCACAGAAGAAGCACAACTGTGATTGGTTGATAATTGTTTGTCAGTTGGGCTGAGCCAACCTTAGGAACGAGGAGAGAATGCCCGAGAATATACATTATGTAGAAGCAGTAAGTATTATATGGATGAGTGAAATATATATATGTATACTACCAGACTTTCTTCAAGATTTCGATTTGTGATACCAATGCAACAAAGAAGTTTTACTTATTTCCTCATTTTTAAGGTCGTTCATTTAGTGAGTGAGGAAAGTGAAATTCTCTCTATGAGAACAGGACTAAAAACACTGTTATCGGGTTCGGATCTCGAAAACCACTTGGTACCTTTAGCCGATCTTTTTGTAGCTTATACACTTAATCTCTTTTTCACGTGACTCTTTATTCGGATAGTCACTGTAGCCAAAGTTACTGGCTGGAAAAGAAACTTATTTGAGGCTATGCTGTAAATTATCACCTAGATTTTTTGAGTGAACCTCAAGTCTCGTTGATCAACCTGACCTAATTTCATCTTCCTTAGTTCAGCATATCGTCATTCGGATCAAGTCAGGCCTAACGAGAACCCGTTGGTCTGCGTTAGAGTTGTCAACGGGAACTAGTGCTCAAAGTACTTCTAAATCGATCAGGCGTTCTCCTCGGATCACATCATAATTCCTCTCCTTTACTGCAAAATGCACTTTGCTTTGCACCAAATTCTATCACCCACGAGTTTCCCAGTCGACTCAAGTACAGAGCCTTTCAGCTGCGGCCTATTTCTGACTTCAAAGTAAATGGTTATGACGTAATGCATAAGCCACTTTTCAATAGAGTAGGTTCAATTCTGAACCAATCAGTTGTACAACAAACGAGGATTTAATCACCCAGATTTAATTGGACACATTACGGAGGGGAAAATGTAGAAATTAGCGTGAATCCATCAGTGAGTCATTTAGAAAACTCGGTTGCTTGTGCAAGTTGCTAGACCGTTCGCTTTATCCTGGGGCACCGTGCCGAAGGTTGTTCCGATGATGCGAAATTTTCCGGTAGCAAAAAGAGTAGCGTGGGAATTGTTAAACGCACCCCACAATTAAAACATCAGAAACTATTTAGTCCACCGCTGTCGACAGATGCACGGATATACCGTCGTTTAAAACGGTTTCAGTAGTAGTTTTCCTAGGTTATCCGGTGGGATGTGGTACCTCTTTTCGATGACTAAATACATAATCATGATGGTACATGTGGTTTGAATTCACATTGACATAAGCTGTAAAAGGGTACAGACATCCGGTTACGCATTGTCAATGAAAAACCTACTCTGATATCTGACCACAATTTTTCGGAAAAAAAAACAAGGAATGTGCATTCGGAACTGCCACTTCAGTAGTCCTGAGGACCGTTTGTGCCTTTAGCTTCAGCTCGATACAGCATCCTTATACACAGTGCATCTGCTTAAATAGTTTGCCTGTAAAATGTAACCTGTAGATATCAATCTGAAAGATCACAAACTCGTTTAAACTGTCTACCTTAGATAGAAAACACACCAAAAATAACCAAAATCGTTTGTTTGGACCTATCTGCACTCGGTGCTGATCTGAACAAAATAGGAAAATTTTGTAACAAGGACACAAATAAATCGATTCGAATCTTTAAATGGTTTTCAAACGAAAGTGAATTAGTCGTTCTCTTTCTGGAACACTGATGAATTTCGATCGTTGCTTAGGGGTATAAGTGATTTATTTTTAAAGTATACCTTTCGTCCAAATATACTAACATTTGCATGCAATTTGTTTATGTGAAGCGGCTTTTGTGTTCATCTGACACCTGTTTATATTTTTACTTTGCATTTATTTTCTATACAAACATCAGACTTACTGATTAAGATATCACTTCTTACTCTGTTAGTAGAAGAATGATCTCCACTAATATTGTACCAAAAACGGTGATCTATATCTATGAGAATCAATATGTTTATCACTGTTGACGTTTCTATGATTTCATACACTATACTGTAAACTCAAATGTTAGGAAGGGGGTTACGAATATTACAGGCGCTTCGGGAACAGTCCTACAGTTGCCGGAATATATGCGCGGAATCGAAAGAAATAACCTGATGGTGTTTAGAATTCAGCATAATTTCTCGGTACCCAAGGGGCCATCGGTTGGATTGAAGATCTCCATGTAGCCCTGTTGAAGACCAGACAGATTAACAAGTTAACCAGCCTAGAATGTCGACAAAAGATGCATGAAGGTTCGGCTAACTGCAGTCCCATTCCAAAGTACGTATTATTCGTTCTGGTAGACAGAGCGAATAGCTCTGATTCCTAGCCCCTACTCGAATATTCTGGTGATCACGCACGCGCACGGTATAGTTTGCAACTGGAGGTTTCATAACCTGTTGTCAGAAATTGTAAAATGTTTATTCCAACAGAAATCGTCCTAAGTCAATCACCCACTTGCAGTCCTCCCGTGAAATTGCACCCTATCCAAAAAGAATGTCGAATTTCGAAATCGAAACATCCTGAGCGAATGACTGTTGGTATTGTGTACCGTTACCATCTACTCGACTATTTGTAGTCAAGTGTTCTTCTAGTCGGCACTGTCATCTCTTATTAAAAACATCACTTTTCAATTCTCATCTAATCTAAACAAGCAATTTATCAATTGTGCTAGGGAAACGGAATCAAAAAATTATTTAGAAATCACCAATGTTTGAGTTCTTGGGTAGTACGAAATTGTCTTTACTATTACAGTACCAGTGTACAAGAGAAAAAACAGTGCGATCAATTTAGGATAAGTAAAGAAATTCTCGGAAAGTTTGGATCACACTATTGATACTCTCTCCTCCATGCACCATACACCTGTTGCCAACTCCTCCTTTGAGAATAAATACTCGTTTCCACCTCATCGCATCGATTTGCTTCTAACTTTGTCATAAACTAGACGCTCACCATTGCCACGCGCGTGGGTTTGCTGTTGGCTGACTCTGTTTGGCACCCCCTGGTCGTTGACGTGATTCGTAGTCAGAACTTGCAGCATAAGGACCCGAAAGGACACACTTGGAGTTTGATTGATGTGCATTGGTCAGTTTGTTATAAATACTACCGTAGCAATTTGGATCTGTCTTGGATTGTGTCAACTTGATTCCTGCGTGTTTCTCGAACGTTCGGCCTAGGCGCCTACAAGATGATCTAATCAAGCTAGTAAAAATGGGTATTATCAACAATTTCTGCGGAATGCTACTTTTCCATGCCTCGATTGAATTCACAACAGTCAATTTTGCAGTTAAAATAGTTGAAATACTAGGGCCCATTACTGCTTAACGATTACTGTGGTTAACAGTATCTCACATTTGCGGAAATGCTCATATCGACGTACGATGCTCTTATTTCCCTTATGGAGCCCGTCCAATTAAAACGAGGATCGAGAATGTCTTACTTCGTGCGCACCATTGGCCTCGACAGAAAGAACACAGAATGCGGCGGGCTGTTTTGAGGAAGCTATTCGTTTGTCCGAAATCAGTCTCTTGCGCTTCTCCTGAACTCTTACCTTCCAAGTGTGACACTATTGGTAGATTCACCAAGAATGGACTAAAATTTTTCTACGCAAGAGTGACAGTGCATGGTGGCTCAAATCGGTCTTCTATGATAAACAAAACAAGGCCAGAATTCCGAAGTTTCGCCTCAAGTTCCAACCGGAGCAAAGCTAGATGATCGTGATTTTCGAATGATACCGGCTTATGCACATCTCTGTTAAGACTGTACTGTTGTGCGAAATAGGAAGGCCTATCATCCATTATTATCAGCAAAGCACTTGCTCGTGAGTTGGTTGGATGCTGACCGGGACTTTGTTGAGGCATGTTCAAGGCGATTTTCAAATCCTTGATAGTTTGCCCATTGCATATGAAACTAAAGAGATACGGCGTGTATATGCAATGCATAGTGGAGGAAGGAGCAGCTTGAATACACTTATTTCTTTGATAGACTCATTTCGTCCTACAGATGCATAGGTTCATTTTGAAGTGAATTTAGTCAGGTCATTATGAAACATCCATAGTAGGGGGAAAATCAAAATTTTTTGACACCCTTCAGGATTAGACGTGTCAGTTTCCCTCATAACCCTGATCGTTTGGAGTTTGTACTTTGAATATTTGTAATCATTTCACACAAACTGACATTTAAAACTGTGGGACATGTGCGTAAAGATAGCTTAATGTGCCAAAACAGTAGTCACAACGGTACTACGAAACACTTTTATGATTTCGGTCGCTGAAAATGAGGTTGCATAGTTGATTTTCTATCAGTAAGCAAGAGCGGAAAGGCACTGGAGTAGAATTGAACAAAAAATGAAAAGTATTCGACCTCGGCTCGATTTTAACTGAAGCTTGGACGTAACATCCGAACTGAGGACTAAGCGACGAGGCCCCGCAGAATATTTTTTGGACATTTCACTGAAGGATCAGTGATTACTCTTCCAAATTACACAAACGCATGGTATACATCACATTGGACTTTTTGCAATTTGACTGACGGAGTGGGACTTCCCTAAGAACCAACCGCGGTTCGAATTCCATCGGGGCCAACAACTTTCCACTGTTAGCTGAGTTCACATTTTCTTTTAAATCTATCCTCCAAACATTCAAAGCATCGATAAGCAAAATGACATTCTCTGACAACTTAGTATTGTCCAACAAGTTCCTCTTCGAGTATCAAGATTAGTGCAAACAACCATGCTAATCAAAACACTGTTTTTTTCTAATGTTAGATGCATTGCACCAGATTTTGAATAATTTGAACCCAACCAACTCAAATCAAACTAAAATTTTGAGAGAATCGCAAGAACTCTCAATGTGAAAAACTATCCAGTTGATGACCAGTTCAACTACTGTTGCCCTTGCTGTCTTCGCGGCCGTAAGGTCATTAGCTGTTGCTTTGGCCGTCTGCTATTTGGAAAGATGAAGCAAACGGACAATAAATCTCAACAATAAAAGAAATGTCAATCAGAACATTGTAAGTTGCGGCCTTCAAAGTGATCGGCTTAATTGTTGTTTTAATTTGAAAATTTGTCCTGGATTTGTGGGCACTAAAAGCTTGATTGTTGTATTGCAAGTCTCCCAGTGCAACTCTCTCGTAAGGTAACTGCAAATGGACCAAGATATACAACATCGAGACTGATTTCTGCCACTACCAGCCGGATCAGTCTTCTGTTACCCGACTAAGTGTTCCTTGGAGAGTTGCTCAGCAGTCGATAAAAACGAAGGCAGGTGTAGAACAGGCGGAAATGTGAACAGGGTTTGACCCGTATAGGGTCCGGATTCAAGCACGGACGCAACCCTGGCTTTTGTACCACGTGTGCTCTGCCAGGTTAATTAATTCCCACTAGTGAATGCTGCTTCGTTCACGCGGAAATCTTGATCTGGCGATCAAATTACGAAAAGTTTATTGTGGTGAAAGCCAGTTATTTGCTTAACTTGAATGAGCAGCCACTGGGTCTTAAGTAGAACATCCAAACAACATTCAGCATGGCCTCAGGACTGCTGGTACAATATAGAAAGTATAGAAGGTATAACTTTGTGCTTTGCCAGCCTGTATGGGTTATGATCACGCTGAGACCGAATAATTTTCATTTCTGGATTAACACTGCACTTGGCTGTCAAATCAAAATTTTAATGTCGGCGGCGGTGTACTGCTCACTAGCCGATCGAAAGTTACCACCTGAAATGTATGTTGTTCGTAATCAACCTAAATTGATTTTTACTCATTAAGCTCCCGTGAAGCAGCTGAATGATCTAAACTGCGAAGTTACCTTGTTCTGACAAGATCCGATTTCATGCGTAGATGTCTTCCATGGTTTATTCACTTGTCAGTTAACAAAAGGTATGATCCACTTCGGAATTTTCGGAAACATTTTGGTGTGACTGTGTCATCCATTAAGATGAGCAAGTATGCACACAACAGTGAATGAGTTGTGTTCATTCAGTTGTTCACGTATTGCTAAGGTCAAACTTTATCTTAGACTGATTCAAAATAACGTTAGTCAGAATGTGTCACAAATAAGAAGTCGTTCTCATTTATCAAGGTAATGAGCTAGAAAACCCAGGCAAATAAATCAGATTCAAGCTTAAATGGAAAATTTGCGTCAAATACTAGTAAGGAGTACTTTAAGTCGTCCATAAATCAATAGTGTTTGCGAAGTTTTGGTCAGTTAATCCATATTAGCAAGCCGGGACAACAGTCTGTCATAAAACCAAAAAACCCATCCAGGTGTTACTTCGCAGTCACCTGTTCAATCCGGCTCTGATCAGTACTTGCCCATTTCCATTCGCTCTAACAAGAACAGTCAAATTAGGCTGCAACAGAATCGCGTTTGTCATTCAGAAATAAATCTCAAATATCGGTTTAGTATGGTCAGCACTCGGTGGCCAGTTAGTCCTCCAATTAATTCTATCCACCCCTAAGCTAAGACTTTCTAGTGTTGTTTATCAGGTAGGCCCAGGGAGACTTCATCGCATTTGTGCTAACCTTTGTCCTGGGCACTGTGTCTGGCCATCCCTTAACCAATTTCATTGCATAGTTCTTAGTCGATAGATAAATCTAAAAACAGAACACAGCAAAACACATCAAAGAACTCAGTTTAATATGCGCAAATTTGTTCATGGTTACTTGGTTACTGCCTGCGTTGTTTAGGTCCTCAAGAGAGGATCTATTCAGGACCCGAATTGGCTAGTCCAATGTGGACAGAAAAAAATCAGCTTTGATCAAAGATACTATGCTCTTTTTACATTTGTGTCAGGCGATAAGCAAGAAATCGGGGGAAATTTTCTAGATTTCTCCGTGTATGTTCCGACAGCACCATAAAAGAGACGGAATTTGCGAGTAAGTCCTTGATCAGTGCGAATGGTCTTGGGACAAGGGATACTTTACAGCAATTGGATGAATAAGGCTTTTCAAATGTCTTCCTTGGCAGCTGGGTGGTCTTAACCTGTAAACATCATTTCCGAAAGCAGTCTACGTCAGTGAAAGAAGAAACGAAATACATATCTCTCATTATCAAACGAACTAAGTTCTCTCTGGAAACCTTCGGGAAACCATTCGACAAAAAAAGCAATTTGTCTATATCCGTAGAGTGCGAAATTTAACAGGATTCCACCATTTTTCCAGTTTGAAGCTCTGTAAGGTAATAATGAACCTATGTTGCCAGTGGACATATTTTACCCTTGTCTTCCAATAAATAAATTCGGTAAAAGATGAGTATTCATGTAGTTGATTAATGAACGCTCAGACAAGAATCGCTTAGGCGGTACCGAAAACCTTTGAATTCCCATTCACTTACACCAAAATGCATCGAAATGCAAATCGGATGACCACTTGATGCAGCCGACCTGCTTACTGGACTACTTCAAGAGCTGGTCACAATACATCATCAAGGAGAATCAGTCGGGACGGATCACGCAGCCATGAAAAGTTTTTATGAGAGTGAATAGAACGTTTACAGGGATCCAGTGCAGTTGGAAATAATTATGTGCGCCCCTCTCATACGTGCTGTTCTGTCATAATTACAGGAAAATCCAGAGGATTGGTGTCCTGCTATCGCAATGCTGCCGCTACCCTTCGTTTCCTAAGTTTGATTCTTCATCCTTGGCCTTGCGTATCAAGCACAGACTTACACGTGCAGGGGCATAAAGCGATCTCGGTTTATGCGTGCATAATTACCGCGTACGTCGGCGTGTTCGCCTCCATTGTCTTGGTCCGGTTGAACTCAAATGATCCTGAATATCCGTGCAATGCGCCGTAACAGCTTCTTAGTTATGCACTCGTTTGCTATCTCATCCGATTTCTATCATCCGGGTTCCGGAATCTTTGTCTACAAAGCTTGCCGTGATTTTGACCACATTATGCTTGTCCCTGTTCTTGCGGGACATTGAAGACGCGTTGATAACTTCACACATTCATACACCGCATTTGTAGAGCCAGATTTTCGATCCCATTCTCCTCATAAGTATAACGCCGCAACCTATGTTTGTGAATTGGCCACAAATCGATCCTAAACAAGGATAGACAAAAACGTTTGAAATCGGATTTGATGTATGAATATCACTGACGACTACAAATGTGGATGCAATGCAGGATGGGATTTTTCACCTATCACCATTATCGTTGTCATTCAGCGTTAAACAGAGAGACAAGCCTCACTGACCGCTGCCTTTCTCTCTAAGTTAAACGATGCCGTTGAAAGAATAAGTATCCAACGGGGAGAGGGAGTGGACTTGCAGGGATTGGAAAAGAGACAAATGTCGCAATAGCGAACACACGGAATACGGTCTAATTGTACAAACAAATTCCATGCCCAAACACTAACTGATGCATTTTCAGTTTATCTCCCCTTGAAGTCAGCCACGAATTTTTCTTCTGCATGCTGATTTTGTAGCGGAATTTTTAGCTTTGGGATTTATCCTTTTCATTGTCAGTTTCAACCAACTTGTAAGCATACCTGCTGTTATAATTCGCAAAATCCTGGAACCGTTTTCATTCTTTGGCTTGACGAAGTAGAAAGTATTAGTGATGTCATTGAGGCGAAGATGATCCAAAAGCGATCAGATTATTCAGCAAGACATGAGAAAAACAAGAACCACTGATTCCAGATCCATCCCAAACCTTACATTATGGGATCAAGAGCAGGGTAGTATCCATTGGAGAGCATAATAAAAGGGAAATATTACCGAAGTTCACGATACGCCTAAAATGAATTCGTGTGAAGAGATTTTTCGTGGGCTTCTCTTATCTGAGATTGACTTTTACTTCTCTAAACCAATAAAAAATATTTTATCTTGGCATAACAACTGTAATTTCTCACTGTTTCATCGGGTCAGCAGGGTGTGGAAAGATCAAAATCCTTGGTGACAATGGTAATGGCTTAATCGAAACCATCCGTCCTTCAGTTCGTCGGGGAAAATACTCGTTGAGCAGAAATGGTAAAGTGAAATCACCATGTAATTTCTTTGTGCAATTTTCGCCAAGTTTTTTAAAACCTTTACATGGATGTTATCAAGTGTGCAAGCATGGCTCCTAGGCCATCTGATTGCCTCAGTAAGTTTTTCTGATACCTGTAAGTTTATCATTTATTAAATAGACCCTTCAACATCATCGTGAGTTCAAAGTCCCGAACTTTGTCTTTCGTGTTACTCAGAAATGAGCATGAACTAGGGACGGTTTCTGAAAGTTGTGTGGTCAGAAGAGGTCCAGAACTAAGGGCTTACCTGACATAGGGTTCTTTAAAATGGCCAGCTATCTCTCTGCTTCATTTGCTCGATTACCTACAAAGGGGAGCTACTTAAGGATAACTATCGGCCAACTGTAGCACCCAACGGGAATACAGAGGGTAAAATTTTTCCAGCCACCTCTTTATCTTCATACGATACCTCTAAATTTTCAAAAAGAACATAACTGAGGTGTTGGACATAATTTATGCAATTTATATCCAATAAAGAACCTATGATTAACTCTCTAGTGATAACCGTGACATTCTACTATAACTATTTTCTCAATGTTATAATGTGTCAACAAGGAGAGTCCATAGAACTACAAGCGCAGCTCGAAAAGTGGGTGAAATGACAACTAGTTAAATTAGATGACTTTCGGTATCTCATTTTATATATTTGCCATGAATTAGCAGTGAGTGCGACTGATGAAAAACACGTGGATGACGTAGCTGCGAAGAAATTTATCGGTTTTCAATTGGACCACATTTGCTTTTAATACAACTTCGAGTAGGTGCAATTCATAGAAACCTTAGAAAATAAAGAATAAAAATAACCTACTCAAACCGTTGTCCGAGGCCGATCCGGGTAACCGTTGCTACTAGTTCCTATGATCGCAAACAAAAGAGGTGGAGAAAGGTTAAAGTCACCACACACACACACACACACACAAGGGGAAACGATCATTTTCGGGTCATGGAAGATGAAGCTCTACTTCAGTATAATTAGGCGGCTGCCAGCTAATGTGAATTATTTATCTCCCTATCACTGGCATACATCACCTCTGATACGTTCTCGATTCCCCTATGAGACTGCTTGCTGTTCCCCTGTTGTACTGAGCCGCTTTCAAGGCACCTCCCGTCGCGTGGATAGGCAAACTAAGGTGCTCAGTTCCAGTTAAGTGATTCGCGAATGATTGATTATTATTCTTTTGCCATAGACTAATGTGAATATAGGCTGATTTCTGTTTTCTTAACTTGATTCGCTGGTGCTAATAGTCAAAGCATTTCGGGCAGCATTTGTATCGGTTTTTCCAACGCCTTTTGACTATAAACAGTCAGCATACCGACTGAAGTTTGAGAGCCTTTTGGCAGCGAATCGCGACCAACTCCTCACGCGATTAGATGGCATTTGTCGGTATTTGTAGAAAAAGTATTCTTTTGCACATTTGTGTTCAGAGAACTTAAGTACAAGAAAGTGCTCAAAAACTGGATATGCCGTGTAAAATTTGCGATTTTTGTTCGATTGTCGCACAAATTCGTTTCCTTCCATCAAGCATTGGGAACGTAGCAGCATTCCTACCTGAGATTCCATCATTATATGCAGATGGGGAGACAGACTAATTGCATTTTTACGGTGCATACAATTTCGGCCATCCCGCTACACTATATCAGCTGTGAGGGGGGACAAATCGGTACTTCAACTGATAAACTGATCACACTGTATTTCTGTTCCCATAAGTGGTTTAGAATGTGTCTAACTGCAGTTAGGGCCGGAAATTTTACTTTCAATCAAATCATGTGTACGGCAGCGTGGTACAATGCAGATGAGAATGTTGTTCACAAGCAATGCACATTCTCAACAAAGCAGTTGGTAAAATTATATCAAACAGATAGGAAAAATCCCAATATGAAATACCAGTTGCGAGATCAAAAGAACATTGTCCCTTCAGATAGCGTTTTCAATAAGCTCTTAAATTGTGACGTGATCCTGATTTGGCCAGAAATTTTCTGTCGAACTGGACCTAAACTGCCAAAGATAAACCGGCGTTAATCAGGTAGTCATCATCAGGACTTTCCGACCTGAAGTTACAAGGGCCAATCCTTCCACTACTGGATAATTTACCCGACTGGACTGCCCATCTAACCGCCATGTACCCCACCCCCGCTCCGTTAAAAATGGTATGCTCTTTCACTTCATTGTTAAAATAAATACAGAAACAACGACATGACCCTCTACCAATTAAAACGTGCATCTTATACCACAAAAGCAGAGTAAGCATGATCTGCTTTATCACACCCTCGGAGAACTCAGAGCTTCATCAGTTCTGAATGAGGGCCCCCTAATTAAAGCTGGAATTTAAGTTCCGATGTAAATGGAATTTCTAATTATGTTACAGTTTTTCAATCAGACTCCTGAGAAGTGTTCAGTTCGAATACAAAGCGTTTCTAAATCAATCTGCTTTTGGTCGCACAGTGGGAAGGTGGTGAATTCTTCCAGTTAATTTGTTTGAAAGGGCGACCATTCGAGTAATTTTCCGAGATTCATGAGTTGCATGTGGTAAACGATTGAGACTTATTTCCTGAGAGCTTCAGGAAGACTTATTTAGTACTTAGGCGGTTTGTTGGCACTCGCACATAGTCCTGCAATAAGGTCTGCGTGGGGGTTGGTTTCACTTAACTTTTCGGACATTTACCAAGGATACCATAAGTTCGTATAATCTGCCAAACAGAAAATTATGAAAACTTTCCGTGTGTCCTGTTCGACCAGGTTCTGTGTTAACCCAATCTGTTCTATCACAAAAGGACGAATGTCTTAGCCTTCCAGCACTGCGTTCTAAACAGAATTCCTTTCGAAAGCCCTAAATTCGAAGCTAACCTACATATCCATCACAACAAGAACATTCATAGATAACGGCCCATGACGAAGCTCTTTCCAGAGTCTCGAAGGAAAGAATATCACTGGGAGTGGCATAGGTTACACTAGACGCACAGACTTGTACTTCTGACTCACGCGATACCATTCGGGGTGTTTGGAGGAAGACAAGTCCACGGAGGCAGTAGTGCTTTTTGATCACGAACATCCTTCACATAGATTCTGTCTCTGCTCAAGATAGACTAAATGATGACAATACTCGTTTGCAGAGTATCTACTGGTGAACGGACTATCCTGAACCCGTCAACGCGAAGTTGATGTTTCAAATTGGTAGGTTCGCTGTCTCAAAATGATCTCAATAAATGGAGGCTGCACCGGATTCATCATTCCAGACTTTAAATATCCGAATCCCGTCGGGTACACATGATGAAGAATCTGTCAGTCTCTTTCAAGACCTGCCGCTGAATGATGGAACAGAGCTGAACCCGGAGTTGTTGGGCCTTCTGAAGAGTCAAAACAGAGGTGAGAAATCTCCTGAACGATTATCCAATGGCAAATACTTGAAACCACTTAAACTGTGAATCTATTTGCCTCCGCAGAACCATTCTGCGGAGAAAAAGCATTGGGTAAGATTTGGCTGCTCAGTATTCGTGATATTTTGAATAGAAGGAATAACCTGGAGCCATAATCTTGATCCGAATGCCCATGAGGCTGACATCAACAGAGATCCGGCCTTCAGAAAAGATGCAAACTCAGTTGTCAACCTTACTGCCTATAAGCTTTTTAAGGCGTGGTTCGTCGTGGTTCGACCAAGCATAAATGTGACACATGCTACAGAAATCTCACTTGGAGACATCATCTTTTTACCGGAATAACCTTCTCCATTTGCAGAAAATTGAGATCCTCACAGCAACTTTCGAAGTTAGCAAAAGACGAGTATATGCGCAACTTCTGACTGTGGAGTCCCAAAGGTAATAAAGAACCGCTCCTTGTTCGTCATTAATCTGAAGTGTTTTGATGCTCACTGAACAGTTATTCCAGGTGCGCCTCGGAAGTTTGTCTGCATCGCTACCAACTCTCAATGGTGTGCTAGCACTAATGCAATGCTGCCTTTCATCACTGATGCCACGAAGACAACCGAAAGCAGAGAGTGTTCATCGGGAGGTGTAAAAATTCCTCCCAGCTGTATTCAACAAGCCTTTCGTGCATCTTTGGAACGTGGCAAGTTTTCAGAGAAATGTAAGAAAGTCACGGCAGTGCAGCTATCTAAAGTTATCAAAAGTTGGAGGTGAACGACTACCCCCAAGTGATCCTAACCTATGGAGCCGGTGACACAGATGAACAACTTTTTTCAATCTATGTATCCGACCATGTGCAGAACGATGAGTTTGTCAAAGCTCAACAATACGGTTTCCGAAAGGTACTCTTATCTAGCTTACATTTTAGTTTAGTAATAGTTGCTTTAAACATGCGGGTGTTACTCCAGGGGAACGTCTGTGATAGTTTCAATAAAGTATTTGCTGAAGTCGCATACCACCGGCTGGCCATGAAAGTCATATCCTTCGAATTTCCAGTACACCTGTGCCTTTGGTTTGGGAGATTTGTGTGAGAAAGACCACATGTTTTGAAGACCACCAACTGGTACTCCGTTTGGTAAGATGCCAGAAGCGGTGTGTATGAAGCTGTGTTGGGATTCTTATTATTAGTCGTCTCATAAGCTATTTACCATGAGTGGTGAAGTTCTTAGGTTTGTTCTTCTCAGGAAATCTGAAACTTTGGTCGGTAATCAATGAATCTGAAGATCGTGAACAACTGGGTGTTCTCCATCGTTAGGGAGATACATGGGGGCTGATTGCCAATCCTCACAAACACAAACATATGCCAAAGAACCCTCAGAAAAGCAGAGTAAGCATGATCTGCTTTATCACACCCTCGGAGAACTCAGAGCTTCATCAGTTCTGAATGACGGCCCCCTAATTAAAGCTGGAATTTAAATTCCGATGTAAATGGAATTTCTAATTATATTACAGTTTCTTAATGAGACTCCATTTACTCCCTTCGAAGTCTCTTACTTCTATTAATCAGCTGTGAATGTCATTCTGGTGTTGATTATTACTGCCTTAAGGACGAATTTTGTGATTCCGTTGGAGTCAATTTCAATTCTACTCTCCCTTTTGTTAACTGGTTTCTAAGTGTACGTTCAGCAAGTGTACCCCTGGCCGGAGTTTGGAGGAGTTACCGCTTTTTGTGCACAACACCAGAATTTTTTAGCTAGAGAAAGTGGAGATAGCCGCCACTCACCTTCCCATGAGGTTACGAGGGTTTAGTTGTAGACTATCTTCAAAGCCCTGCCCCTCCTTTCAGGCTTGTGGGACTTGTGTTTGATAAACTGTACAGGATGAAGTTAAATCGAAGCTGAAAGAGAAATCCTCGTTCTACGACTATAGCCGAACCAGTGGCGACGCATATCTGAATTTGGATTGTCGCGATCACTAACTCTTATAAGTTTTATTGGTTGTCTTGATTGGGGCTCAATTCGGCCCGGCCTAATCAAGCACGAATGGTCGAAAGGTTTCAGGTCTGTCAACAAGATTATCCCTTATTTGTCATAATCAAACCAATTAAATAAGTTTGTTCAGGCGGAAGCTCACTGCCCGATTATTTTCAGTCCCTTGGGCTCATTTCATATGCTGTTCTTCATTTCGAGCAGCACATCCACTGGCTTCTGAATGTGTCACGCAGATCTACCCACTTTCAACTTAACTCAGAAGTAAGGCAAATGGCTGATTCCTACCCTTTCCTATGCCTTCCAGTCTATCAGATCCGCTTTCGTAAGTTCTACGGGTTTGTCAGCCAGTCCTGTTTCCCGGACATAAAATTGCGTCACCGTTGCGTGAGCCAAGGTACAAGACCCAAGCTGTCTTGAAGTCTTGGCACTGGCTCGTAGCTTCAGTTTATGATTTACATAGCCCAAAGAAGCTACCGTCAGATGAAATGACCTATTCCTTCCTCAAAATGTTCGGATTCTGGACTGCCGTTACCGAAAACTTTTATGGAACTGTCCTGCTAACTTGTTTAAACCAAAATTGAAAACCTAGTTAGTGGTGCAGTGACGAGACTTCCTCCAATGGGGATTCCTCTGCATTGTCGTGCCGGAAAATTTCAGCGTTTCTCGCTCACTGTCCCATTGTCACAGTGACTGAATAAATGATTAACACTTCGATGACTTTGAGGCAAGGTCATATTTATTGTAAATCAAGAACCTTCTTAAAGGAATATTTTTCACTTCGTAATCAATCATGGTTATCAGACCATAGTTAAGGTAAAATATCCCAGCTGACAACTAGTTATCTTCTTCCCAAAACTGCAGATGTAACTTTAGGTAAAAGTTTGTTACAGTATGGACAAACGAATTTTATGATGTTAACTGGGGTAAATCCCAAGACCCTTGCGAAAGATTTGTGGAATTTCCCTGCTCCAGTAGGGTCGCACTTCTTATGTTTAGATGCATCTATCTGGGTAATCAAGGCCACCCAGGTTTTGCTGGCCTTATTTCAGTCTGTAAGCGTATATTCTGAAGGAAACGTATGAATAAATTCTAAACATTAGCATATAGTTTTGCTGTTAGCAAGCACTAGAAATAGGAATATTAGCAAGAAAATTTTTAAATGCATCACAATCGGTGACACCTGTAAAGCCTAGTATAGTATAGTATAGTATAGTATAGTATAGTATAGTATAGTATAGTATAGTATAGTATAGTATAGTATAGTATAGTATAGTATAGTATA
>LUCM01006059.1:54237-132586 GCA_008360955.1 Fasciolopsis buskii
CTATAGTATAGTATAGTATAGTATAGTATAGTATAGTATAGTATAGTATAGTATAGTATAGTATAGTATAGTATAGTATAGTATAGTAATCCTGGTTCCGTCCCGAACGGATGCAAATTCACACTCGAAAAAGGCATAATATTTGCCTTTACAGTTTGCTTTGTCATGACAGAAGTGAATTTTGGATTGGTGTGGAACAGCATAAGGCCAGATTAATTAAGCTATTGTTATCAGCCAGGAGGCAGGGGTTGACGTCTGGCCCGAAATAACCAGCAGATTTACAACTCCAACCTCTGGCTTTTTGGTGACAAACTTTTAACTCATGAGAACACCTAGAACTTGTTAACCGACTGATCACTTTGGGTCACAAGCCGCCAGTGGTAGTACACATGGTGCAGCACATGACTTCTGATCACACTTATCCATTTCATTGGTGTCTTGGACCAGTTATCGCCATGGCCCTGCCACTTCACCAAAACAAATTAATTATACTTTCAAAGTTTTGATGCATCTAGATTACGTTTTCGTTGTCCGTGATTGCATTTCGAATATTGTGCCCAAATTTGCAATTAGTAATTTCGAATTGTACCGTAATAGGAAATTAAACCCGGTTCGAAAAATGACTGAACACGAAGTTCTTCGCCTCCTTCCCCAACCAAGAAATGCGAAAGTGCGAGTTTCTCAGACAGCATTCATTCCTTGTGCTTCAGTTTGCAACACAATCTGACCAAACTGAGCACAAAGGGACGAGTTTTTCCTTATTCCATTCATTTACTTGGCACAAAATGATTTTTCTTCTAAAAAGCAAGTAGATACATAATTCCAGTTTTGTTAGCCCACAAGTAATGTTATTATTCGCACTTCTACGAGCGAAATGCAAAGTAATTGTCCATTAAGAAAGTGATATAGACCAATCATGTCCTTTGCCAGGAATTTTTGTTTTAAGCTGCATAAGGGTAAAAGACCCTGCTGATAAATCGTTGTCCCGCCACTGGAAAATCGTTGCACAATTTGTTGGCCAGAATCGAATAAATAAATGAAAGTCCACAGGGAATCTGCCGAGATTGCCATGCTGTTGTTCATGTGGCGTTCGTCTTCATTCCCGTCGTTTCTATTGCTGTTCTTGGTGGAGGCATTGGAGATAGTTTAATCTCATTTTCTGTTAAGTTCCACAATTTAAGTAAACATTGTCAAACAGCAAATAAATCCAGTCTGGAAAATCGATAACCTGCCATCAAAATCTCCCCTGTTTAGAATACGTATTGCACACAGATATTCTGTCATCCTGGTAAATTTTTGCTAACGAGGGCTTGGAAAATTTTCCACACAAATTAACTGGTCTCTTTGAAAACAGTTGATAGGGCAAGTGACGTCGAGGTATCGATGGGGTCTCATTGCTTCCCCTTTTCCAGATTATATATCCTAATCTTTATTCGTTCAATAAAGCAAATCCGTAATCGGGGAATCTTAGGCCTGAAAATTTGAGACCAGACGAAAAATGACAAAAGAAATAAGCAGTCCATGGGACCTCGAACGGAGCGGAAATTACTTTGATCTTCTATAGCAGATGTGAAATGGAAATTATTTTAGTGTAACAAAAAAACTTGCATGATTTCCAGAAAAGGGACGTCGAATGGAGAAAGCGGTGAATGGGTGGAAGGCTCCAACCCACGACAGTCACCGTGAAACCTATCGAGATTACCGGTTAAACCACTGTCAGTAATGCAATAACAAAGTAGGAACAAGGTAATCTACAAAAAGACAAGGGAGAACCTGTAATTTCCCTTATGGACCAATCTCATGTCAGCATCGGGGATTTTGTTAAATTAAACTGTCTCCAACTCAGTTGCACCACGGGTTAGCTTTCTTTTGAAAAATCGTCAAATCACAATTTGTTCCATGGCTCACTTTGACGACCGTCGAAATCTTCGATTAGCTATGTTAGATAGTTCGATGGCGAAAATTTCGGCAAAAATGAATATAACTATCTAAGTAATCGTCTTTATGCCGATGATTTTTTCTTTATCTCTTGCTCTCTCTGAATGAGCAACTTATTTACAAGAGCAAAATCCTATAACCAGACCAAATTGCGCCATTGTGAATGGAAGAGTTTGATTTTCCTCCCTCAGGATTTGGTGGTAGAGACACACTACAATTGTAGATCTAAAGTTATTCGTCGAGATTTTCACTGAAGCCTATCTGCATCACCACTCACACTGGCCACCCGAAGGTTCTTGGGTGAGCTCTGAACCAGACCGTGATCCACACCGTCCGTTCGTAATACATCGCTGTCTGTTCAGTCTTACATTTCCCAGAAAAACGGAAGTGATGATAACCGACTTCTCATCTTGTACTATTTGTGTACCGAAAGTCCACGTATTCATCTGAGTTCACATGACGCTTGCAAAGGTGAAGATTATCTGCATTCGGCCGAAATTCGATAACTATGGTAATTAGGCCAAGCAATTAGTATTTTCTTTTTAAAGACTAACGATGAAAAGCTGGGTCGATGAAGCAAAAGAAAGAGTGATAATCATTGACACATAGCGAGCGAGGGATCACTTATTTGTGATGCTAAAAGTCTTAGATATTGACCTAATGTTGTCAAGTTGGATTGACCCTTTTTAACCGCTAAGGACTGCAAACTGCCAAGACTTCCAATTTCCGTCGATGCAGCAATCCGTCGATTCGATAAAAGTAGACCTTCATCAAGAAGGCGGGCGGCAAAGCATTTATTGATTGGTAACCATGAGATGGTGTATTTTGAGAAATGAATACTGGAAATCGATTACGTTAGAAAATCAGTATATAATTTATTATTCGGGCAAACAATGAAAGACTACAACAATCGATTAGTATGACGGTATGCCACAGTTTACTAGCAACCTGCCAGTGTCGACCACGAATTAACAAGTGAGAGGTGCTAAGTCAATAAAAGATGACTCAAGTAGATACTACTAAGGGATCGTCTTCGAACGACCAAACCATGTTATTCCGAAGCGAGAGTTTCAGTTGCAAAGCGACTGAAATAATGAAGCAAAACCTGGTTGGCTCAGGAAGCGGGCGCTATTTGGTGCTGTTCATTGGCAATCATTGTTCAAGTGGACTTAGAAATGATCACATGGTGTTTCCCACCTTCCACAGTTTCTGTTTGGCTCTTCTCACTTCCTGATACAAAGAAACAAAAGTGTACGGTAATTTGTCCTATTTCAAACGCTGATTCTTTTGGCCGTAAACACTCAAATTTAATTGTGGGAAACAATATCTAACCGAGTAAAGCAACTTGCGCTCAATGTCAAGTGCTCAGAATTGCCTTGAAGTCGATCGCTAACAGTGAATATGCTTGAACATTTTCCAATCACTTCGGCAAGGCATTTGGTTAAACAACCCCACAATCCCACCGATTGGTTTTAAGCCTGTGTCAAGTTTACTCGAGGGATCTCCTCTGTCGTGTCCATCCAAGGTGCTGCGGAGTAATTTATTTTGTGCGTTAAATGCTGTGCAAGCGTACACATCAGATTGGATCGGGTCACTTCGGGTTCTGACCAGACAACAGCTGTGACTAATTTTCATCATACTAACAAATTGTTTTTCCTGTTTTTCTGTCTGTCTCTTGTGCGTTTGTGACTGGGCGTGTGTTTTGTTCTTAAAGGTGTACCTCCGACTGTGGTTCAGACGACCCGGTCCACATCAGAATAAACACACCTTTCCTCACCGAGGACAGTTATTGAAGTAACTAGCATGCGACTTTGACGTGGTATGATTAGAGTCGGCAATTGTCACGTACCGAGCTCCTATATGGTCTCATTCGTTCAGAAGCTTGTCTTTGTTCTTCTCTGTACCCTCCTTTCTAAACCGCAGCTCAAGGGGGGCATTAAACCATAGTTAGGGACTACCAGTGGACTGGGGACCTATAGTTGTTTGAAATAATCCGGAAGTGTAGATGATCACAGTTTTCTAATCGTTGGTCATTGGAAAAGAACGTCTGCGTGCACGTGCCGTTTACTTTTGTTGAAACCAACTTCGGCGCTCAATAGTATGCTCTAACAAGACTTGTAAGTTGCATGCATTCATATTTGACGCTGAACACAAAAACAGTACGGGTTTGCCAAAATGCACAGTTTTGCGAACGAAAATAAGGGAAACATCAACAAAGTTAATTCAAGTCTAACCAGGTCAAGTAAATGCCTCATGCCCCCCTCTCACTAGTTACCAGGTTTCTTTCCACTACACCAATTAGTCAGCTATTAATCAGCGCACGCCGCTCTTCACTTGACTAATAGTGAATACCTTTATTGTCCTTTGGGTACACGTACTCTGAGTCGATCGGTTTGACACGTGTGATTCAGTTTGGTCATTCGCCTGTGATTCGGGAAAGCAAACAGATATTATTCATGAAGTAATTCACCATGTGATTTCATCACTCAACTCACCATAAAGAAACCATTGAGGCACTGTACAGCTGTTTCATCCTTGTTAGGAACCATCACTTTATCACTGATATTTCTATCAATTTACTCCATCCCTCAGGGGTTCTGAACAGGTAGTCCAAAATTGAAATTATCTCAATTCCTCAAAGTACGGTGAATTTCCGGGTACCGCAGCGCACTTTTCTCCCAAGTCCAATCACACATTCACTTGTGGAACCAAAAAACTGACGGCTTTTCTACACTCGCACATTCTTGTGTCAGTTATGGTCCTGGTTCAATAGCCACATGCAGCCAATATGGTGATTTTAGTACGCTGTCCCGCGATTCATCAGTGGCGGAAACAGAAAGTGAATATGTTCGTGTCCCTTAAAGCCGATGAAAGATTTTAAGCCGGCCTGGTTTAGGTCCGCATCACAATTTTACACTTCCCATAGGCTCCCAATGTCCATTGCTCAAACTCAACCGATAAAAACAGCACAGGAATAGGCTTTTTCAAACTATTTATATTTACTTGAGTATGACTGGAGGCAACGATACAGCACAAAATCCGGTGTACCCACCTATCCACAGCCAAGTACTCGTGAAGGCTTTATTTGCGATTTTTGTCAACCGGGTGAATGTGAACACAAGTTAGCCGGGGTTTTATCTATAGAAAGCAGCCATTTTTATCAGTCAGTGTGGTGTACCTAGCATGAATGCGTGTGGCGCTAAATTCTACATAGAACGTGCGGGTGCGTGTGTATTTTAACCAGTCTCCTAATGGCAGGCCTGAGCACTACTTCAGAGTGATCACAGGAAGAGCAACAGGGCAATACGAAAAAAATGCCGGATGCACTACTCCATTTGCAGTCTTGATAGCATTTTCTTCGGTGGCGGTGCTGAACCGACCACGGGCTGGACCGATGCAGTTTCCGACGTTTTGACCAGTATCAGTAGCATTGAATAGGGAGGTGTGAAGTCCACGACACTTCTCGTGACACCTCAGTTAAGAACGAACAGAGAACTGTGGACTGTCCGTGGTCTACCCAAGACAGTCGCTACACGTTTGTCGACAAGTACCAAACAGAACTTCCCCTAATTCTAGAACGAACTAAATAATTTATTTTTCCAAGACAAAAATACAGTAAAATTGATTTCTCCTATTTCCTCCTTGGTGTCTTAGTCATTAAGGTTTTTAAATATGATGGCAAATGTAATGGAGACCGACAGCAAACCAGAAGGAGACTTAGTGGGTGACGGTCACAAGTCGGCAGGCAACTGCAGCTGGGTAAATTACTTAGTGAAAAATTTAGGTAAAATGTTCAGAATCGTTGAGCACTGATAACTCCATGTGTTCTTAAGCATGCATCGGCAGGCGCGTATGATAGGAGCACTGTGGTTGCGTTCATTCACCTGTCTTACTTTATCCAAATGGCTCGTTACATGAACCATTACATCACGCTTCAGTTCGTTTGCTTTCGGGTTTCCATGACAAGATCAGGTATTGAGTAAATAAAATAATTTTTGTTTTTCTTCACTTTTTCTTTTAATCCACCCGAAATTTGAAGTTAGTGAGAACGCCACTATCAACAAGGCTGTCAAATTTGCGTTGGCATTACTTAGTGGTGAGAAAAGGTGATATTGTTGCATGGCACACTCAACAAGTATAGAGACCGTTGTGCTCTTAATTTCAGTGAACTCATTAATTACTACGTCCAGTTTCATTCGATTCTAACTTAAAAATAGAATAATTGTGTTAGGCGAAAATTCACTTTTACTTGTTATTGCATGTTGCAGACGAATGAAATGGAAAGTTCGCGCCCCACTGCTGCTGGAGCTCACTGAAAAGGAGATACCAGGGTGGGGAGCCGACAGTCAAAGTTATAAAACTTGGTGGCGTGTGAGATCTGAATGGGCCGGGCGTGCCAACGAACCAGATGACGGCGATTTGCCGTCCGTCAACATGAGCTGGTGGTATATACACAACTCCGGTTTCTAGGTATGGGTTAAAAAGACAAACGATCCCCAGAAGTCTGTAGTCAAGTGGAAAACACACGGAGCTGATGGGTTAGGCGCATTGGTTCCCAGACCCGCGCGTTTATAAATTTGAAAAGATAGATTTGTGACGCAGTGAGTGGGATGACGACTTATGTGACATCCCCCCCCCATCAAACTAACTGTAATTGTCTGTTATCTTCAGCCTAAGCTTATTTATGAGAGATTTCAACGTAAATCATTTCTGTCTCCGTAGTACTGATGACCGAAAGAGAGCGAAAATCAAGCCGCTCGTATACCTCCATTGGACTTAACTGGTGAGCAACTCTTTCCGTCTCTGTTGTTCATAGCTGTCGCATCACCGATGTTTATCTGGCAGGCTGTAAGCCGAGTAGATGTGCATGGGTTTATTTTCGATTCTCTGCATCAAAATTATTTGGCATTACGTCATAATTTTTATTCTGGGTGTTTAAGTGACGCATACGGTTGGCTACTCATACTGAGTTTCGGGTCTTGAACTTTCTTTTCACTTCTGCCTATTGTAAATCAGGATGCTCATTATCACGGCTGGATGATGTCTGTATTTTACACCATTGTTCTCAGTAGTCCCCTATTTTTCCATTAAAAAACTTCAGTTATATGTTTAGGATCTGAACGGAGATGAGCCCTGTTCGACCTAGCTAGCGCGAATCGGCGGATTAAGTCGTGAAGTTTGGACGTGAAGTTCGCGTATTCGAATCCTCACACTGTCGTTCAATTTCCTCAAATGGCAGCCCTCTGTTGGTGACGGACCCCTTCCTGAAAAACGATGTACGCTATTTCATTAGCGAAGGAAGTAAAAGACAAAAGATAGAAAACCGGTTAATTTAACAGCGAATGTGCCCACTTATTAATATATGAATTAATCTGTAAACCTATAGTCCCCTCATTCGAATACGAGCGAAATAAAGAGCAAAGCAGCTGCATGTGACAAACAAAGGTTCATGTGTTAGCCTATGATAAAAATGTTCCCAACCGTTGAGAATAGATACAAAGAGAATAATCTTTTCTTTGGTAGTTATAAGTTGGTAAATTCAGTGTCTCCGAAACAGAATGCTTTTGAACCGAAATTATCAAAGCTTCCAGGTGCAAGTAGCAGAACTTGGAGTTTCCCTGGTAGTTGAAATTGCGGCCAATGGGTGTAGAATTTCCGGCAGTAAGAACATCCGAAAGGACCTCATTTAACGGATTCGAAATGACATTTTCATGTTAAAAAAACCAGTACAAGCTGGACAATAATAAACAGACAGATGCGAGGATTGCCTGAAGCTACCCGGGAACCACGACGCGCCAGAGCGTCCATACTTAGTCGTTCGTCTCCTGGGGGTCAACATTCGAGAGCTCGCTTATCCGTTCAGTGTTTGCAATGCCTTCCGCTGAGCACCAAGAGTGGCACTCACTTCTCCGGTGCTGGTTAGCAGATACTCTAGGGAATTTGTGGCTCTATCCCGGTGTACCCGTCTCTAACCTCAAGGTTTTATTGCCCTGTAGGTGTGATAAAGGTCTTGTGATATCCTGTCTAACTCAGTCGTTCCGTACGGTGATTGCACGTACCGATTTTCACCTCAAGTTGAACTCCCGAATGTGAGCTGCGCGGAAATATGTTCATTTAAACTTGTTCATCTTTTAGTCCTCTTTCTTCCTCGTTGGCTAATCTTTCCCCATAGAGTACATGTACTGCGTAAGATTGTTTTCCTTTGAGTAGCTGACAAGAGCAGGATACTTCAACTCCAATTCGATCGGTTTCAGTAGCACTATCCCGGAGAGTTTTCTTTTCCCACCTGGCAATGTGGAATCCTTTGAGCACCCCTTATGGTAGTTTCATTTCACCATTAAATGGAGAACAACCTTTATTTTTAATAATCCATTAACAGCGAAAGTCATCCAAAATGCCAAATGTTTCTTTCCAATGCAGTTCGCTGAGTACTTTCACTGCCTGACTGTTTAAAACCAACTACTAGTGAACGACGGTATCTTTTTTCCCAGTCCAGGATGGCATCGAATGTCGAAGAGGGAACGAGGGTTTACAGTGACTAAGGGAACAGTCTAATGTCTCCACGGTTTCCTAAATAAGCAGAGAACAGTGGTGAGTATAAACTGCATTGTGTAGTGTAGTGATGGATTTCGTAAGGACGCTTTATTTCCAGTGAACTAGTGCTTCCAGCACCAAGAGGAAAGCCAAAATAATTCGGCCGATTTTTCTCGAGTGGTATGCAGACCAATATATGGGTGATCCACGATCGTGCTTTTCCTTTCTACTGAGTTTCAGTAAAATGAGTTGAAAATGATCCTGGTCCCTCCAAACCAGTTGCATTTTGGTTTTATATTGGCTCATGCATTATGAAAATACTGGGCAGTATGTCTATGCCTTATCGAAACGCTCGGTCAGTCAAGCGTAATACACATGCAATTTCTAATCCCATGTCACCTGACTTCATTCGCAAGGCTCCTCGACCCCATTACTCCTCGGCCAGTGGAAATTCAATGGGTCAGCAGCAGTCCACAGAGGAAGCAAAATGTCCATTCCGCTGTGTGATTTCACCTATGCTTGACTGCATGCACTTAGAAATGAACTGACAGACTCAGTGTTAGCAGCTCGGTGCTGTTTGTGATTCGGATGACTGGGCAGTGGGAGTCGTTCTTTTCGATTTTTTCTGACTAAATTAAATACCTGTTTCATTTCTCATTTTGCATTCGCTTCATCCGGGTCAGCATTGATTTGCATACTACCTGGATACCGTATATTAAGAAGCTTCGTATTCCGACATAATGGGATTTCTTTCAGTCGCAATGAGGAAAGATCATCCAAGTATTGCTTATGCAAGCTAGCCCCACTATTTCTCAGCAAAAGCAAGCTGCAGTGTGTGAATATAGCTGGTACTAAATGCACGAGGCAGACTCTGCGCTGGTGTGTGATAAACAAGTACACATGCGCTGGTTATCGATAGGTCGGTTCATTCTCATGCCAGAAAAATTTCCCATCGTAAACAACACAAACACAAAGCTCTTCTAATGAGACTTAAATATACCTGGATTTGAAAATGACAACAGACAAGGGAAAGCCTAGCAACCGAGACAAAGGGTAAGTAGCAGCCAGCACCAACGCCTGTTCAGTGAAACTATTGTGGTGACTGATAACCTCTCTACTACACTGCCCTTCATTTCAAGGAGAAACGTTGTTTTCACGATACTATTCATCACGTGATATCATCACCCAGAGCGCGATGTAAGCAAAGTACATCTGTTTCATCCTTGTTAAGAATTCCCAGCAGTGTATATCCACCACCCCCGAACAGGGGCGTCAACCCACGACGATTGATCGCGGATCGAGAGCTGTAGCCACTACGCTACCGATAGGCTACCAACGGTTTATTCACATTCGCCACTGGCCTTAACAGAGCGTGTTCCGCCGCTTAGTCTTTGGAACCAACATGTGGTCCCAGAAGTACACAGTTGCAGCTTTGTGTCTATGAGCTACGGAACCCAATGAGCAGCTTTCTCTTGACCGTAGGGTCGGTACAACGAACAAATTGGGCCATGTCAGAGTGAACGTATTGAAAAGAGTAGTGTGTAACAACCCCAATCAAGGGTTCGGCCACATACATTATCACAACACTTCAAGTAGCTATATCGCATGATATAATGTTAATAACAGCGTTGATGGTAGATGTAATGCGCCAACGTTTCGACTACCGTGGGTGGTCTTTCTCACACAAAGTACTCCAACGTGGATTCAGAACCTGCAGTGAACATAAATTTACCGAAACTCTGGCGATAAGCCCCCACCCCACAAGCATCAATCGGAACGACGGAGCAAAGATTTCGGAGATATGGACAGCCCTAACATCTTTGAGAAACAAACATTCCAAAGGTCACCACGCTAGTTGATCCCACCACCACGGGGACGCATGAGGTGAAGGACAATTATTCTCTCATCCGACCCACAGTTCAAAGTGCACACATTCTCAAACACATACAACTAAACATCAGAACATTCCAGCATTTGATTGTAAAGCTTGCCTTGAGAAAGACTACCCAAGGTAGTCGAAACGTTGGCGCATTACATCGACCAACAACGCTGTTATCAGCATTATATCATTCACAATTAAAACCACTACATGGCGCATTGACTTTTCGATACACTCCTTACATCATTTGGTCCTGATAATTATATCGCAGTTAAAAATGCAAAACCTGACCTCGTAATACAAGAAAGGATAAAGTGTGCAGATGATAACGAATGCACGGGACAGCTTCGTTCAAAAAACGGACCACACTATTCTGCTTTGGACAAAAACTACAGGGGAAATAATCACAAACTACGATCGAGCTACAGCAGGTATTCAGAATTTTGCTAGTACACAAGAATGATCACCGATCTGCCAGGTACATAACCGACCAAGGTAACCATTTGACCCAAATCCATTTATATAACTACAATCACAACCATCACATATTCGGATGATCCCGCCTCGTCATATGTAGACACAACCATTTGCGTCAGTCCGAACATTTTGCATTTCGACACAATTGTGCATACGTAGCTCTTTCGTGCGATACACCCGTTGTTTGGAGTTCCGGCTGGGAGATTTGTTCCCCTACTCAATCGACCAATAATTTCAATGAAATATGCTATCGGGTTTCGGCGATTAATTAATTGTCATAGAGGAGGCTAGAGTCAGTGAAACAGTTATCTTTCTCCTAGGCAAACGGCGGTTGCTCGACAAAAGCGGCTCGTACCGGATGAGACTCAAGCCCACAGTCCCCGACTCAGAGGACCGGTGGGCTATTCATCGCGCCACAGTAACTAACATGAAGGTCATTTTTTGGTTGTTACTTTCACGATAGAAAGTCATGTCAATGTGACCGTCAAGCAATTTTTTAGCGAAACCTAATTAATCAAATCCTCAACTTTATCTTCGAGCGTTACAACGCAGTGGGAGCCGCGTCTCTTATAAGCCTCACAAATTCCTCCGATAGCATCCAATCCACATATCCGCGAGCCGCTTTTACCTCACACAATGCTTGTCAAGACGTAGTTTGAAGCTAGTCTCGTTGTTCTCTTCTACTGCAATAAACGAGAAGGAGTTCACGGGGTAGACACATGTCCGGAGAGACGATAGACCAGAGGAAGGCCCACAGATTCTATCTTCCGGAGCGTGAGCCGGCAGCCAACCGTCCGATCATAGGTAATCGTAACTTTACTTTTAATTCTGGCTCCATGTCACCTCGAATAATCTCCCAGATAAAGACTAGGTCCCCACAGAGTCTCCGAGAGCTAACAGGATACAGTTTAAACAGTCGTAACCCGGCCTCGTAACTGGGCCCGCAAAATCCATCGACGAGCCATGTAGCATACACTTGCACACGTTCTAAGTCACCATTTCCGTGGTGATACACGGAAAACTTGCAGGTCCACCATATTCGAGCCTAATGGCTATGATGTAGCTGCAGATGGCATTCCCTCGAATTCCGCTTTTCAGAAGCTGGGTCTGAGACGTGGTTTCGGAGGTGGCAGCACTCTGCATCGCCAATGCACCCAGTGCGAAGTGGTCACTAGCAACGGCAGGAGGGAGGTAGTCACTATATTGGACATTCGAAGACCTCAGGGATATAACTAACTCTAAAATGGATGCCCGCGAAAATGTAATTCTGATAGATACACAAATGTGTTGGAACAGTCCTAGATCACTAAAGGTGTCCAGTAGGCCTCTGGTAAGGAGATCAGTTCCAGAGGAGCACGGCTCATTGACCCGACTGACTTTAGGTTCCTTGAAGATTCCCAGATTCATGTCGTGATCATTACATGCCAAGTGGCAAGGCCCGTCCAGGATTTTCGCTGATACGGCCGAAAGAGATCGGTAGCAAACACCGAGTGACGCGGAACCGTTACCGGAAAGTTTGAGTTTACACCATAATTATTCGCCCAGTCCCTCACGATGATCCGTACTCTGGAGAAGAAATGCAAGTGCACCCTCACGAACTAAAAGGGCAACGCCATCTCCAACCTCGTGAATACTCCATTACACCGGGAAACCGTGTATCCTGGAAGAGAGATCTCGCAATCATTGACAGCTGGAGAGTCACGTTTTCCTGAGGAATACTACCGCCGAAGCATGGACCAACACGAAGGATTCCAAGTCGCCACGCTTGTTCAGAAGGCTGCGCACAATGATCACCGAGATTTTGGACATTTTTGATGCTGTCACACTGATCATGGACTCGCACAAATAGGTCCCTCTCCCTGACCTGTCAGAGTTGGGCTTTCCTACCCCGCCATTGGGAATATTCGTTACGCACTTGAACTGGCATGTAACTCCTGCTGGGTCGATACTACGGAAGGACATTTTAAGCAGGATCTTCGGCAAACCACACGAAAATCCCAGATAAACAGATTCTCATCCCCTTTTGATCTCGTTCCCCCAACCTGCTTACTGTGTGCTTCATCTTGGGATGATAATAAAGGACCAGGTCTCTCAGCAATCGAACATCATCGCATTTTTAGACGCCACTATTGTCGGAAAACATGCTGCGAAGTCATCTGCGCTCGTGGATTCCTTCAAGGCGAAACTCAGCTCTTCTACACAGAGATTGCACGATTAATCACTTGTTAGACATGAGCATCCCTTTAAAAATTGCTTTGAGTTGATAGAGATCCGCATCCAGACGATCCTGAGCACTAGCAAGGAAGATTAATAAATATTCAATTTCAGGGAGCATTGGAATCTCCCTGGTTTGCGATACTTTGTGGAATCCATAACAGGAACTGCTGCTACCTTTTGGTGCCTATGAAAGTCGAGGAATGTAGTGTTGTAGCCAGCTGACAGGTAGGTGCTTCAGCAATCCTGGATTCAACCAGCGAAACAGCTGTAGCTGGAGCAACCCTCACCAGTGGGGGGCGTGACGATAACTGAAGCGAATGGCGTTCCTAGCCCTCCCGTGGAAATGTCGAAGGTTGTAGTAACGGTCATGGGCGAGGCAGAGGCATCCAGTGAATTTTCTGGTTTGATACAGTACAGAATCTGCCATTTGTAAGTGGTTTTTCTGAAAATGTATCACGAAGGACGAGAGTTGGAGCACTTCTTTGATTGGAACAATCCGGCCAGTAAATACTTTTCAGGCCAAAACTTTGGAACAGAAACCGACAAATGAAACGTATCCGGGATTTCGACTTACACGTTGTTAATCATGCACTACAAATTTCGACGGATATTGTTGGCCCAACACCGAAAGCTGTTCCAAAAAACCAAAAATCTATCGTTAACTTGTGAGTAGTCCGGCCTGTTAAAATGCAAGGCAGATAGCTTGAAGTTATAAAGAACATGTTCATACCTACCACCGGGAACTTGGTAACAAGGGGCAAATCACCCCATGACAGATGCTTTTCATTTCCGTCCAAATTAATTTGCATGTACCATTGCCGCAAACCGAACTAACGCGCTTTGCCTTGTCTTGTGGACGATCTCATGTACCCTCCATTGGTAATTCTCGGAACAGATTTTTGTAAACCAGTTGGTGTTGCGCAATTTGTGCAGTCGGAAAAAAATCATCTTTACCTAGGCCACCGGTGACCGAGACGGAATTCATGCGCCAGAAAATGATATCTTCGATATTGGTGATCGGTCGTTCCACTGACATGGTATGTCTAACATCGTTAATTATTTTGCGGATAGGTTAAATGCACCGAATTATGGATTTGTCCCCTCAAAGCTCCTCTTTTCCGACTAACAGACTGCTCGTTATAGGACGTGAAAACCATTTGCCTGCAAGCATTTTCAAATCACATCCATGATAAAGTGATATAAATATTCGATTGCAAATATCGTTGGATGCCGTCACCAAAACGACCGCGGCAGCAGCGGCTGCAATAAAAACACCAACAAGCAATCTGTTTGAGTCGTATGTGGGAATATTTCCAATTTCTCAACTTGTTACACTGTTTTTGATAGTAAATGTCTGTATCTTGAGAAGTTTTGACAAGAATCCAAAGCACACTTGATAAGTAATTAATGGAACCTCTAGTAATCATCAGGGCCGATTTTGTCCGGCAAATCTTCAGTTCATTCCACATCTGTCCTATCTCACATTAAAAATTTCTGAAGCAAATCTTCCGAAAAACTAGTTCAGCTGTAAAACGTTATCGTATACCCATATATATATATATATATATATATATATATATATATTGTAGACCGACTTCGTGAATCTTGTTCGTAGGTCAGACAACTGCAATCAAATAATTATCCTGAATCACATTTATTCATCAACTTATAACCCCGGGATTCTACAAACACCGTCATCATGCCCATACACATGCAATGGTTTGCACACTTAGATGTTTCAAGTAGTAATGCCAAAATTCATTTGTAATCCTATCGGTTTCGGAATGCTGCTGTTCCCGGATAAGAAGCTGCCAGAATTGTATGTTTGCAAGATGCGGCTGGCGGGGTCGAATCCACTCCGTCCCTGGCACTTCCTGTTTGCAATTTTTCCATCCCCGCGGTTGTCCATCCTTTTTACAAAGCAGTTCACCATACGGTATCACCTTTTAACCCGCCATTAAGAAAGCACGGAAAAACTGTACAGCTGTTTCATCTATGTAAAGAATCATCATCAGTGGATGTCCATTGCACCCGAAATGGGAAACGAATACACGATTGTGAGTTGAAAGCCTTAGGCACTAAGCTACCGAGCAGGTTCTTAACGGTTTGGTGAACTTCACCATTTTCATCTGGAAATTAGTGGATCTGAGACCCCAAACTGTCGTCAGTTAAGTGCGAAGAGATAACTAACCATCTTCCAAGTTGATAAGTAATTAGAGCTGAGTCATTGCGGTTGATTACTTGTAAGCTTGAGGTACCGCATGTACCACAGTGAACATTTATCTATCGGCTGTATTCCAGCTTAATTAGTCGGATACCCTCTTCGTGTTCATTAAAATTTAAAGTCCATTTTCAGCATCTGAACAGCTCGTTTTCAAAAAAATGAGGGTAATCGAATTTCGAAACAGGAGGTTTGAGTTCATTCCGAGAGGGATACAGTTTATAATATACTGAATGCATGCATATGATGTTCTCTATCCTTTACCTTTTTAAGCAGCAATGGAACAATACTACCGGAAGATGATTTCGGTCACGGAAAGAAGGTAGAAAGCTTAAATGGCCTTCCGTTGGAGGATTCGAACCCGCGATCTTCGCGCTCAAACACCGCAAGCTCATCCGATAGACCAATCATGATTATTAATCCGTTACATGTATAACGATCCGTGTTTCTATGCTGATTCCCACCATTAACCAACAACCCGACTTAATCGATTAATTCAGAAACGAAATTCCTGGTAAAATGGCAGCTAGCATTTCAGACGGACAAAAAGGTCCGATAATGAAATGTTAATTTAAAACCACTTACCCACCGGCAATTCGATACTGCGCAGTCCAATCAAACCTGTTCGCGCACTTTTCAGGACTCGTTTTGTCGCACGATCTGTGTGCATCTCGTACATGGAGTTCATTGTAAGAGTCGATGAGTCTCGAAATAAAGAGTGTTTATCAACGATGTCATAGTGACAAGAGGTCACAACAAGCTCCTTGTGTAGTACTCAGAAATGAGTTAAGAAATCCTCAGTCTAATCAAGCCGACGTCAAGGTTTAGATAGGCAATTTAACTTATTACTCCTTATTCAGGTCGGAGGAGGCTCGTTCATGCCTTTCTTCCTTTACGAAATGTTCGTCTTTGAAAACTGCATTTAGGGCATGGATAGTGGTGATGTGTTTGTGAAACGAACGATGGAAGTAAGACATTTGCAGTGACCGGCTAGTATTTTTGTTGTTCCTGGAATGGCCAGAGACACATTTGTGATCATATCTCTAGAGCTAATTAGAATGATGTGTCAGGAATAATCCAGCACAAAGACAGTTAAGCGAATACTTTGCCCTCGCTGAACGCAAATGCTAAAGCCATCTTGCTGATCATGAAATTCCTTGTGCATTACTCCCTTATCGTAAGCAAGCTGCATACTAATCATGTTGCAAAGATATTCCCGTAACCATTTCGAATGGTTAAATCGGATGGTTCCTTTAAAGGCGGTTCATTATATTTAAGGTTGCTGATGGTACAACCAAGACCGCAACATTATATTAGCAAACAAGTATTTGTAATTCAGCGAAGAACTGAAAGCAACGGCTAGATCATTCTGGACGAAGGATCATGCTGGTCAGCGCAATAACACAGATGGATGCGGGTCACACCGTCGATGAGATCAGCCAGCTGGTCTTGGGATCGACAGTTAGCTTGGTGAACAAACATGGTAAGAAAAACAAGTATGGCTTGAGGCTGAAGACACTTGAACTAAAGCACTTGTCCCATTTGAGATGGACTGTGAGCGAAACTCAGCTTGACTGACTCCATTTCGTTCAGAAGGTTTCAATCGACTGTATTTTGTAATGAGAAGCGGCATCGGGCTTGCACCGTTGGTCGTTAATCACCTCCAAAACTTACACATTTCGGTAATTATTATGAGAATGTATGATGTCTGAAAGGTCGCAAGACTCAGTTTGACCGCACCAACCAAGAACAACTTCAATTAGGATGGCAACCACCTTGTATTAATGAAGCATTCATGATTACTATCACAGTCGAATCAGTAGTTTGAGCATAAAGCAGTAAACAAAAGATGAGATTAAACACCTTTCATGCATCTAACTTTGAGCATCGCTCAAAGAGGCACACACACCAAAAATCTCCAAAGGCACATCAATAATTTCCTTCTTTTAACAATCCGTTGTGCTCATTGAAAGGTAATTGAATTGTACACCGCAAGTGGAATTCCCTCTTTGTACATGCCGGTGAGCTTCACCCACTCGTTGTGATGCATCACACATTCACTCATGGTCGAATAGTTCTACAACCACGGCGTATGGTGAAGCAAGAATGATTGACATTGTTCCGGCCAAGTATTCTATTTCGTTTCATCTAATACTTTTAAATTTTCTAACTGTTCCATATCTTTGAAATTTCCATAAAATAAACGGAGACCAGTTGTTTGAACCTGAACAAGTCGGTTAGTTCTGTTGGATGAACGGACTAACATGCCGAGAGTGGACCTTTGTTTTCCGCACCGATATTAAATTTGAAAAGGACACGGTTTGTTGAATGCTTTTAACGAGAATACGCCTGACTATTTCCTCCGCGTTAGCAGGAGTCATTCACTTGGATTGACTTCGGCTGCATATGGAAGCACGCGATCTCCACCAAACAATAAGGGTTCGACTGTTATCACAACATACATTTCTGGACTCGCGAACTGCCGCAAGCGAAGTTTTTGGGAGAAACAAGTCACGGAACACGGGCCGTGCTTTGTTACCCCGACTGAGCAAGCATTAGCATTTGTTCAACTGTCCAATAAAAGATTTGCAATAAATGTTGCTTCTTTGGGGATAATTATTTTGCCCAAATATGCGGACAGATTAGGAGAGTGGATGCACTTGGATTGATTGAAATTATCTGGACGACAGTCAAGAAATATCGTTCTCAGATATCAGGAAATCCTGAGACTTTCAATCAGTTGAGACTAAAACCAATTGTTCTTAAAATTGAACTAGTTCCGTTAACTTCACACAGTAAAATAAAGAAACAGTATTACCAGATGTCTCCACAACACTTACAGTTAGTTGATAACAATAACGTCTGAGTACATGAAGTTATATCCCCACAGGAGCATGCGGTTGTCGATGGCTTCATTGCTTCCAGGTTTCATGATTTTCAGTTTCAATAATGATTGAGTCAATTATCTTATGAATGTCGTAATTATTATTTTTCCCAATCGTCAGCATACATCAGATTACTGCATACACAATCCAAGTAACAAATTCAACCTGCGCCATCTCACATTTGATTTCGAACCTAACAAACAGGACGGCGCAACAGCTGCGATGTTTTTTCTCTGGCAAGAAGCACACCTTGGGAGCTTGTAGTGTAAACTTGTACAAAACTGTTTGCTTGAAATGGTGGCTAACCGGATGTTATCCTTAATAGTTGGCCCCATTGGGAAAATTGATACTGACTTCAGTCACGTCGTTCATCAAGTTCTAATTTTATTCCATTTTTATCATGTAGTCGGCAGATCATACTTCAACAGAAACTTGCAATAATCATCATTAACGTGCAAATTTACATGGTTCCAAAATGTATCACCAATTCACCCATGGAATGGATATAGTCCCGACCGATCGCCGTTCTGGGTAATGCGTTTTTGTTGCATTGAAACGGTTTGAGCATATTGGTTAATTTGGTGATGATCGTTCGAGAGTGGTGTGCTGCAAGAAGTGTACGCTGTCAGAAGAACGTTAGACAAACAAATAAATGTTGAGGAAACATCAGCAATTATTCAGCTTAAGTAAGCTCATTAGTGGTTTTTGGTAACCGGAAACAACCTAATTCACAAGTGGTGATCGGAGATGTAGTTCCAGCATCTCATAATTGGTGTTTCCTACTTTGCTAAATTTAGACTAGAACTTGAACCAGCAGGTGTGCTTATTCTTTTCCAGTTCTTGGGCCACTTAAAAGGACGTTCAACTGTATGTGATTTTCTCCTAGGATATCCACGGAATTTATGATAGCCACACAAATGCCGGTATGCTTTTGTTATTTTCATAAATATTATAAGTTCTTCCGATCAAACCGGATTTGCGTTGCCGTGAATTGAGTTTTCCCGCTAGGGTTATTATGATTAAATGAAACTAACGACTAGCGAGATAGGAGATAGAAATATGGATATTTTTTAAACTACCATTGATAGGATTTTTTGAGTTTCACATTTCAATATCAACTGATCAACCAATCTGGTCACTCAAAATTATCTGAAACGGTAGTGGAACGGGGATTCTTTTGTTGGGCCTGCTTGTAATTAATCTAATGCTTCTGTTGCATCCTTTTGTCTGGTGATTACAACATACTTTTCAAGCTATTACTTTTTCCTGCAAAAATCATTCAACTAAATCGCAATTGCAGTGTTCCATTTATGAAATGAACCGAGAGTTGACAAACCTAACCGGGTTAGCCCTGTGACAGTTTAGCTAGTTTTGCAAATTTGATCCGGGTAGTGTGTCCTCACGAAGTATCTTCAGCACTGACGTACACAGAATTGTGAACATCCCTTCGATTCCATGAGCATGTTCCGCCAGGCCTTAATAATTTGGTATTGCTACCAGGAGTAGCATGACTTACGAAATGCTAACAAATGGTTAATTTACGCAAAGCCTATCGACTTTTAATCAGGTGGTTCCAACGTGTGATCTGCATGAGCTTATGTAATTTTACTTAAACCTGAGTAGGTTGCACATAATGTTCTGGCCATTTCAGAGAGGATTATCCGAGGACATCCGGACAAGGGTCGTTCATGATTTAGATGCGCACTCTTTTTCAGACAGATTGGGGATTTTTTGTGGATTCATAGGTCATTCGCGATCAACACTACTGGCTCCTTAGAATATCTTTATTAATTATACGGCAGTGTTCGTGTTTTTCAGGAAATGGGCTGCGATCCCCTGTGGACAAATGAATGAGTAACTGACCGACGATCGGAGTGGGAATGAAGAGAATCTAATCAGTGTCGCAGTGGTGACTAGTTATCCACAGCCAATCATGAAGGCAATTTGTAAACACCGAATCACAAATCCATTGGCTCTATTCACGAAGTTACCGGTCCTGCTGCCGCTGTGATTGTAGATACATTGTTGCCAAGAGGACAGGGTTGTTACCAATGCACTTATATCAACCCGCTAAAAGTTTCGCATGGCATTCAGCGAACGATTTCCCCCTTCCCTAGGGTATTAACAATCTCAAGACCTTGTTTTTGATAACATACGGAATAATTTGCCCCTGTTTATTCATGGCTTTTGTCGCAACATACTCGTCTGATGAGATAACCAGCCGCGGTTGACCCCAGACGGGCGGCCAACTGACTCATTCGATTAAGTTACCTTGGCAATCCGGCTCCTCCCCGCACCAACATTTTCGTCAAAAATTAACTCACTGGTATGCCCTTTGGCCTTGTATCTGCAAGAGGAATTGCCCCTACCTACCTAATTCCGGCCCATTTGGAATCCCGCGAGCAAACGAAATGTTGGCGTTGCCAGCCAAATAACTGTTTCATTCATGAGATAATTCACCATGTGATATCATCGCCCAACTCACCATAAAGAAACCATGGAAGCACTGTACAGCTGTTTCATCTTTGTTTGGAATCATCAGCTACCTGCAGCGTAGTCATCTGTCAGTAGGGGGTTTCATTCATTCGGTCCATTACCGTAGCACAGAGACCGACAATTGGAACGATATTGCTCGTGTTGCGTTTGACTGTTAGAAAAACGCAATTCGCATGCGAACACAGTGGTACACACACACATATATATATATATATATATACTCACACACGCGGAGTTATGCGTCTAAACATACAGCAAACAGATATAAGCGTGGCTTCCAATCAGCCGAAGGAGACAATTTGTAAATATTTACCTTCCATCGTCCTTCGTGTAGCAGCGTTTTTCTGTGTATCTCGAGCAATAACTGTACGCCCCGATTTACGTGAGTCGTGAGAACCGTTGATCAGACAAAACAATTTACAACGGACAAATGGACCAACAGCACAAAATATTTTCACGCAACTGAGACCGCAGACAACAGCAAACATATGCGCAGACACCCCCTGGACTGGTCGTGCTGATTGAATTTTAGGGCGAAATTTAATTTTTTGTTTACTTTATTACTAATATAAATAGAGGGTGGGAATCGCCACTCGGATTCGTCGGCCCTTCTTGAGGTGTGACCGAGGAATGACGTGGTAGGAATATTTAAGAGAAGCAGTCATTTCGGATCGGTCATCCGACGCACTTACAAATTCATTTACCAAGTCGAGTTTCGTGGTACAAACCGCATCGTCCATCAATGTAAACGGCCTGTTGAAAGCTAATGGGGCATAGTAGTTTACGGTTTTCCCAAACAACGTTCCTCAGATAAGCTTAGTCATTTGAGAGTCCCCTGAAAGGGGTGCACTTTCCCATGAATTTCCGTAAGTTTAACACAGCGATACTTGTTGTAGACTTAATGTAAACAATGAAGATTTCCACTAGCGCACACAAGTGCCCAATACACAATAAAGATATTAAGATGACGAGGGTAATACGATCGGATTTAAGCAACGGAAGCAAACAGGGAGGGGGCAGCTGAAACGAATCATTCAATACTTCTCCCAAAAACGACCTTCACCCGTGGCATTCGTTGGACAGAACCAAAGTGCAGACAACAATCTTCCTTGCCTTCTTTCACCTTTTGGTTGCACATAATTACCGGCGGTAGGTATTTTAACTGCTCAGTAATGGAAGCAAGGAAATCTTGTTCATAGTTAGGGATTAACATATCATCGATTTCAACGTATCTGTTTAGCCTCTACATTTATTTTGATGACTGAAAAATTTCATTGCTTCTTAAGCAATGAGTAGAAAATATCTACTGCCAACAATTGCATGCCTAGGTGAAGATGGAGAACTGGCAAACTGTGAGTGGGAGACCCATTTCTGAACTTCCGTCTCCCGGTCGAGGTAATGGGGAACTGTTTTCTTGTGCCTCTATGGAGGTGATTAGTGACTGCTCGGGGAAGACCGGAATAAGGTAGCCAAAAAAGAGATCTAGGGGACAGCAAACGCCATTGTCAGCAGTAGAGTTGACATTAGTAACTCAATAGTTCTAACGTGTTTTGCCACTATGCTATCATTAGCCGACTGAAAGAAAACGACGATGATGCAAAACTTGTCATCATTTTGACTTCAGCTGAAGAAATTCTGAAACGTGGTGCCTAATAAAGGGCTCACATTGTCCGAACCATAGCACAACAGCCGGGTTTTTTTTGTAGCTTTTACTAGAGAGGGAAGGAAAATGTTATACCACTAACCGGTTCAGTTCTCTTAAAGGACGGCACCCGTGAACTACCTGATTCTGTCATTAACTTAGTAACTTTATTATGGAACAATTAAAATAGTTATATTACTAAACGGCTTCATTGAATGAAATGTCCTGTTGTGTCACTGCAAAACACAGATTAAACTGAATGAATAAACACTCGCTTGGGTTTTACTCTCGTAAGCAGTAAAGGGGTCCTGCGCCTCACATCAGAAAATCACATCTATCAGCCCTCAGTGCACCCGAAATGAATGGAACCATAGTTCTTTACAAGTCGCCAAGACCAGCGTTCACAGTAACAAAGCAATCTGCTTAATAAAACTCAGATACTAATCTCCGTTGAAAGAGAGCCCACTTGACGTTGTAGTTAAGCCTGTTGCCGGAACATGCTAACCAATTCTCTTATTTCACGTTTAGATAAAGACACCAGTTCTTGCCTTCACTGTCGATTTACTGATGATTGTGGGAACATTTTATTGTACCTTTTTCATGCACTTATCACCTGACAGATGGAAGTGAAATTTCAGGTGTTCAAATGAATTCCCTCGGCTGAAAATTCGAAGGTAATTTTCTGCCCACAGCCCATCTCTCGATTGATTAGCAGCATATTTTCCGGTCAATCTTTCTGAAATAATTCCAATTGAAACCTGAAAGATGGTCCATGCGGCGTACGTAACTCACAAGAGCAGTTCATATGTTTAAAATTGGCAAGTGTGGGCATCACTCCGATTATAAATGAAGGGTTCCACGTGGATAGAGGTTGTCTACATAAGATGGCAATACAGTAGAATGTGTCTTGAATTTGTAGAATATTTTGCCAACTAGGGCAACTGATGCTTTTTTACAGAGTTGTGAGATTTGAAAACAACTTGATTGGCCAAAAAATCTTGCTTCCCTAGGACAACAGATGAAAGTTCACTGTGATAGTGCACTGTATTTCATCCATATTGCACGCAAAACGTCGAGATTAATATTAAGAAGTACGGAACGATTCAGCTTTGTTTCGTAGCCAGCCCCGTTTTAGATATTGAGTCGACGAATTTCAAAATTCCTGTCTACTCACAAAGGGATTCGCCGACAATGTTTTCTGGTAGTGACTAATAAATTCTTAAGGTGGCTACTAGTTAGCGTCATCTCAATAGACTGTTGCTGTAGTATCGAAATCTATCACAACTTCGAAATGATATGCGAGACGCAATACCAGATCCGCGGACCATGAAATATCCGCATCCCAGTGCTGTTTTTGGTTGTAGCCGAACAAGAAGACAATCTTTTTAAAAATCTTTTTCCGAGTGGACAATAACATAGCTTGCTCTCAGGAGGGACTGAACCATGGGAATAGACTAATAACAAGCTAAGTGTTATAGCGATGAACGGAATTAGGTAAATCTATTTAACATCAATAGCGAGGCCATCGAAAGCGTTTATCTTTTACTTCTTTTATTAATGAAATAATAACGCACATCACTTTTCAAAAAGGAGGCCGCGGCCAACAGAGGGCTGCCAAGTGGGGAAGCTGACCAGTGGTGGGAGGACTTGAACCCGTGAGCTTCACGCGCAAACGCCAAGGCCTAATCCGCTCGACCACCGTCGGCCTCAGTACGAATCGATGGAAGTCACTCGAACAAGGTCCCCAACCTCTCCAAGGGATTGGACTTTCAAAAATGGCAAAAGACGAACGAAGTCCTCAATGAGCGGTCTAAAAACCTTCAAGCTGGTGGAGCACGAATTAAATGAGGAAAAAGGTAGAAGACCACAAACTCATCGCAACATTGATTCTTACCTCCAAATTGGTACTGATGAGGACTTTTCAAGTCAGCATTCCAGAGCATATGAAGATTCTGTCTCCTTCAAAGTTGGGCACACTAACTATGCTAGGTATCGGGATCATCTTCTATTTACTTCTACTGAACAAAACCATGAAACACGAGTTTCAGGATCGGAAACATAAGCCTAAAGCACCAAGGATATACCCTTCCCTATGTGATATGCTTGATGTTTGGGTTAGCTGCGGCACCGACCTTTGAGATGATTGTGGGTAGTCAAAAGAAAAGAATTAGAAATTGTAACGTGCAACGAGAAAATGAAGTGACACATAATTCAACACTTCTTACTTTCACCGCATCCCGTATTCTAGCTCTGGCTATTCGGGGCAAGCCGGTCAACGAAAAGTGCTGACAAGCCGCTCAAGTTTTTCATGACGGATATCGAATTATGCATATTTAAAAATTCCTTAACTTCACAATGCTGTTTTCGATAGGTTAAACTTCGGGGACTTAAATGACCTTGGGATAAATGTTGCCCATCAGCGTTCCTGGAGCGATTCACCCTCGATGGGACACGCGCGGCCGAAGTCGTTTTAATGGGTAGTTCTCATAATAACCTAACTCCCGTTCTGGAAATTTTTATTCGCCATCCATTCCAAGATCTAAGTACGCATCCTCCATCGTACTAACACTGTAAATCAAACTTCACCCATTCCTTCTGCCCATCCTCGATCGTTCGGCAACAGAGCTCATGGAGATAGCTGCTTGTGGCACTCTACTATTCTTCCAGATGTTCTCCCCATATGAATTGATCTTTCTCTGACCGTCGATGATGACGTTATTGCAGCGGGTCCAGATGCTCTTAATCCAAAAATACATATGCGAACGCGTTTCCAAGCGAGTGTCAGTTTTCCCATCTAGGTACCATATGTTGTTTCAGCACCGAAGTGATGTCTTGTAGGTGCTAATCTTCCTGAGACGGGACAAAAGGTATCCACTCAGACTAACTGACCCATGTGCACACGACGCATAGGGCAATTGTCCAAGAAAGAAAGAAAGAAATTCGATAACTGCACATGGGTACACCTAACGGGAAAATAGGAATCCAGTGCATTTTAGAAGCGTTTTCAAAGGGATTCGAATCTGGTAATATGAACAATCAAATGTCGATTGAACTCTAATTAAATTCTAACCTGACTTGCTCGGATTTTTGTGTGTATGATAGTACGATTCGATGATAAGTTATCGTAACTCAATCACGGATGACTGAATTGACTTTGGGATGCTAACGGTCCGAAGCATCGATCGAAAAGATGATATACCGATTTATATCGGGTTAAATGAGGTACTGCAAACGCATGTAACAAAATAAAAAAGCTATCCGAAATTTACGACGAGTAACAGTCATCAAAATGGATAGAAAAGTACAAAATCAGGAATTTGATATCAGAGAATGCCGCTTCCATTCAGAGTGGGGTAATCTAAACCCAAAACGAAAAGAACCCAATCAAAACCCGAAATTAATCCGGGACAAAATACAGTTCTTTTACTGTATGTAACGAGGAGAAGAAATGGAAGTGGTCGAACAAAAGGAGGAAATAAACGAACAAAGAAAAATAACTCGGCGAATCTCCTAGCATAAAGCGCACAAGAAAAAGGCGTGTAGCAGAAAATAGCATAGTGGGTGGGGTCAAGTTGGGGCATTTAAACTAATCAAACGGATAATCCATTAGATATTTAAAATTAGGTAAATATCAGGGTAGGTAAAGACAAGCCGGGGAATGAAAATGACAGCAACGAATAGACGTCCACGCTACTTTTGACGTAGCGGTTCGTCATGACAATAAAATCGTTATCAATTTTTCGGTCTAATCTCTAGCTAGAGCCGGCTTCTGTGTAATCGTGCCTGAACCGGACACTAAGCAAACGGTAAATTGTTTCTTGTGAGTCCACCGGGAAGCGGCATCATGTAGTCACATAAGTGCTGCTTCCATCTGCGGCTGACTGACGCATCTGCGATTCACCGGTTGAATTAATTCTTAATAAATAACCCACTGTTTTTATGTAAAACAATCCGATTAATAAAGCATTTTTCCTTTTCCCATCAAACCTCTCGGAAAGAACTGGACAATATTTTACCGCTCAGAACGCATTTTCAAATGCGGACTTTAATAATATTCGTAGAACTGAATTCCATAGAACCCACTTATTTCAGTTGCTGAAAATCACAGGTAGCCTACCTTGCAATATAATAAGTAAGGCAAGAATAATTCAAGAATTTAAAGAGGGGCGGCGTTCATTTTGGCACAATTTCTTTTTGCCCGCCCATTGATTTTAGAACTAAACCCTGCCGACATATTGTGCAACCAATGTGGAGTATGGTTAAAAGTCCGCGTCAGATGTTGGAACCATTTGTCAGAGGAAAATCTCATCCTGGTCACATTTTCGGAACACTGGGCGTGTAAGCAATTGCTACCGGTGAATGTTGTGCGTTGACATCACATCGACTTCCTTCTAATTGCTACGTCTTGTCTCACCCTCACATCCACCCCACCTACCCTCAGCCCACCGCTCAGCCCGTCTTTGGATTGTATTCTCACAACCATCTGAACATTTTCATTGCCAAGAACTTTAGCTCCGTTTCGGGTTATCGTTCTCCCATTTCTATGCCGAAGAAAATCGACCACATGGGTGTGAATTACAAGCGCAACAGTTTACTTCTCCCAATAAAATGTAAGTAAATTTCTGCCTGTACATCCAACAGTATTTACGTCTGACAAATTTTTCTATCAAGAAAATACAAAGCCGGTTCTCAGGAAGGCGCTAAAATGATCGCGCATGCACATACACACACACAGCCGTCGGAGCAGTTATTTAAGGAACCACAAAACCAGTCACACATCCACTGCGTTGTTTGTCCGTCTGTCTCTGCCCGATGCATACAGAATGGAAATTTTGTATTGTTCAACTACATCAACATTTTTGGTCAAACTGGTACACGCCTGGTGTGCAAAAAATGAACCATCACGCGGTCATTAACCACTTTATTATTCTTAGCGTTTTCGGGAATATGCCGCCATCCTTTTGTCCCCACCGAGGGTCTTGATATGTGTACGTGTTCTGTCTTCGTTCGGGTCGACCGTCTTTTCGGTTTGGGTGTCATGGATGACGAGGTCCTTTTGGACAAAGGCCTTTATAATTTGTTCAAATAAGGTCGTGTGTGACGGTAAGTGGAGGAATGTACAGGGATTTTCGACTATTTCTTGGCCCCTGCACTTAGCATTTAATGGTTGATCTTAATATTCATCGTGTTCATCAATGAATGTTCACAGATTGAAAACCGAGTTTCTGAAATGACAAAATTCTGTGGGGAGAGGATAAAACGACCAGCCGGAAAAAATACAAAAACTCTACCACAACAAATCAAAGGAATGACATTTACGAAGAACGTAAGGTGTGAAACATGACGGCACCGAAATGTGCAGAAGTTAGGATTTTTTTCATCGATGGGAAGACAGTGGCAAATTTACTTTCACGTCTGAAATGTCACGGATGCGATACAGGACAGTTTGTCTAGGAGTGCTAAAAAACTTCAGTGCTCCATGCAAATGTCATTTAGTTTCATATGAAATACAAAATACAGGTCATACACTATTCCTCCAGTGGCTGGTTAACACCGAAACTGAATAACACGACACCCGATTGCCAGTTGAAAACAAGAAAATGAACACGTGCTTAAAATCTCAAGCAGAATACATTTTTCCAAATGATTCGTCATATAGCATCAACATCCATCATGACACTAAAAACCATGGAACCACTGTGCAGTATTGTATCGTTGTCGGGAATCATTATCAATGCTTTTCCACCGTGCCTCAAGCGGGAAGCAAACTCATGACAAATAAATGTGAACCGAAATCTTTAGTCATTACGCTAGCCTAGCTGAGTCCCAACGGCTAGTCGAATATCAACACTACATGGTATAGCGCCTTTGTCCGTCAACGGATCTTGCAGTTCTTATACCAATTACACAACAGTTGAACAACTCCCAGATGAGAGCGAACATTTAGACTGACTGTTTGCAAAACCAGCCTTGGGTGTGAATTATCATAGGGTTTGGTAGGGGAGACGGGAAAAACACATCTAAGTAAATATCCTTTACTCATACACGTAAACTGGTTTGTTTTCATTAGCAGTCCATGGCTCATCAGACGTTACCAGTTACTCATAATTGTCCCTATTTTGTCCCGAAAATAACTAGATAAGTGGGCTAGATTCACTCGTGTTTTCAATTCATGCTTCCATTTATCTTCAAGTGAGATGAGTTACACCTGTGCTGAGCAGAGATAACAAAACCTGAGCGCTCCCTCACTCTCTGGTCTCAGATGCACTGTCCGTGCCTCTGCTCGCTCAATACACTCGCATAGAAATTCGTGTAAATCCAAACAACAGCAAACCAGCACAATGAATTAAGAAGAATCATTCTTTTTGCTTCTACATAATGCCCGAAAGTTAATTTGCGTTACTTGTTGAAACGCCTGGGTTCTCCCGTTTTCGGTAGTTACTTCAAATTTAGGCCAAAATCACCAAAATGCAGACTCGTGGAGAAATTTCACGGGATTTCAACGAATCTGGAAAAGCAACCAGACATTCCGAAGACAGACGAAATCATGTCATCTAGGACAGTAAGAAAAATTGTCAAAATGCCTAGGCAATTAGCGACCATTCGGTCATAGGAAAGCTCGATTCAAAATCAGTCATACTGGATCTCAAGTGATAAAAATGCTCCTGGAAACAGTCATATAGTAAATTTGCTTCGGCGAGCTATGTAACCTTCAACAAAAAGTAGACATCACTTTTAGCCACATAATCCGTAGCTGCTGCTAAGGATTTTCGTTTAGAATATGGATACACGCAAGGGTGGAACCTAGAGATGGAATCCGTGTGTGTACGTGTGCGTGAAGAGGCCATCATATGGCTAAGCTCAAACACTTCTAATGGAATGGTTTAATTCAGCATAATTTGCTCCACTGTGGATTCACGAAGGAACTCAACAGCCCCACAGACTCTTTATTTCTTAACCGCTACACTTGTTTTATTCAAGGTAATTCCAAGGCGCTCAAAACACCCTTCAAGGTAAGAAAAGTACGATCTGGTAATGAAGTTATTGAACTAGCACCAATACAACCTAATTATTCCTTAGAGACCGTACAATCAATCTACAGCTCTTACATTAGATTTCTGAGGAAGTATCAGTAAAACATCGTGCTCGAATTGGGACATGAACAAAGTACCGGCGATTGTGAGTCGGATATCGTGATCGTTCACTCATCTGGGCTGTTAGTTAACGGATAAATGAACAAATCATCATGCAATGTAACACAAATCACTCAACGGTTTCAGACAGCTTCCGATCATGTTTTTAGTTATCGACTCCTTTCTTACAGCGTTTCACTAAAGAGAGCTTCATTGAATCGAGGTTAGTACCAGCATTTAGTTCTGTATGGTCCAAGTTCTCAAGGCAGATTTCACCGACTACCCAGTTAGGTCTAGTTAGAATTGTCGAGGAAAATGATCGGAATATTCTATGATGATCAAGTGCAGTCAGATCAAAATGACTAGTACTGTGGTGTCAGAAAAAGATGTAGTCAAAAATACCTGTGAGTTCAGTAGACTGTGAAATTTGGGTTTACAATATCGTGCGATTCATACACAGATGAATTTCATTACATTTATATCAGCATTGGCTGCAAAGTGATTAACCGCCTATAGGCAAGATCAGAAAATAACAGAATTGTTTACATAACAGGCACGAAAAAGCAATTCCATTCAAACCTGTACCTTCCTATTCACGTGATTATGGTTTCCAACCACGGTTAGCAGTCATTTCTTGTAAACTAATTAATCCGAACATAGTGATTCTTCGCAGTCCGTCGCCTGGAACGAATATGTGAATGCCATGCTTTAGTATTTCACATTAAGGCTTGAACTCCTGGGCCTAGTTGCTCCTAGGGAAAAGTAACGTTTCCAGGATTTCCCTCAAGAAATTAACCTATTTCATTGGGATTAGAATAATGAGAACAACAGAATTGTCTCCACTCGATGTTATTTTACGCAACTCTTGAAACACCCATTTCAGGTCACCAAGCCCCATGAGTTTCCATAGGCCTAAGTGAATGTGGATGATGTCGTTCGGTAAGTTTCAAACGGCTGCGTGGTATCTGAGTTGAAAAACCACTAAAATGTATTGCTTGCCAGTGAGCATAAGGGAGTTCAAAAACAAACCTCTTCTACATGCTCTATTTAATTTTGGACAATCATTGACAGTCGCTGCCTCCGTGAAGCGGTTTTTCAAAATGTGAACCCAGAAATCAGGTTCAGCTCTGACTGTGCCGTCGGCTTAAGTTGATTAAACCGAAACAACGTCATACTGCCCACAGTGTTACACGGAATCATCGACTGATTTTGTATAAAGCAGAAGTTGGAAGACAAAAGAAGTATGATGCATTAAAACAAAACCAAAATCTTATTACCCTTATAATCTATTACTTACTCCTTCGCAATGGTTAGTTTTTTGACTTCATTTGTGCAGATTTCGTAAATTTTCATCGGCTTTCGACCCGTGTGTTTATATTTTGTCTGAGATTTACATGACACTATCATCAACTTTGGATACGCCACCCGTTCGTCAGCAAAGATGCAACCGCCAAGCGGAATAAGGGCAGATACCCGAAATGTCGGACAAACGGAACAAACGAAAAAGACCTCAGGCAGTTCACATCCAGATGTTAGGACCCCGTCGACCGCTAAGATCAAACGATGCCAGTATTGCTGTTAGGCAACAGTAGAGTGTGTTTACATTCATCGATGTCGATGAGCATGAGGATTCCATTCATAATCATGACGATGATGAATTGCCTAGCAGAAGTGTGTAAACACTCAACAATGCAGCCAGGGCGCAAACGGAAAGAAGCTTTCACGTTATACTATCTCCCCCTCTCCAGACCCACATGACAAGTAAATATTCGAAAATGTTCTGTCCCGAGTTTTGGTCAAAACAGGCTTAGACTAAACTGGATTTCTTATCGAAGTTAGCGGAACCCTAACCAAGTTTCCACCCCTCAGCCTCCAAACGCGGTCCTAACGACAGAACTGATTTGTCCGATCGCGTTTACGAAATTTCAGACTGCAGTCAGTCATCTTTATGACTCTAGTCCCTATAATGATTCAGGTCTATCAAAAAACGGATGCTCATTTCCTGTTGTCAATAGGATGCCATCGGATATTGACCATCAATGAGTGCCAACGTTGAATTTGGATGAAACGAACAAGGAGCAACCTTCTTTCACCGACCGTTATCGGCCTTATAATAAACGACGGACTGAGGGCGATTAACTGCTTTGATTCCAACTTGTTCTTCCGTAAATGAAATATAAAGTAAACAAGCAGTACTAGCAGTTTCCCTGCTTTTTCTAGGTGGGTGGTCTCCATGTTAGACATAACAGATCACGGTGAATTGATGTCAGTTTTGGAAACTACGGGCAGGTAACGCCTAGGTTAATGCCATATAAATTTTGGATACCAAAACTCCGTGGACATGATAAAATCATGGACAATGAGAATCAGCCCTCAGATATTATAAAAAACGAAGTTAACTTGGATTTGAGGGTAGGCGACAAACACTTCGTTAAGCAACCTTTCTGACGACATTTGGCGACTCAGTCAGTGAACGAGCTGACGAAAACAAAGCTAATTCAACGCCAATAAGGTTAAGCTTGTTCCGTAGTACTTAACCAGTCTAGCTTATGAACGAATGTCGGTGACAAACTTCTTCAAGAGTCCATCTTATTGGATAGTACTACCGCCGCACACTTTCTCGCCCAGATCTCTGTGGCGTGTGACTTGGTGCTTTTGTCTACAATACGATAGTTGTTATTTTGGGTAGCAAGCAGAGACATCTTAATAAGGACTCTGTCCCTCCATTAAACCCTAGCTATTGGAAATTAGACATTAGAAGAATTAGTCAAAAATTTGTGAAACCCGATATACATGTATTCATGTGTAGACATCGATAACTCTGGTCAAATATTCGCGGACATGCACAGTCATTGTAAGCAACCGTCAAAGTACCGTTAAAAAGAACAGTTGACATGCGCTTCTGTGATCCGGGTTCAAGAGCCAGGTCGGAATCAAGAGTTATTCATGGCACATCTCAAGGAGACTACATCGTTTACAACTGAATTTCTCCCATTATTTTGTATCGGAAGGAAGGACCTTAATTCGCGACTAACACGAATCTTAGGGGTTGCACGTCCCCAGGAATTTTTTTCCATTAAAAATAACTTCATATACCTTAGACGATTGCTTTTCGTAATGATCATAATTGTTTCTTTGTATTATCGTTGTTTCACCAAGTGGAGCTTGGTACAGAACTAAGGTTTTCTTTGGCAGATCGTCAGCATTAGAATGTAAAAGAAAGTATTTGTCGCTTGATCACGGATCTTGTGATAACTTCTACTCATTGCGGGTTTTAAGAAATGGAGCCTAAACCATTAACCTAGTTTTATGACTTTGAGGACCTACATATCTTCTAGAACAACCTTATCGAAGAAGGAAATTTCAGTCCTTAATCCACTAAATATTGTGCAACTAATGTGTCCCTCGAAAACCCATCATTCTCATGACACTGTCAGATTCGGACGATAGAATCTCATCAGAAAGACCACGTGTGCGCACGAATGATGGGTTCATTTTTGTATCACAATGTTTATTCGTGGAATATTTTTCACTAGAATGTTGAAGACAATTCCCGAGGTGCCGACTGTTCTGGGTTTTTGTAGCCAACATCGTACACAGCCGAGGGAAAGTAACCTTACACTCTCTAACAGATTTGCAGTAAGAAAAACATTTTGCCTGATGTTACTTGCATGTTTGAGCATGAAAATATTCTGCATCACTACAGCTTTTTCATCTGCAGAAACATTACCGCAAACTCATGGAACATGATTCTTCGAGGAAATCATTTTCAATAAAGTTGAGATGAGAAACCGGATAGACCATTTGGTCCGAGTGAATGGCCATTGCGATGGAGTGCAGTCGTGCTAGGTGAATACTATAGTTCCATAGCTTTGGATGACATGAACAGCTACGATGTTACCTGCGAACTTAATCGTTATTACTATTATGAATTTAGTGTTCGTTTATCCACATATATAGTTCCCATCCAATGGGCAGGAGAAAATGGTGAAATGATTCATGAGACAAAACCAATTTAATTTGTCGATGTTCATTGAACTGCTCTTTCTTGGAGGATATGTCACTCTGACCGGCCTGCCGAAAGAGCAAATGAAATATCTTATTCCCGATTTCTATGTAACGGATGAATTGACTCTGCAGTAGAAAAACTGTCCGTCATTCTGCAATTTATCTACCCAAGGGGTTTCAGTGTTTGCACACAACAAGAATTGCTCGAATTCGGGTTTCTTTGATTGTAGAACGATACGCAAGGGGTAAATACTCACAGTTTAATGTTTCTCCACGGTCCACTGAATAAATGGATGACGGGATTTGTGTTCCCTGTTTTCAGACCCATCTTCTGATGCATCTCCACGATTTACGTTGGTCTGCGACCGTTTGTACATTTGTCAAATCAACAAAAATGAAGAGACTTTCCAAACACTTAGAAATTCCTAAGACAGCTAATGCTCCTTGCTTATCTCCAACTAATACCATTGGCAAATATGCAGTCAGATTTTGTCACCTTGACGACAAATTTTGGCCTGAATCCTGAAGAGCGACTACATTAGTTATGGATTTTGTTTTGCCCCCAATTTGTCATTTCGGCCAAGTGTAGAGATGTAACCCCACGACAGAAATGCATCGCTAGCCCACCCCAAATCACTTCGGCTAAGTTCTGCATCACCAACCTGTGGTGGAAACAGACCTTTCACTTAGGCTGTTACCAGGTGGGGTAGAGAAGCCAGGGTCGCTTGTCCTAAGGGCAGTTTGTCTTGATTTGTCACTGAGATCTATCGCCTGATACCTGAACTGCGAAACAAGATCGTGACAGATGATTCCTCTTTCATTCTATGTTTACTTATCACTCGTAAGTACTGGAAGATTCGAGAGCATTTGAGGGGGTCAGCCGCATTCGACAATGAAATATTCCTCCAACAGTGCCAGTGATCACCGGAATGCCGTAATTTTCAGAGTGCATCAAACAAATCAAGAACACAACCAAGTCCTCGCACAATGGACCACGTGAATTCTTCGATAAACGACCTCGTTTGGTGGCGCTTGTGACGTTATGCACGTGGGATTATCTTACCCACCGGAAGAGTTCATTTGAGAAGCTATCACTGGGAAAACAGTCGGAACTATCCATGTAACCTGTATTTGGAGATTCATTTACTTCCATTCTACCACGTTTATTTTTTTCACAATACAGATGCTGAGACTGTCGCAAAATCTTTTATGTTTATCAATTTTCAAACGGAAAGTGTACAAACATTGTAGGGTATGTTTTAGCCAATGATTAGTTGTATATTTGAAATATATAGCCAGTCATATATATATATATATGCAATGTTGATTCTGCAGGAAGCGAGAAGCAAAAGTTCTTTGTTGCATTTGAAATTCGCATACGACTTGTCATGTTATAGATACAAAGAAACAGAAGTTCTTCTGGGCGCTCTTATTATAGCTGCTTCACAAGAAGATATCCTTTATCGATCGAATCGACCGATTGTGCAATAAACTACGGCCGTGCAAAGCCAGGAATCGAAGCGTGCTCCATCATACAGTGCTGGCGCGTGAATGCCCAGAGTGAATCATCTCGGTTAGTCTAATCATTTTCCTCAACTGACAGTCACTCAGCCCGGATATGAGTTCCGTCCAAGTAGCTTGCTTTTTGGGTATTAAAAAACTACTGCCATGTGTCTCTATAGAACTATATATAAGATTCCATCAATAATCCTATATAACCAAGCTTTTTATCATTCTAAGTTGTTCTGCTTTTATGAATAGGAACTCCGTCCAAGTCACACTAAAATGAGCTTCATTGTTCGAATCAGCCGCTTTGGAAAACAGGACCTTGCTGCATATATTTTATTCATTTCAATTCAGTCTGAACTTGAGTGTTGACGTGAAGTTAGTTCCAAATCTATGGTTTAATCTAGTGACGCATAGGTGAAGTACGTTGTAGATCATGTCACGATGACTAGATATCGATAACAATTATAAGGAGTGAGCGACACTATCAATTCCCAATGGACTGGGATTCATGTAATATATTAGGCACAATGGAATTTCACTCCGTTCAACTGTTTCATCGCAGGATTCGAAATCCTGCAATCCTTCCATGTGACCAAGCTTCTTCTTTTATCTAGCGGTACCTATTTTACCGAGAACAGCGATGACAAATTGACGTGGCCACATTCGAAATGAAGTGTGAGCATTGTTGACGGAACTGGTTCTGTGTCTGCGTTATAAACATGAACATGAAAGATGTCCATGTGTAATTCCGACTAGTGAGTGAATTGGAACTGATGTGTCCCACGCTAATCTTGGGTGACTATCTTCGTCTTATACGCTGTATGACAAATTTTGTCGGCGACTAGTATTTTGGTCCTTCAAGGCACGCAAAAATGAGCTACACCCTAGCAAAGTCGGTTGATTCCAAGCAAAATTGTGTACCAACGAACAATGCTTGCTATTGAAAATAATTCTAACTGGCAGTGGATATACAAATGATCAACTGTTATTTCCTACCATCTTTTCAAACCGATGTCATCATAATTGTGTACCTGCGGGCTACATGTCATATGTCATATTCATTCACTATCAACCAATGATAAAGCGATAGAAAGCCACCGTTGTGACATAACGCTCGTAATGGATTTAGTCATTCAATCGATGACCGTACCAAACCGAGCTACTTCCATTAGGTCATTCAAGTAACGATTTTGGTCAAAATGTTTCCTTTTTGGTGCATCGCAGCCATTGTGCTCAACTAATTAGACAATTAAGCGCTCAAGCAAATAACATACGATTGTTTTGCATCAATCACAAAACCGAGGCCAAGCCGATGAAGTCCCCATTTGTATGCAAACCATTGGAGTTTGAAACATTCTCTGATACTATCCCCCGAGAACCGAGATTCTAACGATCATGTGCTTGCCTGGAAATCTTGAGGAATGCGACCTTACACAGACGAAAAAAATACTTAATCCCTAGGAAACACGAATTGTGACAGAAACAAGCGATTTTTCACACGTCGGATTAGCGATACTTGAGCGTAATGACAAAATGGATTAGAACAAGCAATTTGGTGGTGAATCTTTCATGATTCCGTTCCCAAGAGGATGAATGGGGACGGAGACGATGGCTAGCATAGCAAATCGAACTACTTGCTTATCGGATGCTGTTGACATTTTTGAACGGCTTCGCGACAGAATATCAGATAGTTATCTTACGTTCATTTGTCTGTATGACTCTCCAAAACTGGAAAACATTTGTCAGAGCTGGTTGTCAAGCTGCTTCTACATTATGGCGCCATCTGCATTGTCCGCTCGCCTAGATTCAGTTTTCTGTTCAAGCTCTATGCTTTGCTTGTTCATAATATGACCGGAAACTTCAGCCATAATGTTCTATGTAATCCACTTGAGTCTAGCTAGTCAATGCTGCTGACCAGAAGAGCCCTCTCACACAAACTACACGGATGCGGGTACGGCAAATGAAATAAAATTGCAAACAAGTCCACATCCGGAAAAATGACCACAATAGTGCCCTTATAGTGTTCCGGTAGAATGACTCCATAGCCCAACTGGGAATCTTGTACGAAATCCCGGAAAGATTTAAGATTGCCTTGGGCTAACCACTCAGGAATTTTGATTGGTTTAATTATGTCGTCTATTTGATACTGCCACGATGAACCCCAAAATTGCCCCATCTTCCTCGGACTGATCTGAAGCAACTGCTTTCGAGCAACTGTCGTCTTTCGCTCGATTTGAAAATAAACTCGATTTGAAGATAAGCATAGTGAAATTCTCCCCGAATCGATGGCGCACGTAAACCTTTGTACAGACGGGAGGCAATTTTTCGGATTCGGATTCAAACGCAAATTTCAATGGTATTCGATTTGATCAAATATCTCGAGTTATTTCGCGGCATCTACACTAACAGATTCAATGGGTTTCATATGCGATTGGTTTTAGTAGATAGTCATGGAGAAGCAGGAAGATAACGCCGAACTTATCATGCAGTCTTCATTGTGCCATTGTGCAGATGCCAAAGACCCGGAAGAGCTTCAAGTATCTTGGGAAATTTGCCACAAAAGTGCATCACTAGACCGATGTCCACTCTTTTCTAAGTATGGAATTTGGATTTACAAAAACTGTCGGTAGGTTGCTTAAAACTCCAACTGAGTTGGATGCTTCCATGGTTTCTTTATGGTGAGTTGAGCAATGATATCACATGGTGAATTATTTCATGAGTTGGATGTATTTCAGTCAACATTTTACACATCAACAGATTTCAAGCATGCAGAGGTGCGAACTAATCGAAAAATTTCATTTATATTTTACAACCAGTATCGTGCCTCCCAGTGGATCCTAAACGTTTTTGCCTTATTTGTTTTCTTCGTATCGTTGGCTCTGTGTCACTCACGACAATTCCCAAATGGTACATTGTTTTTCGGTCTCTCCCTTAGCTTATCACATTTGTTCTTATTTTAGTTGCTTGTAATTTTTGTGACACCGCAGTACTTGCAATCATACGAACCAAATATGTCCCCAAAAGATTGATTTGTTTCTTGTGTAACAACTGGTTGGTTGATGGGTAACAATTTTCTTACAGTGAGCCACATGCCCCATGCGCACAGACGAGCGACTGATACTCAGCTGTGCGAATTCTGTTAGGCAGCACCACGGTGTGCACCGTTACCAAATACAATCGTCGCAGTTTTCGGTAGACTTAGGCGATACAAAATCCTAAAAAAATGCTCCGTCGCTTGAAATATGGTTTTTGTGTTGTTTTTCCATACCAAATTAGATGTTCCCATCAGCAGTTACTGTAGTTTCATGAAGAGACATTTATCAAAACCAAATTCATAAAAAACGACTGTTGAACCCACATTTATTTACATTTGTTGGGACAGCTCTATTTGAACCCAGGGACATCCAAATTCAGCTTTTTCTATCCTTTTTATTCCAACCTAAAAGGACGAAAAGTGCTGTTTCAGAAGCCAGCGCAATTCGGACAAAAGGGAGGGGTGTAAATTGCAGTGGGAAATTGTTCCAAAAGGATGGAAAGCGATCAAACATGCTAAGAATTAGTATTATTGAATGGAACAACTTTGAGAAACGATAAAACAAAGACGGCAAATGCCATATTCTATAGGCCAAATAAGTCTGTTAAACTGTTCTGTGCTGACTGCTTCTGGTCAATATCAACAAGCATTTCATTTTGGCCATGGAGTGCAAGATGATAAACCTTTTATGTCACCATCTCATAACATTCGATATCGAATTCCAGTATCACATAAAATCAGCTCCAAGTTGAAAACTGAACTCCTTTGCGCTCGATTATTGGTCATAAATTATTGCAAGATGTCAAAATTGTTCATCCACTAACTAGTTCACTGCTGACCGTATTGTAATTAAGCGTGCATATTGTTTGTGTTCTGTTTTACGTCTGGACCTTTGCCGAATACCTCGAGATTCGGGTTTCGACTGTCAGGAGCAATAAACTGCTCGACCGCAACTAATTTACATTTTCCTATTCCTCTAGTAAATACTTCTGAAGTTCATCAGGCCACCTCGATCTCAGCTGACTACAGTCTTTCACGAGTTGATCTAAACCTAATGCAGGAAACAGAATTGATGGAAACTCACCGGAGGATGGTCTTCATTTTATTTGTTCTTTTATCATGGACAAACTGTGATTTGAATTTTATCCTATTTTTCTATAATGCTTCTATTTATCATGGCACAAACATTTTTCAATCGTAGAAGCAAATGACAGTTGAGATCAACTATTCCCGTGAGCAGCGGAGGAAACCGGAAACTTAGCTAATTAGTTGTCACTGATTCGAACCCAACGGAGCCTCCACGCGACCTAGGACCGGATGTGGAAAAGGATGGACAAAGTGGCATAAGAATTTATTGTCACAATAATACCGGGAGAAATTTCCTTTGTATTTATTCGTTTCTATTTGATTAATTATTAAGTTTCACAAAGCAATTTGCAATAACAACTAAAGCCACGGGTATAGACGGATTTCTTGAGTCACGACCGTCAGACACTATTTGAAATTTTCCTCTGCCGGATCATTATTGAGCATTTTTCTACTCACTGGTGTACAGTCAACCAGGTTTCGTCATTTATCTTTCACACTGACGCATGTGATTAGGAAAACCCACCCCATCTGGTTTCATTTGAACCGCGCATTATTCTTTCGTTTATTTCGCATGGTCAGTCATGTGTAAATCAAGAAGACCTGTCTGTCTGCCACAGTCTTCTCACCTGACGCAAAAACATGATTTCAGCTCATCTTGGTACTCTCACGTGTGCCTCAATTGTATTTGCTTTCCGACTGAGGTTCATCTTTCAGATTGCCCACGCCGACGACTGGTCTGCACATTACGTAAGAACCTACACTCACGCCTATCCTGTTTTACTTCATAAAACCAAACCTTCCCTTCTTTAACGTCCATGTACCAGCACGCTATAATCACGGCGGCTACCTTTCGTTTATAACCAGTTCTTCTGTAATTGCCTCAACGGCCGGACACTCACAGACTTGATGGGCTGTTAATCGTGGTATGACTTACGATTGATAAATCCTGGTACCGGAATGCCTAAGTTTGAGATTTGCACATTTGATACCTTTATTTCCTATTTCTTATTTCTTAGTCTAGTCTTAGGAGCTAAATGGAACATCAGTTTCTTATGAATCACCCACTAATAGACGACGGATGGGTACAGTAAAGTTTTATCGTTATACACATATATATATATGTATATATATGTATACGATAGCAGGTTAGAGAATGATATTCTTTCTCGCAGCTCAGGTTCAACAGGATGGCATTGGTTTGTTCGCTGAGCTGGGCAATTTGACTGCAAACGTTTCATCACCTATCGAGGTGACTTCGTCAGTGCACTGTGCACAAACAGGCCATGAGGCAAACACCAGCAACACAGATGAAGTCAGCCGGGCAAACAGAAAGAGGAGCGACTGATTCTCGAAGCCCTCCACTCGAATAACTCGGTCAATCGGTATTTTGAGATTGAAAAACTTTACGTCATCTTAACAAGACCCGGATGCAGAATAGAGAGACTAACAGAGGGACATTGAACAAAACCGAACAGAACTAGCGACCCCACTCAATCACTCATTAACGCTTGACACCGAGTCCTAGTTTCGATCGAAACATCACAATAAACGTTACAACTGGCCGTATGCCTTATAACCTCTAATATATATATATACTCTTTGAGATATGAAATAGTGTGACTGCTAATCGACCATTTCCACGAACATAGTACGACCACATTTGACGTTATGCATAAGCATGGAGACGAGTTTGTTAACCATGTTGAATTATTTTCAATGGATTCCGTGGGATTTTTCAAATGTCCTTCCCCGAATATCCATATTTACCACCGGATCATCATGCAATTTGTTTCTCTTTGAAAAAGTCTCTTTCGTCACGCATTTTCCGTTATGGATGGGTCATTCCATGGACAGACCCCTCCACCTGTGTTTGTGCCAACATTATCGAGACCTAATATGGTCAGAAATCACAGCTAATGCAATGCACCTGATTGACGATATGATCGCGAATGGAACACAACGGTCACATAGAAGCAATCATTTCAGCAAACATAAACAAACAGCATGTAGGACTGATGCTTGGTATACAGCCAGCGAAGGAATTTTTACTTTCGATTTATCAAGAGTTCTTTTCAACTCGATTTCATTCATTTTAACTCAGCGGAATCCAAACGAAGAAAATGAAAAAATGATTTCGCCAAATCGTCAATCATGAAACGTGATGAGCAAAAAGTTCCTGTCACGAAAGACGGGAGTGAGTAAAACCTACAGATATATCGATTTATCAAGATGGTGCGATTATCAGTAAATAATGTGCTTCAGAAAGCTGGTATCGAACTGACATAAAGGCGAACAAATGCCACATTATCCTTTGTTTTATTTCTTTTATGAACCCATCGATAAAATGCGTCATTTTCACCAGGGAAATGACGAGCCCAACTGACGGCTACCCGGTGACCAAGTTGATTAGAGGTGAGTGCATTCTATCCCTCGACCTTCACGTTGAAATCTCTGGAACCTGACTACTAGACAACTGTCGGTGAGTTTGGGCTAGCTGACCGACAGCTACGTTGATGCCATTTTGTTCGATCGCAGGATGATGAAGCAAACATCCGTGCAGTAAAGACAGACATAGTTTTCGTAAATTGCATTTTGCTACGTGCTGGGCCGTACAGCAAGTTAAAATTTAAAAAATAACCACACACTTGGTATAAAGGAAAACTAATACGGAGTAGTTTGCGTACAATGTTCCCGCTAGAACCTGCTTGCATAGATATCCAAGTTTGTACGACACTGACCGGTGATTTGGTGACTGTCAAGAGGGACCGAATGTCATGGTGCGGTGGGTTAATCGAGATTATTTTTTTCTGCGTCGCTGATATCATATTGATGATTCTACCTATCCTCTTCAAATAATTTTTAGACAAAACACAGAAGAACTGTAGAGGCGTCATCACTAGAAGTAAGAATTTCGTTAGATAAAAACGAAATTCTGTGCGAGCTAATAAGTTCTGCAACTCAATATGCTGTTACCTCTGTCACCTCACTTCCCCTTAGAAATAAGTTTCAAATAAAACAAGAAAGATTGCGAACTATTACGGTCTTCGTTTCTGTTTGTTTTTCCTGGCTTAGCAATATAAATGACCAAATTTTTCTTTAAAATCGACGTAAGTCACGATCTCCGGGGGAATAATTACGTCCGAGCGGCCATTCACGCTTAAGTCCGACAAGAATGATTTTGAAGTAATCCCCAGTCTAGCTACGAATATATATATATATATGCATGTATAGTCAGTAGTATATGGGTGGGTGGACAATATTTCTCCTGAAGCATATGACAGGTTTTGCAGTTATTGACGCTTGTCAGGTACTCACTAATCCAATCATCCTTATACTTTTACACTCCGAATTGGTATGTTGCATTAGAACCTAATTTTCAATGACGATGTGGTAAGGTCTGCACACCGAGTTCTTAAATTTATTGTCCATCATGAATACGGTTCGTCAACACCAGCTGAAATTTAAAATGGTTCTGCATGCTACGTTTGTAACGAAATTGTGACGCTACTCTTACCCTAGCTCAACTAAGAATCACCTTGCATTAATATGTTTGCCTGTGAATGGGATTCAAGAATAATGTTGCACCTTCTCACTCAAATTCCTAAAATACTGACTACTTTCCATAGTGATTAAAACAATTTCTCCCACTATTTCAGTTTTCGAAACCAGGTAGGTCCACCGGGCATCCACTCGCCGAAAATCTATTTTCAATGGACTCTCACTAGCTTGCCAATTTGAGCAGCCATGACTAACACCGTAATCGGAAATTTCACGCTTGTCTGAGTTGCTTGTGCATCACTTTCCATTGTCTGACGTCTTCTATCATTAGGTCGCTGTTGATCAATCCGTTTCAGTTTACTGACAAGTTGCAATCACAATGAGAACAAAAATCCGACATACAGAAATCTGAAAAATGGTCACACTAGTTAAACGGAATTCGATTGCCCTCCAGTTCAATAATAGTAGTGGTCAACAAGTTAGTAAGCAAATGAACAGGTTGCTTGTAAAAAAAACAATTAATGAGGAGACATTCGGTTTTTCACAGCAACACACTGTTACGGACCTCCGGTCCACTAAAAATACGCGGCAAGTCTGGGGAAATCCAGCGAATAGGTAAAGTGGTTAACCATCTATCATGTGCAGAATTTTTCAGATAAAACCAAAGACAGCAACCCATGTGCCTTGGGTAATCCTACAGGTCGTTAATGTAAAGAACATTTGCCAGTTCGTGGCATGATCCGACCCTGTGCATTAGAATCCATGGGCATAGTGTACCCATGTTTCGGGAGGCACAGTATTACCTTTTTCAACAAGATTCAGACAAGACGGACAAAACTTCAGTAGCCGCCAACAATCTTCAAACTTCGATCAGTGCTTCTTCGGTCATGGTCTGAAACCTCCCGGTCAATCCTCCAAATAACCCAACAGCAACACTTTTCCGAGTTTTGTCTAGGGTCTGAAGGGAAACACTACAGTGTTTGTCATCCGTGCGCATACCTCGTCTACTTTTGGGGCCCTGATCCAATGTGATTAATGATTGCGACAAAATCATTTCAAACTCTGAACTGGCCAGAGCGGCTGTCAGAGGACTGTTTAACTTTAGTGGGCCCCTTAAATGATAAACATTTTCGGAACTAACTTGAACAAATATTTTCATTACCCCTAATACATCCGCGTACTGAATTTGTTCGTTACATCTATAGATCCAGTCTACCGTCAATTTTGTGAAACGGACCTTCGGAGTACAGAATACGCCGTCCTGTGTTCAGCACTTGTACAGAGCTACCCACATCCAAGGGAGTGGAATAGGGAGCAGGAGGAATTCCGTGTTATTCGTAACTACATATTGGTTAATCAAAGCGTATTTTAGTTCTCAGTGTAATTGGGTGTCCGTCAGTATGTCAGTATACGGATCTAACTAATTGCGGTCCATGTTACTTATCCGGAGGCATTCACGCGTGGGAGGACTGGATTCGACCAAAACGTGATAAACCGAAACTAAAAAATACGGGTCTGCTGTCACCCCGTCTTCAATACACAATCCCCCAAGATTAACCACTTTCGATAATTTACAGAGTGCTCTTAGCCGCTTCACGATCTTCATCTAATTTTGTATGAGATGTTCATATAATAATACAATTCATGCAAGTGACGTTTCTCCATTAGGTGTTATGCCGCGCTTGCACTTTCTTAGGGACCTAATTTATTCGATTTTGGATTTGGATGTGGGCTAGTTGGTGCGACACTTGAGGATTTCAAAAACATGAAAAGATTTTTTTCTCTGGGTCCCTAATGATTCAACGGCCGCCGGTGGTCACTCCAAGAATGGGCAGAGGTTCCAAACCCAGATCCCCCAGCCACCTTAGCGGCAGATGGTAATTTTCTACCATGAAGCCGTTATCACACGTGACCGTTGTGACCTTATACGGTTCTATGATTCTTCAGGTTTCGGGTTCATGGTCTGCGATTCCCTTTCTCCATGTATTTGGTCCTATTGGGCACGGGCATCTCTTTTCTGTGGCACTATGGATGAAACATGTGTTGTGACTGGGTGTACGGAGAAACAGAGATTATTCGCGGAACAGAATAAGAATTAATAATGGCTATATCACGATACGGGTGTTCGACTGGGACAAGACAAATATCACTTCGTTTGAATGCTTGCACATAGGAAGACATCACATAACTAGGCACTACGGTCTACGGCTTGATAATCCCTTAACTAACAATTACAGGGAAGCGGAACATGAAAGAATAGCTTAATGTAATCACGCGATATTTGCACTATCGAAATAGAGGTGAAAAACTACGTCAGTCAGAAGATCGGTACGTTCAAAGAAATTGGTCAATAGGCCATGAAATCGGCACAGTGGTTCACATTTGTGTTTATGACAATACGGAACTGAAAAGCCGACCGCCGTTTATGTGCCTTGCAACTTAGAGATGACGAGGACTGCATCATGACTCATTAATCACTTAGCAAACTTCCATATCAACTAAATGAAAGCCAAATGCTATCCGATATCGACTTTATCTTTTGTACAAAGCTGATGAGAAATCGTTCGAATATCAATGATTTTTTCCTACATTAAAGCCATCAAAAAACAACCTTTGGAACTAAACAGAGACGGGGACAGTTAATGTGATTTTTAGGCTACGAAAACCAGACAATGCTTAATATGAATGTCATTATTATTTTTAGTATTACAACCATTACTACTAGTAATACTACTATTACTACTATGAACACAACTACCGTAGCTACTGTCACTGGTAACAGAAGTTCTCTCTTGAAAACAGCATGATTATAGACCATGATAAACATTTTGCGTTTAGGCGGTGGCCAAACGGATGAGGTCTTGGCGTTTGGACGTGAGGGTCGCGGGTCCGAATCTCCCCACCGCCGGTCAATTTCCCACTTGACAGCCTTCTGTTAGCCTCGGCCTTCTTCCTGAAAAATGGTGCTCGTTTTTATTTCCTTAATAAAGGAAGTAAAGTAAAAAAGATTAATCTTGAAATGACGGCTAAAATCAAACGATAACATAAGTTCAGATGCAGGCAAAAGTGACTGCTTTGTTTACGAGTATGAAGCAAATCATACCCGGACTATCTCAACTATCCATCAGTTTATATTACCACGTTGTCTTGTTTCAAACCTTGGAGTACACCAGTTTTTCGTAGTCTGAAAGCTTGCGAATGAATAATCGAATAAGTCTGCTTGAGCCCTAATGCTCATGAACAGGTGAATTCAGTGACGACCTGATTCACGGCGATGGCAAAACTTACTGAAGCTACATTTATTACATGGGACATTGCACAGGAAGTCTGGATCCTGAATGCTAATCGGTCGGTCTGGAGAAATTCACACGCGAATAAGTTGTCAAAGTGGTTTTTCATGTCGACCCACAAAAAATTGCCGGCAGCTTGCTAGTCCCACAGATTTCGTTCCTTGTGAACTTCCATTAAGGACTGTAAAAAGGGAACACAAAATTCAGTGCACATGAGTGCCCCGGTTTCGCGCGCTTCCGTCTCTTATTGGTGCCGAAAACATGAAAAACGTGCCGACAAATTGCCGTCATTATGCTTGATTTACCCGGCACTCCTCTACTCCTGAAACAGGTGTGTGTGTGTGTGTGCCGGATTCAGAAGATGTCTTTGATGGTAACATCTCAAAAGTCACCGCTCATTTCTTAGTCTCCCCTTCCCATAGGAAAACCGATTTGGCTTTAACATGCTCTTCACACGTCCCATTGACCCCATTCGTTTCCGAGTCAGAATGACTACCCCACACAGTGGACTGTTTATCAAAGCTAGTTGAACCGCGTTTATCCTGTCACAAACAGCTGCTTTTTGTTGGCGCAAAGCGCATCGATGCACGTGAGACAAATGGACTAATGTGAAACGGACAGGTTGCAGCAAAATTCGCACCGACAAGAAAGAGCACGAAGTTAACAGTCAACGATGAAGATTCATGTGTGCGTATACTTGCATATGGGTGGGTGGGGGACGGGATAGGCACAATGACTACCAGTTTGTTCTGGTCTAACAGAAGCATTGCTGAGTAATTTGACATGAATTATTCGCAATTACTGGTTCGACAGCCATATCACAGTAGCCCGTTCGGTAGCTCCTTGCTCTCCGCGCTCGCTCTCCTCCCCCCCCCCCCACGCACACAAAGCCGGGACGTGCAATACCCAACACTGACAATCACGAGACAACTAGTAATGAACAATAAAAAACGCAATAATTATTGTAATATGGTCTTACTCTTTCTACACCGCGTACAATAAGCGTGCTGTTTTTCTGAAAAGAGCGAAACTCAATGAACTATTGTCCAGAGTGAAGTTGCCGGGCGCGAGATACTTCGAATTGGTGACACTCATGTCCTAAAGCCACGATTTTGACCGCCTCAGCAAATTTATTCATCATTGATTAGGAGTTGGTCCCAGATGACTGCTTCGAATTCGGGATTTCACCAGACCACCAAACTAGTAATGAATAGTTGAAAAAATCGGTGTATATATTCACCCAGTTCTATCCCAGGATGAATTGCGACAAACTGAGGAGTACAAATACTTCCCCAACGATTGTAGTTTTCATGAAATTCCGGAAGTGTTCTCATTTTTTCATGTAATGAACCCCATTAAAGCAAAGTGATAGGCCATTGCCAGGTCTAATCAATGCAGGTGAAGTTTAAAAGTGGATCTATTGTAATAACTACCGAAAACAACAATCCCCGACCAACGCGAATTGGAAAAGTTTGACGGCAAGCAGCAAATTTCCTTGACATTTTGGCCCACAATATGGGAACAGCAGAGAAGGAATAATCTCAAAGCCACAAGTTGCACACTACACCTGTTCTATCTAGCTCCAAACGTAGGTAAGGAAGAGTGTTTCAGTGTGACGTTTCTTATGACATGCCTGAAACAAGTGCATAGTGGAAGGGGATGACCCTAGCCTCCACAGCCCATTACAGACCGGTAACCTTGACCCTAGAACTTACATAAAGTCCGAATAGGTCAGAGTTGGTAATAGGCCGGTCAACAACAGATTCGCGTCTGCAAACAATGTAACCAGGGCTTACAGGACTTGAACCTCTAACATCGTTTGGATGATACTATCTCAGTCCAATCGACCGTTGCCAGTTCATCGTTCAGCCGGAGACGTCCCGGCAACAGTTGGTCTACACTGAGAACGACTTTGGCATCGTCAGTGCAGTAGCCATCTGTGCAGGAGTTAGCAAGTTAGCTGGGTAAAATGACACCAAAAAGTAGCATGGAAAAAATGCGGTAGCTTTTACAAGAACTGTGAACATGTTCACAACAGAACATAACGACTTCAAGTCAGAGTACTTCCCTAAACCAAATTTATACGCTAAAAGAAAAAACCTCAGAAAGGCAGAACAAAAGCACAGTCCCGCTTTCCCCGAGTGAGAAAATCTTTGCAACTATTCCGGCGTTCGCAATAAATGCATATTGAATGGATCGTGCAGGTGATCTCGTCAGTGCCAACAAATTGAAGGAGACCATCTTGATTCACCTGATGAATTCTCTGCAGTTCGACATTTCGACAAACTGCAATCGGTTGTCGATAAAAACGTTAAAAAACCGAGACAATCACTGGATAATTACGATGTAAACCAGTACTGTTTCAGTTCTGCATTCTGCCTGTATGCACTGGCATGCACATGGATGACATTCTCACCGAAAGTAGACAGTCATACATTTTCCCAAAATTAAATCGTCGTAATGCGATCCAAAGTAGACAAGGGGGACAATTGAGAAAAACTGTTTCAGAACATCCAGCAAAACATGAAATTTTATAAGGGATTTTTCTTCGATCAATTCGCAGAAACATTAAGAGTTTCTATTACTTTAACCATACAGATATAAAACTTGTGAACGAAGGAAGAGGATAATTGCATCGGATCCTGACAGTCTGCTCTCAGTGACGAAATAATCCTATTTTTATATATAATTTGGTTCAGTAGTATATAATGTTATCAGATGCCCCTGGAAGCACAACGCATTTGTAACAGTTACTGACGCTTTTTTAGTATACCTAGCGGTACACATTACGTGACAATAATTTTTCGAATATTGGACCATATACCGCCCTCTTGAAGATTAGCCTTCACTAAGTGAGGAAGAATTGCCGGTGGGATTGTTGGTAGTGCTTCTCACATAGAAGGATGAAAAATGTTCCACGGAAGAGTAACAAATCATGGTATGATTCATAAATGGTTTTAACATCCATCTACGATCCTGAGGATTCAAATGTGATTCTAGTGCCGGTGGGACACTTCAAGCAAATTCCTTATCGATCAAAGTGGGACTGTAGTCCTCAACTCTCGGTGCAAGTGTGCAAATCGAAAACATTTGTGTTAGGACTCTCATCGATTCTGGAACGAATTCCGTGAAAAAATTCCCCTCAGTCGAGATAGCCGACACTAAAAGTGAATGCATTCTCGCCCTACTGTTTGACTCTTGTTTCAGTATTGACTGCTCTCAAAACCTTTTCGAAGCCAGGGACCACACACATCCACTGCATTCCATCCAGTGGACAAAAATCATCTTCCTTTGTAACCATGTGCTAGAAAAAGACCGATCTGTCTGCAATGCAAGTAATTATTTAAAAATTGCTCCGAAATATCGGCGGGTCCAAATCGAGAGCAAAAACAGGGCAAGTCAAATGTATCCATCTAATTTACCAAAAAGCGGCAACCCATTCGCCATGGAGCGTTTCAAGTTCACAAATTTTCCTACTCCTACAAGCGAGCAAAAGCAAACAAGGAACTTTGAAAATGCGAAATAATTTTTATCGAGCTAAATGGTCAAGCTGAAAATCGATGCTATCTTCGCGTGATCGCAGTCCGTCTTATTAATTGATCATTAAATCTGGTGTGACCAAAATCAGGCCCCGGATGAAATAGATGATCCAGGTAGAGCAGGGTCCTTGAAGCCGAGGACCATTTGGGAGAGAAGCCATTCCCCGAAATTTTCCATAGTGCCAATAACAACTACGAATTCGCATTGTTGTCAGTTTGCCAATGAAATATAGTTTTTAATGACCTAGGTGTTTCCAGAATATACGAAAAAGATTCTAGCAGGCAGGTTGTCATTGGCAGTAAAACAATTTGCCGGCATCTTAATTCGAAAGGCCTATACCATCCTAGAATTTAATTGTTGAAAAGTGGCTCCTTATCCACGAAATCAAATAAAAACTCACTGATATGAGTTAAAATTATCCAACTAATCCGTCGATCGTTTGTATGCAGCCACATCTATAGTTTCCATTTTCCAGCTATTTCCAAAACTCCGGGACTTCTACCCATTTCTGAGACCCCAATTTTGTCCTGCAGTAACAGAATTCATCATCACTGGGCAACCGAACAGCATTAATAAATCTTATTTTCTAGAGGCATTGTCACAAAACATGTTTTCCAACTGCTACTTAAGTTGTGGCCTGATTAGCTGGCTTGCAGTTTGGTTGCTACACTCAATATTCTCTGAGACTGACACAAATGGGCGTAATTGGTGCGACCGTCTGAGACACATCTTAGCAACGCTACGCATTTCTATTTTTAGCAGGGTCAACAGTTTACTTGATAAAAAAATTGGTCTAAGCGTCCCTAAAAACAGTGACTCAGAGTTTCTTAAATTTCTCGACTGAAACTGATTCAGCGCTGCTTGCTTCCCTCAGTTAAACTTTGTTCCAAATAATAGTAACCTACTTCCGGCTAGTAGGAGATTGCCAGCTGATTCATTTCCATACTGAAGTATAACATCATATTAAGGAATTTGGACTATTCCTAAAGGAAGATGATATCTTTCATGTGTGACCTTTGGTTTCGCATCTGAGAGATCCTTGCTAATTCCATTTTATTCACCCATACACATAAGAAGCATCGTAAAGTTATGTTGCATTTCTGTGATCAAAACTCTTTCCAATTCCTACTATCTCCAATTCACTATATTTGCGCCATTATCATGGGACTTTTCCTTCACGTCACCTCGTTTCGTTGACCTCTCTATTTTGATATGGCAAATAGTCATCGTTTGTATCCCTTCCCTTCCCACATTATATTTACGTTACTTGTATGCAGGTTCGGTCTAGGGTACAGCCGGGAAATTTCAGCTCCACTTGTGATGCAGCTCATAGCCAGTTTAACCACTGGTCCGGAATAGCACGCGGTGGCTAAAATGACAGTGACTTCAGGTTTACTTCAGGGTCACTAGGATTGCTCATGTCAACCCTGTGAAATCGGGCACTTTTAGGTACAGTGCATCTTTGGTGAAATTATGCCTGATTCAGACTTGTGAAGATCACAACAGCGTTCTCAATTCCAGATTTTCCGTATTTGGCACGGAGGCATTGCATCAGTACTGCTTTGTGAAGAATATCAGAAGGCGTGTCAAGATTTCAAAGCTCAGTGACCGTCAAGGCTAGGTGACTACATTACCAGTTTGATGGTCCTAAACTTTTGACATGATTGAGTTTTGCATGTTTGACAATATTTTGAGTTAGAAATGAAGTAAATTTGGTTTCCTAGCCCACAATGAGGTCTCTCCCAGTGTCTGGGACGAATTCTAGACCACTGAAGCCACGAGAAGCCTTCAAATTCCTAAAGTATGCGGATGATATGAAATTTTTTATCGCCTGACTGGAAGGACGACAGCTTGGAAACGTTGGTGTCATTTTCATCGTATGGAATTTTTACATAAAAATCCACCACACTCATAATGAGCAACGCGAAGGAGCAGATTTTCAAACAGCTAGGCGTAAAATCCGCAAGCACGAATTACTCTTCTTGTATTCTTCATTTTGTTTTGTCAAACCACAAGGTATAAATTTTGTCACTGGATCTTCCTCCACACCCAACCTCTTGCTCCATTTATCGTTTGACCTATAATGATACACTGTTATGCTGCTTGTTAGCTTGATCGATTAGGGATGTATATAAACCCACTAAACCAGTTTCCAACAACTATTTTCTGATTTTAACGTTGCAATAATCGACATCTATATGCTCCGGGACAAATAATATAATTCGGTTCTCGTCAAACGAGATCGGCTTGCCAAAGAACCGTGATTAAATAATTCGATACCGGAGAAGAAGTTTAGTCTCTACAGAACTTTTCCTCGTTTACTAGCCATTGACCGTGAATGTGCATGCGTTACTTTGTCCGGAATAGACACATTTCTCCTCTAAAACCACAGCTAACGAGTTGGTGCACACGGGGCTTTTCCATCGTGTCACGGGGCCCTCGATTTCACACGTGATATTCCGTTGTAAGATGTGGGGAGGGACTAATAGCGCTTTTGCCTGTTCTATTCCAGATGCATGATTTTTAGCCACAGTCGGAAGTTACTAACTAATGATCGGAGGGTACCAACTGATGAAAAAATTTCACGAGACGACGGAGAACAAGCAAAATTTCATAAGAGAATAAAGGCTATTTTTAGCTGAGATATGGTCTTAAAGTTCTAGGCGAAGTTTCATTCACTTGTTAAGAGCTTTGGATCTTACATAGTGAACCATCTGCCAGTCTACTCAGTCAACATGATGAAAGGATCACACTCCATTACCATTTTCGTCTTTGAGGAAGATTCACAAAATACAAAGGATTTTTCCCGGACGGAGTCCCGTTACTCTCGCTCAGAATAACTCGACTCAGCCGATCCGAATATCGTCTGTTTGTTCGGAAATGAGGCCAGAGTAACGTGGTCCAAGTGTTTACAAGTAGCCAGCTATTATTAACAAGTGGATTGCACAAGTGCGTGCAAACCTCTTTCGTGTGTCAGTCGCGACGATATGAACTGACCAAACACAGTGCCCGGTTCACGGAACCGAATAAAGTTGGCCGATTTGCGAAAGGGTGAGACCACCGAATTCTATCCAGGTTTTCGGTTCCCTATGTCACCATTGTGTCAGGTCAATCGTTCGCAGTCGACTAATGAAAATGAGGTGATTCCGAACCAGTCAATTTCTCTTGGTAGGTTAGACAAAACGACTTTAATATCGCTAACAGTTTATCCATCATCATTAGCCTTGCGCTCTTCTAACCACTCATGTTTGTGAACGACCTGTCTGCATCAGCTTCCCCTAACCACTGGGTCATTCATTCCGGTTTTCCTCTTCCATTTGAATTAGCAAGGACTCGAGTATTCGCGAACACTAGATTCAGTCAGCAAAACCCCCGCCGAGGTAGCATTTCGGGAGAACTTTGTCTTAGGTAATGTACATTTTTCTCCACCATCATTTCTCTCCCACCTTGGCTTTCATCCACCAACACAGTCCAAAGTTACAAACGTTGAGACAGAATAACCGTTTCCTTATCATATTTTTCTGTTGCTTACCTAGCTTATCTTTTTAAAAAGGGGGATGAGGTCAGTTGTGGTTGCCTTTTGAAGGGTCTGCGAACTTCCATTTGAGAACTGACTCAACTTTAATCGCTTAACCACCCTTAAAATCCTACTGTGCTTGACTCATAAATATTCATAGCCTACTTTGTCACGTTCATTCTAAACGTTCGCTGACGGGTGTCATTATGCATTTTACTTAGATATCGTCCGGAATCCGCGTACACGTGCTTTGTGAACCTTTATGAGATGAGATAAGACGGAAGAATAATCGTGAACACTGCCATAGCACAAGAAACAAGGAACGGATTTGACGTCCTAGCTTCAATTTCCGCAACACGTTGCTACTCGGTGAGTCCGTATTGAAAGAACTGTTCGTTTCACGTGTTCTTTTTCACAGGTCCTTGCGACTATTTTCTCTTGTGGCTCTTTCCTCCCCTCTAGAAAAAAAGCTGGCCATATTACCCTTGAATCACCAAAAACAGTTCCATATGCAATGTAATGAATAAAACTCATGCGGACATATACAGCCTGTTTTTTCTACGTGACTGCTGCAGAAATAATAGCCTACGTACTGTATCCAAGACCTGGAACACTTGAAACTGGTTAATTTGTCCTGCAAGCGCCATTGATATTCTGCCAGTTATTGGCAATCCATCGGTCCATGGACGTTTGAGCCGAAACGATCTTTCACAGTACGTTCTCTTCTCTCCGACGACTCCTAACTTCGGAGACACTTTCCGCAAGCGGCTATTTGTAAACATCCACTCAGTCAATTACCTACACGGCGATGGATTTTTACTGTTTGCTAGGAGGCTGTTTTTCTCATACGTCATTTTACCTATGTGGACTTTCCTAATTTTGCATCAGTTTTTTGTTCTTTGCTACAATTACTCAACATTCCAGACACGGTGAAGGGAAACATTTTGGCTGATTCAGTGGTCAAGTGCCCCGGATCCAGGCAACATATAGGCCAAAGACATCCACCTTGTATGTTCAAGATGTTGACTGTTAGACTACGAGAACTTATCCGACACGTTAGTCTGTGCAATTGTCGTAACAAAAGAGACGGAAAGGTGGTTTTCGAATGGACCAGCTGTGACTCTTCGTTTGGTGCATGCTGAATCAGCCCAAAATGAGCAGGACAAAATCACCGGAGATCGAATTTAGAAAAAAAACTTATTACAGCAAGCTATTCGTTACTTTCTAGTCGCACTGGCAATGCAAATGACACTGTCGTCCACTAGAAAGTTGAATCAACAGGATTTAATGCTGCCTTCAGTTTACTTATCTCGGGATTTCGGTCGTCCCTTCAGGTTGACACATTGTGGGCATTGACCTTGAAGCCGGGCAATATAAACAATGCAAACATCCATTGGCACAAATCCAGGGTAAATAAACGCCACGGCTATTCTAGGATGCTGGCACCCTGGACCAAGGATGATATGTGGAGTCAGAGCTCAGTCCGCGAAAAACAGGTTAATCGCTTTTTTGGCACATTTAGGCCATAAATCCACGGATGACTTATCGCGTGGTGTGTGCTTTTCAGCCACTTGGGCGATGTGCTGAAAAACCAGAGAAGGATAGCACCGGACAAGTAGAAGCTCGCCTCCCGTGAAAAGACATATCAGTCGATGCATGCTGTACAGAAAATATTTATTACGGAAAGAGAATGGCTCTTGTGCGGGAAATATCAAAAAAACTAGCCAAAATTGTTCCACATTCCTCGTTAGAATAAGCGCTCATATCGGGTTCCGGTTGTATCACAGAAAAGGTTCGTAGTTTTGGGCACTATGCTACCAATTGTTAGCATGATGTTGAGTGTAGCTTCTTCCTATCGACAATTTGAAAATCCACAAAGGAATCCATGTTAACAAAATGACGAGACCCACCTTTTACTGGAAAGCAACAGAACATTTTCCCAATTACATCGCTAACAGAATAATACTTCTATATAATCCATCGGGTATGATCAAGTCATCGTGGATTGTCAGCAGTTACATAATGATCACAAATGCACAACTATATGCATACATGTAATTTATATGCATATATATAAATAGATGCACAAGTGATGTCAAAGACAAATCGAATTTTTGGCAAAGAGTAAGCAAATGTCTTTATCAGGAGCGTGTGGATGATGTGATGATAACACATTTGTTGAGGTTGGCGCGACTGTTCTGTCATAATTTCTCGAGGGTGTCGACATACACATCAGGGTGCTAAGGAATCATATACTGAATTGGGTGTTTGCATGTTATGCCATTAATTCCTCAGATGAGTGCATTTGAACGTGTGACCAATCTGAAGTCGTTGAGAGGCTGCCCACGACAGACTGCTACGGAGGCTTTCAACCAATAAGCTACAGAATTAAACAAAAATGACAAGTGAACTGAGGTGAGTTTAAAAGGAGTTTGAGTAATTAGACGTAGGAAATGATTCATTTTTATGTTCACCGAATATGTCGTCACATGATAAGATCAGGAGAATCGCGTTTGATAATGACGCACCTGAAAATGGGCTGACAGATTATTATCGACACGCTAATTATTCAAGTTCACGGATTGGCCTGGATCAGTGGGAACATCAAATTGTTTTATAGAGACAGTGGAAAGTCGACGGGACTTGGGCGATTCGTTCGTGTAGTGGATCAACTTGTCGGCTTAGTAGAGCCAAAACGTAAAATATAATGAATAGATGAACTGTCGCATGGTGATTTCGGAATCACACCCCGTCTGTGTATTTGATAAACACATAACCCTACCGAACGCCAAAGATGCATACTTCAGAAACAGTAAAGGAGATAAAATGGCTCTGTATGGAGGGTAATATAAAGAGTTCTGTCATGAAATTGATAAAACCAATACCGGGCATAATTGGGGAAGCAGTGGCCGAACCATCATAAATGGACCAACAAGATCACATCATTTATCCGAGTGAACTTAGGACAATTCTCCATGTTCCTACACTAAACTAAAGAAGTCTTTAGCTGGCCCAAGCTCCGGGACTTGGATGAATTATTAAATCACCAAACTTGACAAAATTTCAGCTTGGTATTCGGTAATCACGGACTCTGATGGATTTAGTTAGGCAAAGTTACTTGGCAATGTTGCCTGGCTCACGGTTGTTCTCATTCATTTTCAGCATAAGGAAATACAATACAATGAAATTAATGTCCCCAAACTTAATCCCTCGGGATATAACAGCTCACTTAGCGATGACAATGTAACACAAGAGAGATGTTTCCCAAACTCACTCACCCAAAGCAGGACAGAAATTTGAAACACTATTTGTACATGATGAATGCGTATGAAGGATTGTGCTCAGAACCTCACACAATTCAAGCTCTTTCATGGACCCCACACCATAATTTCACCCATGTTACTTTGGAATTGTTCACACCGATCGACTGCTTGCTCCAATCCACCTACCTGAGAGTTACTCTGACTGAAAGTGATACAGCACACTGAGTGACAAGCATACAAGTAAGACCGGATCTTAATCTTACTTGCATAATTCGAACGATCAGGTCGTCATGATAAAACATTCACCACGACAAATGTCGCTAATGTCACTGGTGCGCTCATGTCATCAGTCAGAACCTTCACACAGTTATTTTCATGTGGAATTAAGTATGCAGGTGATAATATCAAAATTGACCGAATTTGTTGACTCACAATGCCAATTTATATGAAGTGTTCTTGAAATGACGGATCGTGCGGTATAAACATACAATCGACCACCGTACATCGTGCAGCCAATCCTCGTGAGATAGATGATCTGACATTATTTAAGGTCAATGAAGTATGTTCACCATGACATTTCGTGCTGTTGTTCAGCCGGGTATTAGGATTGAGTCTCATTAGCCCAGTGATCATTCTGTACAACCCATGATGGCCACCGCCCAGCTTTCGGTTCTAGTCTTGATTGGATAGCGCCACTGTACAGACGATTCACAACAAGCTGGGTAGAACGACACTGGGAATGTGGATGTCAAGCACCATGAAAATGTCGCACTTACATACATGTCGGAAACTAATGCCCGCCAACCGATTCAGCCCTTTCGAAATGATAACGGGAGCGAAATAAATGTAGAAGTAAGCTATAAATGAATACCCCGTCATAGTGATGGCGACCGATAGCTATTCTATCAACTCGATAAAACTTGGCTGCAGTTGTACCATGAATTACTGATTATCCGGCCACAATCCGTACCGTTAGCAGAAAGTCGAACGAGAACCGTCTTCATCCCGGGGGTTGGTTAAACGGTCTTCAACTATGATTGACGAAGAACAAGACCATCAGGAGCGTTTGACTAATTCGACAGTGGCATAAAATCACTTGGAATAATGGACCCAATTCCTGATCTCAGGCTTTGCGATCCGGATGTGGCCGCAACTGGCAGGCGACAGTGGCCAATACATTCCAACACAGTGAAGAATCTAAACGGGTTTCCGGTTTATCCCATTTCTTCTCATTTTAACGTGAACAGAATCACTTAAAGATAATAACATAACGGGGAATACTTTATGACACATTGCAGGACTGAAAATCGCACCTGAAGGGGAATAAACCATGATATAACATGGGATTTTCCAGGAACAAGAAAACAGGTATGGACGAGGGGGTTCACGCAATATTTAGATCAGAATAAAACTATGAAAATGTTGAATTATTTTCAGAAAGCAAATACGTTATTAGTCGGTTTTAGGCAGCTGGTCATCTGGCGCTCGTTGCGCTGCTGTCGGTGATCTGATGACTCATAATTTTGGATGCGTCCAAGCCCAGTGTCTCTGACTAATGAACATCTTGCGGATGTTCTTGGGATAATCAGTCGTGAACATTGCGCCGATACGGTGAACAAATGTAGTTGCCGTTGCATATAATGACGCAGGTCCTAAAGTTGGCTAGATGATAGAATCATCTTTAGTAACCATATTCTCGGCTTAGGTGCCTATTCAACCGAATTTGTATGCTAAAAAATACGGTTTTTGAAACGATTAACATTCTCCGGTCATCGACTAATTGCGGCCGATATTCGTTTGGTAGACTCGGGTTGTTTTTAGCAGCCCTATTTTGTATTTTCTTAAACACAGACTTCCTGGTCGAAATTGCGTCTATTGTCGAAACGCATAATGGGGTCAGAAGCTACCCAATTCGCGAGTGACGTAAACGAAAGCGACAAATAAGTAGTTGTTCCAACCCAACTCAATGATGCTGAAAACACCCCGAGGCTACCAAGCAGTTGCCAGCACCCAATAAATGAAGGAAAAACTAGTATTGGCATTCAACTCCGGGGGATGAAGAATTCATGGAACAGTTTAAATAATAAGCCCTGGTGACGAAACGTTGTACCATTAAAGTCCATTGACTACAGCCAATCTGAAACAATTTTATCAAATGACATCAATCTGGAAATAAATAAATAATAATAATAAATAATATAATAAATACTACTCAGAATATTAACTTAATTACTGAAGGAAATGTAGGATTAACTTCCACAGCAGAATACGAGACAAGACGGCCTCATTAGTGGCCTAGTGGCCACAATTGGAAACTAAATACACGGGATCGAAAATATCCGGGGTTACCATTGATAACTAACGGCGCAGTCTTTCATTAAATGCCTGATAACAAAGTCAAATCTGTGCACCTTTCTTTTCCGTACATGAAATTAATGGAAATGATGGTTGTGTTGTGTGTGCTATGGACGAGATCGTGAGATGTAAATTGGTTCTCTTAGAGTGACAAACATCGGGTTTATTTTTCGGGGAAGAAACTCGTCTACAAAGAACAATAACTTATCGGTTGTATGACCCACTACAACCAGTATTTCTTCAGCTCTAAAACTACAAATAACAAAAATAACGCATCTAGAAATAAATGCTTTTTGGGTTTTTAGAATAATTCAAGTTAAAACTACCCACGACGCATTGTAATTTTGACTTGCGCAGAAAGTGCCTTTGCAAAACCTTTATTGAGACAGTTTGAAGTTTTATGAATCATGCATTCATCCCAAAGAACAGCGCACTTGGTCGGATTTCGACAAAAACTCAAATTCTAAGGCACTTAGATAATGGGAGAATTATGTTGACCAATTTACCACCAGTTGTTTTTTTAAGTACTTTGCCATATATTTTATAAAAATTAAACTTACTTCGTCTCCACAACCCCAATTGGTCAAGTTTCATTGGAGCTCAGTTTATCGGATAAGTGACTAGATAAAGATAGAACGGAAGCAGTCGCTGGGCCATTTCTTATCCGAAATTCCTGGTTGCAAAAGCTGACACCTTCCGGTTAATGGTGCATTCGGTAGAATGGTCTTTTTTCAATAGGAGAGAAGGCAGGTCAGAATCATCCCACTTGTGCGCGTGTGCGAAATTGACGTGATCTCCACAGACTGCTTGAGTGAGGAATTTATGTCCGTGAATCAGTGAAAATTCACCTCACCAACTGGCGAATGCAACTCCCCTTGTGTCCACCGGCACCAGACACAGCCAAGTCGCCCAAAAGATAACCGCGGATCCGTCCAGTAAGTAAAATTTGTCGGTAACTCCCCAAATTCATTCGATCTTCACTTTACCTCATTCCCCTAACCTATACACGACTCTGATCAGTATGCGGTGATAATACTGGCCACCTCTGACCAGCATATCTCGGACTTTGCAGTTGTTTAGATGATGTTTTAACAACGATACCAAGCAGGTGTTATCCATTACTTGAATTTCAGCAACGTTGTTGCTGTTAATTTGTGCAACCGCTTTCCACATGCCATTGGGCAGACTGAGCTACTCGACCATTATCTCATTCGTTTTCCTGTATGTGATTCTGACGCCAGTCCCATGCAATGGGAAATGCCAATAAAGTGAATTTGGGTTAGTTCCATCGAACCGTGTGACCGAACGAGCCATCAAGTGACTCAGAGTCCGAACTAAGCACGCAGCATGAAGCCGAAGTGAATTTTAGCCTGTCAGCCGGAGGTGTGAATACCTTGGAAATTCCATCCAGGCAGGTAAAAGCTGCTAGGTGTGAAAACGTTTACATGCCTACATGATATTCGTGCAGGTGCGCATCACGTCCTAACGTGATAAGTTGACAACGCAAATACCGGAGGAGGCATCAGCGGCAAAACCAGCACCAGCCACGAATTCTTGCACGCACATGAAACATCTGGCTCCTTCGACCAAAGATGTCCACGCGGAAAGCTCTGCATTGTTGAGTTGCGCACACGGAATGAAAAAAGTACATAAAAATGAAATTAACGGTAGCATGATTATCTGATTACTTTAACAACAGAATTCGGTGCACACGACTAGGTAAGATGTAACGAACTTGCCCCTTTATTTCTTAGTAAGAGCTTCCAGGGAATGCCCTCCCATCTTATTTAATTCCCACTTACTTTAGCGCCAAATCAACTGAATCCCTTTGTCGTTTATTCAATTATGTTGTTATGCTCTCTGGCACCGTATGTGTGAATAAAGATGTCCACAACTTGTCCAATAAATTGTCTTCTTACGACCCTTGAATGTTGTCTTTTTTTGAATCTTAGCTTCATCATAGTTATTCACTATAGATTAACTCCCTCCTAGTCCGCTTACTCATATTATCCATTGCTCACCAACAGTCACAAACTTGCCAGGGTAGATTTTGGTAAATATGGTGGGTCGTTTCTCACTAGAATATCATTTGAATCCTCCAGAGCTTAAATGGATGATAAGTCTATTTAGGAATCCACAGTGCTTAGTCGGAGGATTTTCGTCGATCAGGCAAGGCCAATCTTCAGAAAAGGGACATAAGACCCGAAAGTATTGGTTTTTCTTTTCAGTAGTGTATTTCGCATACGGATGGATGAACAAAACTGCCCCGGAAACACGACCGGTTTCACGGTTATTGCCGCTCTTCAAGTATGCGTACCCGGTTTTCTTATGCCCAGCCATTCCTGTACTAGTGCGCTCCCTTTTTAGTTTCTCACTAGAAAAGAATAAACAAAATTTTCGGGCCTTGTGCCCCATTTCCCAAGGTTAGCCTTGCCTGAACGACGAAAATCTTCGGACGAATTACCATGTGATTCTTAAATCCACTTATCATCCATTCACGTTCCTAACGATTTAGATGAGATTCTAGTGTGAAACTAAGAAAGGAGCGCAGCGCACTAGTATATGGATGGTTGGACAGAACAGTACTGGGTGCGCATACCCGAAGAGCGGCAATAACCGCCAAACCGGTGGTTTGCTTCCGGGAGAATTTCGTTCATCCTTTGGTGTGCTAAACGTGCGGCTGAGATTTGAAGTAGTCGTTGAAAAGAATTAAGCGATCAGCTCACACTTCCATTTGTGTAGATGGGGTCTTGAGGATTACAGTTTCCAGTTGGAAGGCTGAGGCACTTCAAAGTAAAAAGTCGAGCACCATCTGCTATTTTGTCGATCACTGCATTCACTATTACCCATTATCTCTTCTTTTCGTCAAGAATAGTCAATTATTAATCTATTATCTTTCACCCCATTGAATGAATCATCCATCAAACTGTGTGACCAACTTTTGTCCACGCAAAGTATTTAAGTGCAGATTACACATTGCACGGCGATCATTCACATGGCCGTTTTTAGTGTTTCCATGCCTTCCATTATTCCTGTCATACTCTCCTGATTTAATACTTATAAGAATTCTACTGTCCCTCACTTGGCATCCACCCTCTCAAATGGAGACCATATTGCGGCTGATTTTTTCAGTAAACCGTCTCGGACTAACTGTACATCTTGTCCAACGCGTTTTGTCTTCCATTTTTGTCTAGGTGATGAGTGCATTCAACTCCTTTATGGTTCATTGGAACATAAAAATTAACATCTGTAAGCCATACTGCAAAGTAATACAGTGCACCGCAAGGTTATTTTTACTCATCATCTGCTCTTTCCTAACCTACTACCACAGCAGTAATCCGTAGCTGCGTCACCTGATCTCCTATGGATTGTAAAAGGGAGCATGTACTCTCACATATCAGAGTTGAGCTTTATAGCCTTGAAGCAGAATAATGCACTTACTGGGCTTCGGCTCTTGTCGGTTTTTGTTTCTCCACAATTCAGGTTGGACACGCAACCTCTGCGAAACCGCTGGCCCAGTACATGTTACGATGTGACCCAGTTTGTCGTTTCACAACCCTTGCCCGATAGTTGTCTCACGAGCTTCTAACTTCTTTCGCTAAAAGAGCGGAATTAATTATACGTTTGTAATCTTGCTTACAGTCGGCAATATCCATTTTTAATCCAGATGAAAGTATTCACAACTGCTGTTTGTGAGTCCAGTTTTGGATTCCAGCAGTCACTGTGCACAATGCGCACATGTTTTTTCTGCTGCTGAGCTTTCGCAAAGCTTATCTGCTTCCAGGGGCAGCAAAACTACTATTTATGAGTAGTATAACAGATGAGGGATTTAACTACTCATATCCAAACGTACCATAATTCCTAGATTTCTGCCCGAGTGAAGCAAGTTTATAGATTCTGGACTGACCGTTGCACTTTCTAAACTTAAAACACTATTTAGACATTTATAAGATAACAGAACACTTCGATGTCGAAAGAAATATCTACATCTGAAATTCGCATCCTGAAAGAGTTCCTGCAGCAAGCGTTCCGTGTGATGAAGCAGCAGCAACCGGCCAAGGCCAAGTGTGCAACGAGATACAGCTTGACAGATTAGACAACCTTTGGCTGGATGTGAAACCGAAATGTATTTCACCCCCTTTAGGATCCAAATGTGGGCATTATTGCCACTTAGTCTCATCACAAGACAATTTGGCGTGGCCTTATGGCCTAGCCAGCAGAGGAGCGCGGCAAAAAGAAGTTTATTTTTTCCTCCCACATGAGTTAGAATCTCGCTGGCGTTCACAGCTCACCAAAGTTTGGTCGTCTCATTTATTCTTTTACCGGACCATCGAAGGAATCAAAAACAAAGGAGCTGACTGGACTCCTCAAAAGCAGATAGGTGCTTTTTGATACGATTACTAGCAGATTCCTTGTTTATCGGCGATGGTCAGGCTGTTATTGTCGTGGCACCTCATCCTGAAGGTTTGAAACAACTCACCGCCGATCAACTTCCCCAATTGGCAACCCTTATTTGGACGCTTCCTTCTGAAAACGACGTACACGGTTATTTTCTTAATAAAGGAAGTAAAAGATAAGAAGCAGACTATCAGTTTACACCAAAGATAATAATTGCCCGGTTGGAAACTTTTTCAATGCCATCATGCAGCACTTTAAACTTAGTACTTAACTACAAGCTAGTTACTTCCCCTAGCAAAAATCTTATCCCAGTAGGGACTACAGGAACCGTAGTATCCGGAAGGCTACACTGAAGCAATGAAGTAAATAAAGTATGGAATCAGGACTAGAGCATACTGAACTGGAATTGGCCCTCTGTCAGCAGCAAAGTGTTCCGGGGTTTCACTGACGACTCCAGTAATACTAACAATCGTTTTTTTCTATTTCCAGCAGGAACGAAATGAATATGAAAGATTAGGGATGGCGTAGAGTTTGTCCTGGATTTCAGTGTGTCTGTGTGTCGATAGTGCATGATTTTCCTGCACATCGCATACACTTCGACTGATCTTCTGTTGCCCAAATTTAAATTTGGCATTTAGTGTTTAGTTCGTTTTACAACTTGCAGTTCATTCCTATTGGGCTTGTGCACACTGATAGGAGCAAATATTAATTAAATGACCATTATCTTGGAATGTTCTGTACATGAATTTCAAATGGGTCCTCCATTCCCCTGAAATACAAGTCATGGTCCCACTTCCTTTGGGTTAAACATTGCAATCGTCTTTAACTACGATCTCTCTGACACTCAGACATAGATTAGCATAAAGTATTTTGACACCGTCGAATAATTCTTCCCTGTAAGATTCCCATAATTTATTCTTCTCGGTGAATGTATCAAATCAGAAAAGCTTTCCACGCTGATTTCCTACCGGTAGAACCGCCCGTAACTCTGTTATGCTAGCACCGAAACCATGCAGTTCTTCATCTTTACTTTCGTATATAAAATGTTAACCTTCATAGGGGGGCCCATCTCAAGTATATTGGTGTTAATGACAGTGTGGAGCATAGATTTGTAACCATGGTCCTGCTCAGTCTTCATATCGCAAATTTAGACGACAGACTGTTACTTTTAATCTATTATTTATTCGTAGACAATCTTCCCACCTGCGGCTTAATTCCACTAATAACGTGATGAATACGACCAAGCCATTGAACATAGTGGGGCTAAACACATTTCAAAAAATAAATTAAATTCGGAGTTATCGCATATCAGAATCTGTTATTTCGGATTGTAGACCCACGGTGAGAAACATTATTCAGCGTAATCGGAACTTTGACTCATTGCAAACATTCGAGCACGCACTGCTTTCATATTTCTAAAGCGTCAGATTAATTTTACCTTTGCATATTTTTTCGGAGCCACCCGGTTTCTGACTGTTCAATACTTTATTACTTACCCGTTGCTGAGTGACAGAAATCAAGTAAATTTCGTCCATTTGTGAAGGACTTTTGGGATTGTGTTGGATTCCTCCGGGGTAAGAGGAGTGAGAATCCCGAGTCTGAACACTGGTAGGAAACGGCTTGATTTACCGGGAATTCCAATAGACTATGTGGTTCCTAATGACAAGCTTTTGGCGTCGACTTTTCAAACCACCAAGATATGGTCTGAGACCTTCATGAATATAATGGTGTTGTGGCAGGTGCGGTGATTGTACATAAATTGTTGTTCGAGTATTGACTGCATACATTTCCCCTGACCTTGGGTTGCACACGCGTGAACTTCTTGTTCCGATTTCAGCTCACATTCTAACTCATGGCCCATCCATCGTTGAGGTAACTACTCCTAGTCTTTCGGTAGGTTCACCCGGTTATCCGCATTTGAACGGTCCATTATACCATTAAATTAATCCTAGAAATGCTCAAATAAACCTAGGTTTATCATGCCAGAAGCGAGTATGCACCCATATGGGCTAACCGTCTTACCTCTATGTGTCGGTGTACTCGCATGCGCGCAAACGCAGACACACACTAGTTCACTGGAACATCGTGAGAGGACTTGGCAAGTGAATTCATCTACTGCTCAGTCCATTGAGAAAAAGCGCTGCACTTTCACATCTGCTGCATAGTAATCCTTAGATCGTGAGCAGTATTCAGTGGGCTCCCTGGAATTTGGAGGCAGCAAATTTTAACAGTAATCATGCGTGTGAAAAAAGAACAGTCAATGAACTGGTAGACTTGGGAATATGCCATCAAAAGAATTCCTTAAGCCGATCATAAGAATGCCACGCTAAACAGTGGATGTCTAATCACTATCACAGCTAATCGGTACTGGCCATCTACGCGCTTCACACCACGCACCGGATCAAGTCGCACTTGCGAAGCGAACCCAGTCCAATTTGTCCAAATTCAGAAATTTCCGGTTGAAATAAAGTCTCCAACCGATAACACCCGGTGATTGATGCATTTGTTCCCGGACTAGCGCTTACGCGATAAGCAGCACCAAGCAACCGGTATTCTGTTTCAGTTTTTACTTAGGGTCAATAAAGTTTGCGAATAAACGATAATCAGACCAAATAAAAACTGCCTTAGGATACTCCGTGAACCTTGTCGGCATCGAACCCCGAGTGTTTTGATTTCGGCACACTTCGACTTTTTGGTAAGCTTTGGTATTTTTTCCTGGGACCGCTTCGTTATTACCAGGAGGCAGCATTCTAACTCATTTTACGGCATCGAACAACACATACTGGAGGTGCGCAAGATTATATTATGTGAACCAAATATACTTGATTAGATTAACACTGATGCTAATCACATTGTGCAACGGGCAGATTTGAGGTGAATATCAGTCAGACCGGACTGGGCAGCGGACCTCGTGATTAGACTGAAGCAGATCGTCGGTATCTCCGACACAGTCTGTCACACTGGCTGATGTTCATAGACATATCGAGAGTTTATTTATTCGGCTACTCACAATCCTAAGAGCAACATGATGGTGAGACTACCCATTTTGGCCACTGATTTATTTTCTTCATATTTTAACGCGGTGTGCCTGTCGAGCACATGGTGCTGCGCCATCCGTCTTTTTTGCATAATGAACACCTATTCATCCCCCTACAAGTTGTATTGATCTAACTACTTTGTCATTTACAATGATAGCTTTGTCAGAATTTATTCGCCCACGATCACGATAGCAAAAAATAACCATGGTAAAAAACCTAAATCAATTAAATTTCATGTTCTATTTGATGTGTTACATTTCACAGTCTCCCTTATTTCAGACTGTGGTCAAATTTATTGGCCTTGATAATTAACTATTCAACTAGAATATGTATATACTAGGTAAATTAGCAAAGAAAGGTCACGAGAGGCATAAAAACCCGAATGTGTGGGATCTGTGTAATACGCAGCAGTGTCTGTAAAAAAATGCGACAAATAAGTATGAGTCAATCGTTCTACTCGGTTCGATGTGGGTACATGTTACGCTATCTGGTGGTAGAACACACTGGCTGTCTGTGATAAACACTAGTTTGCCTGATTCCAACATGAGGCTTTTCATAGGGATTCAGTGAATATGGAAGGTGGTGAATATCCTTCCGCGAAAATCTTTATATTCTACTATAAAAGAAGGGCAGTAATCATTCCAAAAGTGGTAGTGGAACGTATGACTTGGTACTGGTAAACGTATTTGAAATCGAGAACATAAACAGAGCACTTTTGATCAACGCAAAGCTTTAGTTTAATCGTTCAGTATGAATCATAGAAGAGCAAATGTTGCCAATTGATCCTATTACAAGTAGACATTTTATTGTCATATTGTATGGGCTACCGAAGCGCTGGTGTAGGCGGATATGTCTAACGAGCTTTAGCACATATTGGCCTTTCGATTTCGTACCCTCCGAAGGTCTTCGGACAGCAAACATCTCCAAACTGAAACAACACAGGGGCGAATAGTGCAGTGACACAAACGCGGCATCAACTGATATCATCATGGGCAGACAAATGGTCCCGACTGCTGATGTCACAGTATGGGACCTCATTTGCGATACAAATGCGGAGACATAAGCCCCAAACGCCATGGTTTTAAATCAAAGTCTAGCAGTTAACCGTGGCTTTTGTTTCCTCTACTGCTGTGTTTGACTCTTAATCTAAGGAAAATACCACAGGAAGAAACGGTCTTATCTCGCTCGAGGCGTACCTGAAGCTTTCTTGGGATCTTTCAGCTGGCATAAATATATTTGGATGGTTCTGAATTCTGCCGACGTTGTCTGTTGACAGGTGAGATTCATCAAAGTCGAAAGCAGTATTTGTCCAGTTAATAATGGAGACGTGAAATGTCAGATACTTTGACAGGCACAATAAGGTTACCAATGAATACCTATGAAGGTTTTCCGACCGCATTCATTTCCTTCAGGAACATTCTGGTTCTTCCATGCATGTAAAAATGGACAGTAGCCACGTACCGTCGTGTTATGAAAGACGAAAATGCCACCATGGAATCAGAATAGATAGCATGTACAATGAAAACAGGACACTATTTTGACAAGAAAACAAGCCTGGCCGTAATGCTATTTCGAAAAAGTAATCTGGGGTAGCACTTCATTATATGAATACGCCTAATTGATTAGATAACGGGGTTCGTAAGTAGACTGGAGTTGCTGTTATCAATAAGTTAGAACTGAAAAAAGACTTGAAGTTAGTGTTTCTAACATTACTAGGATGCCAATAAATCACGCTTTGTTCCAGCTTTCATAAAATAAGTCAATACACGCTGACCCAGCACGGATAGTGGGTCGAACGAAAGCTTATTTATACTTTCTGTAAAAGTAAATTTTTTGGCTTGTTTTGTATCCATTCCCATAATTTCGACCAAAATCTCAGAAGACTACTATTTCCAGGTACCCCAAAGATCCGATTCAGTTCAAGCAAGTTAAAATGCAAAGAAGACGCGATACGAGATTACTGGCCTAACCATCATCCACCAACAGCCTTCATCTACTAAAAGATAGTATTTATCAGAGACCGGTCACTTTGATTTCAGTTTCGTTGCAGATTAGAGGCAATCTAAACAAATAGAAACCATTAGATGGAGCCCATAATTGAGTTATAGTGTCCTTTTGGGAAACCTGGAGCTGAATCTGAACATATTCGGTCTCACTCTTTTGAATTCCGAGAAAATTTTCAATGCAGTGTGTGTTGCACTGATTAAACTTTCTGTAGTATTAACAGTTAGTGTTTGTACTATATTTTAATTGTCTTACTCGTTATGCAATGTTGGAAATAACTTTCGAAAATTTTGATCACTTCACTGGTTGGTTACCAACTCCCGATAGACTGATCGGTGATGGAGGGGATTCAAACATATGAAATTACGGCCAGGATACCAAGAGAACGGCCACATATCTATAGCCGATTTTTTACCTTACGGAACGATGGAAACACTATAGAGTGTAGAGGCTCGTATCCACTGCCTGCCTGATTTCGAAAAATTTATTTTCCGCAAACGATAACATCATTCTAAATTTTACTGGAGAAATATATTTTCTTCGGAAAAATATATAAATCACTAGTTTGCAACTTCAAAATGAGCTTCGGAATTTTTTCGAATGTGACGGATCTTGGTTTTCGTCCCCATAAAACCGCCCCTCAAAGCACTTTTTATGCAAGAAACTTTCCAAATCCAAAATCTGATGCCCATAAAAAGTAGATGATTTATTCAGGACGCCAAGTGAAATACCAAAAGGCCAACGTATTTCACACACTCACATACACACTTACAAGCATACCCTCACTGGGACTCTCCAGAGTGAAGTAAGAACTCGAAGACATCAAATTCCCGTGCATTCAATCGTATATGACAACCCCTTACAATTTGGCTGATTAGACCACCGGGCAATAATTTTCCAGAAGACTGTTCTTCCCAGTATGGGTGCTATTTGAGTCTGGTGGAGTTAAGTATAGGCTTTATGGTCCCCGGGGCTGACTATTCGGCATTCGTAGAATTGCTGCCGGGTACAAAAGGTGAACTTTTGTAACCTCTGAAAAACGAAGTCACTTTTGAAACTCCAGCTTCGAACACGGTGGGGAATCTGGAAAGAAATGGAGCAGTTTAAGGAGGGTAGGGTTGTGAGGAGGCCAGGAGATTTCTGAATATGAAACAGATTGGTACAGCTAAAGTCTGTTTACACCCAATTAAATGAACCATACGTCGAATTGTTTGATTCCTTTGGGTGAATTTCACACCACGATCCTATTGTTGCGATATTCCGAGGAGCCTGGAGCAGGACGAAGCACTTCGTTTACGGTGAATGTGTTTTGAAAGATCGCAAAACCAAATCCGAACAATTAGCAATCATTCTTAAAGATAACCACAAGTTAACCATTCCGGTGTAAACCAGTACACAGTGTCTGACAGGGTTCATTGCTTTATAAAGTTAAGTTCTAATGTGACACTAAAAGCCAGCTTTTATACAAAACAAAAAATCTACCTACGTCTTTAGCATCACCTATAAAATCCTTTGAACTCTTTTCAGCCGTGCTGTCCGAACAGATCAGGAATTGAGTCTAAAAATGAAAAGGCCTGACATCCTAACCCAAGTCAAACAAAGCAACAAAGTAATTTTGAGTACCTTTTCCGAAGCTGTGATTCGCTCACTTATGCTGACCTGTCAGTTTGTGTAAGCAGACTTTCGGGTTGATAGTTTAGTAATTGCGTCATCGGATTTGTTCGTTACCATTCCTTACATACCGTGCATGGATAAGGGCGAATTATATTGGGAACAGAAAAGTAGAAATGTGACAGGATTCTGGAATGGACACTTTGTTGATGAAGTGTAGTCTTTCAGATTCTAGTAAACTGTTCATGATAGAGAAATTGATTTGCTCGCGGACGTGTCATTTGCCCACACTTACGAATGCCATACCAACCTTGATCGTAGTCACTTTCCGATCATTTGCGGTTCTGAAGGAAAGGAAACCGTGCAGGTCAGTAGTCAAAAAAAACAGTGAAAATTGCATTGGTTGGGCACAAGCACCACCAGAATCCGTGAGGTAAACGGCAGTTGTGCAATTTGAGTTTCCATTTGATGGAATTAACTAAGCTGCAGTCAGATGCATTAGACGGAAAATAGCTAAGCTACGTGGGAAATATGACCTATCTATGTACTAATTAAAGGTATCATTTTAAGCAGTTGATTGAAAATGCATTTTCCTACATTATGACTGGTGTTTGAAGATAGGAAACAAAATCCAAAACGAGGTCTATGGTACGTGTTGTAACATGTTGTAAGGAAGACTTGAAATCAAACCCTAAATATTAATCCCAGTGATCAAAATCTTTCTGAAGAATGTCTTAATGAAAAAAATTGTTCTTCTTGGGCACAACGTGATCATCGATTTTATAAAGAAGTAAATTAGTATCTTTAGTCTCAGTAGTAGTAACAGTAGTAGTCGTGTTTTTGGTTTTTCCATCGTTCATTAGCTTCGGTTGATCAGTTACCGACTTCAGGTCTTAAGTTAGTAGCCATACATTTCTTCGCTGAATGCAATAATTGGAAAATCCCACCGGACTAACAAGCCACGAGAGTGGGAGACAGAATTCACATCTGATTTGCTCGTTTAGATTGCTAATCCATAAAAGTCCAGATACATTAAACAAAGGACAGAGATTGTCAAATAGTGCATTCGTCATCGCAGTATTCTTGGCAGTGCAGCAGTTTACTGAGTATAAGCATTCAACATCCCAACTTCTGTACACAATTTTTTCCTGGATTTTTAGTACGACTTCTGATTACAAACACAAGGCACTCCAGTGCATAAGAACAAAGATTTTACCGTCTCCTGTTTACCAGAAAATTACTCCATGCGCGGACTATTTTATTTCTCTGTTAACTTTTAATCACATCTAGGTAAAAACTAACATCCAATTCCTTTCCTTGGTTAACTGGGTCTTCTTCAATTTAGCGGCCCTTCTGACTCCGGATGCAACAATGTGCCCGATAAAAGTTGAAAATTTTTCATTTTCTTTCTTTAGGCATGTTACCAAATCTTAATAACTTATGCTGATCGACTCTTCGTCCGAAACTCACAAAGTCCAAAGTCCAGTGGTCAATATCATAGCATTTCAACATAAAGGTCATTAGTTCGAATCTTCCCACCGGCCATTAAATTCTTCTCTTAGAAGTCATCAACTGGCCAAGACACACTTCCCGAAACTGATTAATCGTGTCATTTCATTGATGAAGTAACCGATCAATGATTAAAAATAAAAGCCGGAAATAGGGACTAAAATTCACATGGGTATATGAAGAAAACGCGCGGCCTACATCAGATTTTCAAGAATACCTGGCTCGCGCAACCCAAAAACCAAAAATCTGCAGCAAAATAGTTCCAATGAATTTGTTGATATAATTAACAAAAATTACAAAGATCGAACCTCACCTATGAAACACGAGGATGTGCACAGAGATGTACGTATTGCTGACACTTCGTAAGCCTAAAGAAATACGCACTCTGTCAACCAAATATTTATCTGTAGTTAGCTAGAAGCGATATATAAGCCATACATTTTGTTTGTGAATTAACACCAATGGGGAATTTAGAAGCGCTAGATTTAGCACTACTGTCTCATTAGGATTTTCAAACGTAATTAGATGAACAATGCACATGGAGGGATCCATGGCTACTTTTCAGATTAACGAGTGTTTTAACAAGTGATCATAAGGGAATTTAACCTTACTTTTTTTCTCCCTCTGCCCGAACGAGATCTCATCCTCAAATCCTCACACCACGTCGTAGGAGTGCAGCTATTCCGGATAACGTTAGTTCATTTGTCAGCAAAACGCGTAAATGAAGCTTGCTTGATTTTCTACAATTTTATCCGACGACAACCGCAGACAATTTGCCACATGGAAACGAGGAATATTAATATTCCAATCGCTTCCTGACTGGCAACAGACATTTTGCCGAACTGTCAAAATTGGTATGGGAAGGTAATCAAAATGCACTGCTTCGGGAAGTGAGAGAAAATGGGAATTTTTATCCAAGAAATGAAACGTCTACTGGGAGAACATTGTACGAATCAGTCCCTTTCATCTATGGCTCGAAAATCACTTACGTCTTAGCGGTTGCACTAGGAATGCGCAAATGTGTTGTTCCCTTCAAATCGGTACTGTGACGGGGTGATAGCATTGGAGAATCTTCCTTTGGAAATCAAAAACTCTTTTTGTCCCGCTAAATGTAAATGTGAGCTGATTTCAAAGAATGAAATTGAAGGAAGCTTCCACTTGTTGAACCAAAAGTAAATAGCCCATTAATTTGACAATCTGGACACGATTAGCTTTGCTCCTTGTGTGTAGCTACCAACTGTCAAACTCCGCCATTCAAAACATTCCGTCTACTATTTCCCGTCTCTCTGTTTACTCTTCCTCGTTTATCTTCAATGAGGTGTTCCGGTTGACAGCGATCACATTATTGCCTGTTTTATCGAGTCTCGTGCAAACTCTTGGAATACTGTTTTTCTTCAGATGTAGTACAAAATATTTGCACCAAACTGTCCTGCATGCACATTTTATTTGTGTGCCACTTTCACGAATAACTTTATAAAACATCTGTAATTACTTTTCCGTTGTAAATGCTGAAACCATGTTATCTTTTGGGTGAGGTCTGTTCTAATCACTCCAATCTGTAATCATTATGGGCGTACAAGAAAGCGGTGTCAACAATGACGTCAGTCATCCTCAACTGTCCGCTAAATATTTTGCCAGGTGCAACTGGACAAGCGTTCACCAGGAAAAAATTGAATTAAAGTTAGTGACTGTGATAGGCTTAAATTCTGCAATATTTCTTTAGGTTATTCATTTCATTGAAACATATTTAGCTGAGGAGGTTCACTCGCTTTTTGCGAAGGTTTTAGCGTGTGTTCTTCGTAGTTTTCTTGCGCAAGCGTCATACCTCCAATATATCACAGTAGATACAGCTCATCTCCGAAAAAATGCGGCCGTAAGCCGGAGTATTGTTTGTTCCCAAGATTCTACAATTCCGAGTTCAATAGAATAGGGTTTGTGCAAATCGCTGGTAAATATAATTTTTGTGTGAGCACAGAGCACGTGTAGACAGGATGGTCCCGTTCGGACGACCGAATGATAAGCGGCCTTTTATGCCTTCGTGTGTCTGATTGGTCCAAAACATTTCACACGTTAATGGACCAATCAGAGGTGAATAACACCAGTGCGACTGTTCGCCGCCAATTGTTAGAATTCATTTAGACCACATAAACCCTGTCTCCAACTGAATACATTCTTTCCAATTAAGGACTTCTGTGTTTTGGATTCACACTTGGATTTATACCATCCCACCTTTTATCTTATGATTATATCCGTGGCCTTTGGACGCGAATAAAAATCATGCATTCTGATGGGAAGACTATTCAGGAACGATGGCATTTGACCCTACTTGTGATGGCCACTTATGCAGTTATATCCACGGCTCGATTGGCCAACGGTCCTTCAAAAACCGTGCCAAACAGTTATCAACATTTCACAAATAGATCATCAACATTACCAGTTCAGATAAAAAAAGATGTGGAACATGTCGCATTTAGCGCCACCCATCGACGGGTCCGACGACAACTAGACCACCAGATCCCTTTCGTACAATCATCCGGCCTAATCGACTCCCCTGAGAGTCGGACAATTGCTGCCGGCGTGTGTAAAGCTCAATGTCTAAAAGAATGTGCGGATAATTTACAACAGAAATCTTTGACAGATTCAACGGTGAGTACTAGCTATTGGGTTTCTTTTTTCCTCTGGATTTGTAGTGATTATGATAGCAGATTGTTACGTGCAACTAGGGTTTTGTAACATGGTACATATATTACTGCGAACAGATGAAAGTCAAACCATGATACGCTTAGCTGTTTACGTTCATCCGTGCTAGTCTCTGAACATGAGCTTGCATTTGCAAGAGTTCTAAGAGCAGACACCAGCTGGACTAACTAGCTAATTTTGACCACCCCATTTTTGTTGTGGGTGGCCTGCTTTACATAAAAATTTTCAAAGAAATTGTTCCTTTCATCCTTTTACGAAACATGCTACTTACAGCCGTAATTTAGGACATCGAGTGCTCATTATTATGGGTTGCCTCAGCTAACCGACGAAAATTCTCCGCGGAATGACTGTTTGACTCTTAGACGAAGTCATCATCCATTCACGGTACCCGCGATCCAAATGAGATTCTGGTTCCGACCTTATTTTTCTGTTCACTCTTAACTTTTAAGGCTACCTGCATCCATAGTCCTGCATAGCTGATCGCACAATGACCAACGTTCAAGGTTATCATATATGCTTCGGTAAACACTAAGACTCACGGTTTGAGTTCATACCAAGTCAGTTAGCTAAGGCATTTGACTCACGCGGAGAAATTTAATTTCGCTCGATCCAGTTCTTACTTTCAGGAATTTCTTTTACCCTGTTCAATGATTTCCTCCCACACTGACCAAAGGGAATACGGAATAATGTATTTGGTTCAGGACGAGCGCTTTTCGATTGTTCTTCAATCATTTTTATGCGATAATGGTGATCCACTCTACTTTCACCACATCATCGTCAGGTTTACTCTTCTGGTGATCTTTCCTCCTGAATATCATTTTATTTTTACATTATGCCGATATCAGCCATTTAACAATCCATCCTACTCTGGTTGATGCAATTATCATCACCAACGGTTTCAATATATCTCTGTTCGGCAAGTCTACCTACACTGCCCTTTCTGGGTTTCACACTTTCATGATACCATACAATTCCTGGTACTTGTACATACTGGCACCCAGTGCTTCCACATAAACAGTCTGCATGACGGAATACATGGGAAAAGTGTTCGTGTGAACCAATTGCTTTCCATTTCAATTCTCAGGCACTCATACATGTTTTCAAACATGTAGACAACTGACTTCTCCCTGCCCTTAGTAATGAACGGAAAACCTTCATCCCCTTAAGTCGGTTTTCCTCAGTTCACAGTCGCACGTCTCTATGGGATGATAGCAGAGGACGTGATGACCCCGTTTCGCGGCACCTCTCGAATTTGACTTTTGTGCTGTAAGCTGCACCAATATTATACAAACACTCATAAGATGTAGAGAAAGTGCAATTTCAATCGTTCTTTGGGATGGAAAATTGTTTTCCGTGCGTGCCGAATATGTCAGCAGTTGCTATGTATGTGGACTGCTATTTAGCAATCGGTGATTGCATGAATCACTAGGACAGAAGAAACCATAAGAAATAATAGTATTGAACGTTTGATTTCGTTGAGCTAAAATGCACCCCAAACCGAATATAAGGACTATTAGATGATGAGAGCAATCGGAGCCGAGTTTAACCACTCTAAAACTTGGGCTTCAAGTAACATTTGATAGAGGAATGCATACGTCAGAGCTTCCTGCGAGGGTCTCAAGAACTAAATTCTTTAAAATATCAAATCAGTTTACAGCGAAACCTTGTTCGATGAGTTCAGAACCCAGTTGCGATATGCATTGTATTACTACCAAGCGATGAAGCGTGAGAATGAGCTTACGCTTGATCCAGCGCGCCTCAATGGTTTATCTACGATATTTGACGTAACGATGTTCTCGATATACTATAACACTGTCTCGGCGGTGGGAGGCAAAACCTGTATACTTTTTAGTGACTATTCACATCTCAATTACTTTCCGGTCCGACTGAAAGGTCAGCCTCGAGGACAATTTGTCTCATCATTTGGGGGCAGACAAAAGATAAATGACGACGGGAATGGTCCACATGCGTTGTGACACATAGCTCTCAACTTTCCTCCACCTGTTACAGTTGTTGTTGTCTTCCATGGTTCACTGGATCAGGCAGAACTGTGGTAGTCAAAATTACCATCTGTTCATCATGATACATTCGATCTCAAAGTGAATCGAAAAATGCGACACATTAATTATCCTTAAAGAAAGGACAGTTTCTTTGTTGTCCGGGTTGGGCGAATCTCTCTGAATATTTGTTGAACGCGATTAGTTTAAACAGACGTTTTCACACCGGAGACGCAATGATGCCAAGAGAAATTGAGGGGAAAGGTCTGATCGGAAATGGTCTCGCGTTGACAGTTTTCTTATAAACACGGGTTAGTCACAATTCGTACAGGTTTGGAAATAACCACACCAGAATCAATGAACTATTTACGCCGAAAATTGGAAACTTAGGAACGGAAGATAATGACAAGGTTGAGGCTGCATGAACATAACTCCGGTCCTGTATTCCACGATCAGCTCAAGTGCTCCACGCCAAAAATCTATACCACCAGGCCAGAGCGGCCACGACCATAATGTTCCCAGTCTACTCGGTCTTCCTACTGTGGACTGTTTTAACCAGAACAACAAAAGTGAGATGAACTGAATTTATTAGATCAGCTTTTGAAAGGACGTGTACATGTACATATAGACACTTAGATATATTAACATGTAAAACTGATTCATCTTTCAATGCACAGTCGCAAGCAATCAAGAATTTGACCAAGTCGCAGACTGTTTTCTTCTTGAATCAGTCAGGATTTAGGAGTGCTCCAGACTTGTGTTAGGAGATAAATGATGAGGGTCTACTCGGTCGAATCATAAACCCACAATGTTGCAGCTTGGTCTCATGCCTTTGGTCAAAAGACCTGATTCGCACAGCAACAAATCGAAGCAACTTTCGCCAACCGCTGGGCGGTGCCCATTGGTAGCCCCGTTCATGCGCCTTTCGATCATTTAGGGTCGGGGACCCAAAGCTCAACGAAAATAAAAGCAGAGCTTGTAGTTGGGATATTCGGTTTGTATGCCTCTGTTCAACCATATGGTCTGGAAACAAGAGATAGAGCTTTAGGCCCGTCGACTGGTATCACAGTATCACGACCGTAATTCGGTAGTATTTTTTTAAGAATACCTGACCGAAGAGAACCTGCCACATTCTTGACACTACTACTACTCAGTGATGCTGCCGGAGGGCGCATCTGACCTTTATCCCTTAAGGTATCGTTATTGTAACGTACTTTTCTTCAAGCAAATTTGAGCTGAACTCCCAAGAGTTATCATCCACTTCATCTCTTGCTCGAGACTCAATCTAAAAATTCACCAACACGATTTGACTAATCTGAACGAGTACTGTCTAGGAAGGTAAAAATTGTCCAAATTCTGCCAGTGACTTCTTTTCAAAATATACTTGAAAATTTTTGTCTTACTTTTATGTTGAACCAAAGCCTTCTTTCAACATTGGGAATGAAATTTCCTTAAGTCGATGGAGAAATTTGTATTCTGTTGAGCCGACGTTTCGTCTGCCTGTTTCATTAAGGTTATGATCATTAAGTAGAACTTTCTGTTTTTCTAACATTGGGAAAACTAAAGAAGCCCAAGGGGTTGATTTAACCAATCCATGAATTTCTCTGCTTAAAAAGACGGTAAACTGGACACACCTCAGTTTCCTTTACGTATTCGGGGACAAATATCTATTGAATTTGGCTGGTATTGATTCCTTTGGGTTCATATTACAAGCACTGGCGACTACCGTTTGCGTGCTCAGTTCTGGAGCCTAATACTGACAGTGGATTTCCTCGGCAGGTCATATCGAGAAATGATCGATGTACAACAGCTTTTGAGTGTGCAACACATGGGGCGCAGTCATATCACTCAGCTTTCTTTCATTAGAAGGGTGCATATTGTCACAGTTCGCAGTGTTCTTACTTACGGTTGGGTGAATTGTCCTGTGGATTTGTAAATACTCGGCGACAAACCACAGTCGATTACTTGTGTCTCAAAAGCACAGCATGTTCCCGGTGGGGACGTGGGGAGTTCAACTAACAAGGTTCATCATCGTACACTGGGTGAAGACAGCCGTCCTTTGATTGAAAGATTCGCTTTTTACTGTTTCTGATGGCTTATGCGTTTTGCGATTATCTGTCCACATTTCCGTGACTTTCCGCACTCACTGCACAAGGGTGGAAGAAGCGACGAGGTGATCCGGTCATGACGTAGAGTAGATATGTGGCAGCTAGGGTTTTCTTTTGCACAGATTCGTGCTTCTTGCCTTCTTGGTTGTAGCACAGAAGATATAGAAGGCAATAGATATGATCAAGATTGAATACACTGGTGCAAATTTTGTATGGATCGTCCGTTAGTCTATCATTCCCGATGAGCGAACGAACAGTGTAAAATTTTGCTTTAACTTGTTCACCCCGCCCGTTCCCGATTATGTAATATTTTCGTGTTATTGGCTTTGCATTATGCTGTTTCTCATGCAACTGTCAGGTCTATATATAAGCAGGATAAACAGCATAATGCCAGACCAATAACACGTATATATATATATATATATATATATATATATATATATATATATATGTGTTATT